>JABTXL010012322.1:7357910-7429539 GCA_025134845.1 Neodon shergylaensis | reverse complement strand
CGGATCTCTGTGAGTTCGAGACCAGCCTGGTCTACAAGAGCTAGTTCCAGGACAGGCTCCAAAACCACAGAGAAACCCTGTCTCAAAAAAAAAACAAAAAAAAAACAACAACAACAACAAAAGATTACTCTGCCCATCATAGAGCTTTGGGGGTTTTGCCTTTTTAAATGCTAAATCCTTGAGCTTGGGCACCAGGAGGCTTTCCAGAGAGAGGCTCAATCCTGCTCTTGGTCTGGACATCAGTGAAAAGGATTTACAGCTTTGAATAGTCTCAATCAGCATGGTTGTCAATAACTGTCTCATGTGGATCGCTACAAAAACAAAACAACAAAAAAATAAACAAAGTTCCCAGCTGGTGCTGTGGGGGCCTTAGAGATGGCACAGTGGTTAGGAGCACCTGCTGCTCTCGCAGGGAACTGAAGTTTGGCTCCCAGCACACAACCATCGATACCTTTAGTTCTTAGGGATCCCCTACCTCCTGATCTCTGAGGGCACCGCGTGTTTTTAAAACTTTTTTTTTAACTTTTTTCGAGCCAGAGTTTCTTTATGGAACAGCCCTGACTGTCCTGTAATTCGCTCTGTAGACCAGGCTGTCTTCAAACTCACAAAGATCCACCTGCCTCTGCGTCCCAAGTGCTAGGATTAAAGGTGTGCGCCACCACCGCCCAGCTTCTTTTTAAAGCTTTTAAAGACTGGAGGTGTGGCGTGCAGGAGTCCCCACTATCAAAAAGAAGAGAGGAAGAATGGAACCCTGAACTCCGGGGACAACCCAGGGCAGGCTGGGCTGGGGTGTCATCTCCCCGCCCGTCTTCACTGACTCTCCGCTTGGTCATTACTGAAAGAATGGTTGACACACACTTTCCATCTAATCCTCGCAAGGAATTCAGCTTCATAAGCTTCCAGGCAGGTTTTGCTCATTGGTGATTCCTCTTCCTACTCCATGGAGCTTGTGAGAAGAGACCTGACCCAGCCTTATCTCCTCCTCTCCTCTGGGGACTTTGAGACAGGCAGAATGTCTTTTTGGACAGGAGTAGGGATTGGAAGGCAACAAACCACCTGGTTGAGTGACAGGAAGGGACAAAACAGTTTAGATTGGAAACTGCCCCTTGTTAATTGGATTCTAAGGAAGCTTCCATGGATTGGGAGCTGATGACTTGGAGAAGTAACAACAGCCTGGGTGCTAAGTCCTTCTTGCACAGTACACACAATTGACACTGTGCAGAAGGACAGAAATGGCCTTCACAGATGACCCGATGCCCATCAGGGCTCCTTTGAACACTGCTCACACCCGGGAAGCTCAGTGGCTGACTCCCACTGACACCCCACTTCCAGACAGCTTCCCGGCATCAGAAGGCAGCCCCTGTTGACTCACACAGACCCCGGTTTGAACCGCCAGTATATCCAGATCAGAAACAACACGGCCCTATGTGGCTCACTGGCGCTGTCCTAGACTTGGGCTAAAAATACCAGAAAGTAAATTGAACCATTTTATTAAAGTCAAACAGATTTCTGCAGTACTCTATGTCGCTCGACTTCTAATTGGTCTTAATAATAAAAACCCAGAGTCAGATATTAGGGGGCAAGATCCTGTCTCCACGGAAATGCCTGCCTTTGCCACATAATCTTCCCTTCTCTTCCACCTACAGAGAGTCTGTAGTATGATGAGTGGTGTGGTGGGTTAATTAAAGCCCAATGAAAAGATCGGCAAAGCCGTGAATAGTGAGCTCACCAGTGGGAAGCTTTTCCAGTGCCTGGAGGTGTAGGTATTGGAGTGTGCATCACTTCTAAGTGAGCACTGGGCAGAGGGCTAGTAGTTTGCGCGCACACCACGTGTTCACACCCCAGCTCTGATGGGTGTTTTCAGTCTGAGGAACCACCACTGCTAGTCCTAGGGAGGAAGGTGGCTTCCTGCTGCCCCTTTACACTTTGGGTACCACCACCTTTATGATGCCACCAGTGTCTGAGACTGACTAGGTAACCCAGGCTAACCCAGAATACTCTGTGTAGACAATACTGGCCTCAAACTCGCAATAGTCCTCCTACCTCCCCAAAATTGGAATTATGGATACCTCTACACCTGGCAACACTCAAATGTTAAAGACCTCTTTTCCCAGCCTGGGACACTATTGGATAATCTATCTGCTTTCCGCTAATCAAATTCTGACCCTTTGTCTAAGGCACATAACCTTTAAGTGACCCAGAAAACTCGTTGCAAGCAGAAATTAGATTATACCAGTGCTGGGGTTGGCGAGCCCATGGTCTTTTGTAATAGGAAGCTGACATCACCCTCATGCTGCAGTTACTCTTGGACCCCATGGTATGTCTTTAGAACTGGTGCCATTCATCGCTGCAGGGGGCAGGCAGAGGCTCCAGGCTGGATCTCAGAAGCCAGTTTTCAAGACCTAAGGCTACTGACCGGCCTGGCAGCCCTGACCTACGGAGGCTGCAGGCAGTGGGCAACTGCAGCGGTGGAAAGCTAAGATAAGAAGTGGCACCCAGTCACTCAGGGCTCTGCTCTCCAGAGTCCTGTTAGGTGGAGTGGAGCAAGGATTTGGACAAATCTAGGAGGCCAGCAGCCAAGGGAAAGAAGCCCAGGCCCTGCTAAGGCTCTTCTTCATTGGTAGCTGACTGAGGAAGGCCCGGCTCAGGAGCCGTCAAGTCAGACAGGACAGTTCTGGGACTGGGAATGTAACTTCAGAGTCCCTGGGTTCAGTTCCCACAGTGGGGGTGGAAGAGATGCATCTTGACAAAATGACTTCGAGTCAAGTTCAATACATTATGTGTGGTATCATCTCAGAGAAGCAACTGAACTTCTAGGCCCCAGTGTTCTCATATCAAAACAAGGGAGATAGAGTCTAGGGATAGATCTCTTTCAATAAAATGCTTGCCTAGCATGTGTGAAACCCTGGTTTCACTCTCCAGCCCCACATAAACAGATCCTGGCAGCCCCAGCCTGAGATCTCAGCATTTAGGAAGTGGAGGCAGGAGGATCTATGGTTCAAGGTCTTCCTCAACGACTTAGTGAGGCTAGCCTGGGTTGTAGGAGATCCTGCTACACACACACACACACACACACACACACACACAGGAGAAAGTCCGTGTTATCTTCCGTGTTATCTAAGAAGGCCCACCGTGCAAATAGTTCAAGTGAATTGATTGCCTAGGGGTAGGGTGTAGGTGTGAGGGCGGATGTGTGAACTCTTGTCATTGAAAATTAAGAGACCTAAAACATGAAGGAAGGGATTGTACAAAGGGTCAAGACATGGGATAGGTAAGGCACAGAATCTGGAAAACCTGTCTGCCTTAGCACCCAAATATGTCGTGATGGGAGAGGAGATTCGGCCAAGCAGTGCTGTGAATGCCATTGTCCAACACTGCCGCACACATGCGCCGTGCAATTGAGAGCTCTAAGAGAAGGGTCACCTCCCACGTCTCGGGTCATCTGTGCCCGCCCATCTTCACTTCTGCGGATGGGTGAGAGCTGCTGGCCCACACAGTCAAATGTGGGGAAACGGGAGTGTGGGCATCTAACCACTCCCTGGACACGTTAGTGAGGTGTGTGCACTGGAGAAAACAAATGTGTGGTGCTCTGGAATCCGAAGCAAAACATTCCACACACAGACACACACGTCACATGATTTTGGTTAAGATCAAAATGCCTGCTTTCAGCAGAACGGGGATTATTTATGAGCTGGCTGGGGGGATGCTGTGTGTCTGGCAAGCAGGCAGTGGAAACTTCAACGGAGATGTCTCGATCCGAAAGAGGTTAGCCTGGGCCCCAAGCATGCAAGGCCAGACTCGGCGGCTGAGCAACAGCCCCAGCCCAAGGGCTCTGGTTTTTAAATAATTCTGACTCTACCTATGCAAGGGGGATTTCATAATTCCTGAACTTGTCCAGACCAAGTTGCCTCGCTATTAGGGTGATACCCCGAGAAAGCGTCCATGTGACCTTAGATTCTCTCCCACACCCTAGAGGGTAAAGCCCCACACACCCTTTCTACCAAGAATGAGATTTCTCTCTCATGGCCTGTGTCATGCAAGTGACAAAGAGAGCCCACAGCTGAGTCACCCTGAACATGCTGTGATGTGGGCAAGTTGTTTCACCTCTCCGAGCCTGTTTCCTCATCTCTGACTGACTGATTCTGACTGTGGAAGCCACCGAGAGTGCTAGAACCCTAAGATAGAGCTCCTGTCAGGGCAGCATGCAGACCAAACCACATTCTTAGACTGCCAGCCACACAGAACAACACAGAACAACCTGAAGAGTCAAGGAAGCGAGTGGCTTCTTTAACTTGTGTATTTTTACAATTGGATTTTTTTAAATGTTGAGTTATATGAATATTATAATTTTTTTTCAAAATTCAGGATACAAAATAGAAGTTGCCTTCTTAAGGGCCTGGCTTCTCATGGGTAGCTGGGATTGTTGTTGTTGTACCTGCACACACTGGCCATGATGCTACAAAAAAATCAAAGGGACCTGGGCCAGGTGTCACATGCCTGCAGTAGGATAAAGAGTTCAGGGTTCACCAAGTGGTGGTGATGGTGATGATGGTGAAAGCCTTTAATCCCAGCACTCTGGAGGCAGAGGCAGGCAGATCTCTGTGAGTTCCAGGCCAGTCGGGCCTAAAAAACAAGTTTCAGGACAGCCAGCTGTTACACAGAGAAACCTGTCTCAAAAAAGAAAGCAGTTCAGGGTTCTTGTCTTAAGGCTAGTGAGGACTGCATGAAAAACTGCCTCAAAGGAAAAAAAAGAGCAAAATGCACACCTTAATCCCAGCACTTTGGAGGCAGAGGCAGGCTGATCTCTGTGAGTTCGAGGCCAGCCTGGTCTACAGAGCGAGTGCCAGTACAGGCTTCAAAGCTACACAGAGAAACTCCACCTCAAAAAAACAATAACAACCAAAAAACAAGAGCAAAAGTTAAACAAGGGTCGTTTATGAGCCAGAGTAATTATTGAGGGAGTTGGTTTGTTAAAAACACAGGCTTCTTTGAGAAGTGGCAAATTAGTGGCTTAGCCTCATGTTCCCCATCTAAGTAACAGAGGCAGTAATGCAGCGTTTAGTGCAAAGCTGTTGTTGTTACAGTGTAAGTCTGTAAGAGCCTTAATGTCAGCAGCCCCTGAAGTCACAGCACCGCTTAGCTTTCTCTAAATGTTTTGTGATACGGAGCAGACCCCAAACATTTCCTTTCCCTGGGTCTCCCTCCTCCAGCTGTGGAGGTGGCTCCAAGGGCGGCTCAGAGCTGGAACAGACCCCCAGCCCCCTGCCAGGACTCGTGTCACAGAGTTTACCTTCCCATCTACGCTTGGCTGTCCCCCAGTTTGAGGAGCGTGGCGAAGTTAACCCCATAGTCAGGGCTCACCTCAGGAAGTTTACCTTGGATTTTAATTCCCAATAGTTCAGCATGGAGGTACATACCTAGAATCCCAGCACTTGAGATGCACAGGCAGAGTTCCGGGTCATCCTCAGCTACGGAGCAAGTTAGAGACCAGCCTGGGCTACATGAGACCCTGCCTCAAAACAACAGAAACAATGAAAGGCGGAGCAGGTGAAAGAAACAGTCTTACTTTACCCCAAACCAAGTCTAAGACCTCAGCCCCTCCCCCCCCACTTCCTCTCCCCCCCCCCCCCCACACACACACACACACTTCCCCAAGGACAGGACTGAATTCTCTTAGCTAGAACCTTATGGACAGTAAAGACCACCCACCACCACCACCCCAAAAAATAATAAAACAGATCCTAGAGCAGCAGTCCTCAGCCTTCAAAAAATTATTTTTGTTGCTACTTCATAACTGTAGTTTTTCTATTGTGTTTATTTGTTTGTTTGTTTTGGGTTTTTGAAACGACAATGTTTCTGTGTGTAGCCTGTCCTGGAACTCCCTCTGTAGACCAGGCTGGAACTCACAGAGATCCGCCTGCCTCTTCCTCCCCAGATGCTGGGATTAAAGGCGTGTGCCGTCACTGCTCGGCTAATTTTGCTACTCTTATGAATTGTAATACAAATATCTGTGTTTTCCAATGGTCTTTAATCAATCCCTGTGGAAAGAGTCAGTCAGCGCCCCCAGGGGTCTCAACCCACGAGTTGAGAGCCACTGTCCTAGAGGGTGTCAAACCAGCGTCGCCACTGCTTCTGTGTAGACAGCAGGGACAGAAAACCAGGGGCACCTGAGTGGCTCTCCCTGAAGCATGTTTACCAAGGACCGCCTCCTCTCCAGCACTCAGCAGAGGAAAGGACAATGAGCCTGAGGAAAGAACTGGCCTCTGCCCTCCCTCCCCAGGCGACTGACATCATAAGCAAGCAGAAAAATTCTTGTCACTAAGGTTTAAGCTAGAGTATTTTTCCAAGTCCAACCTGTCCAGGCCACCGATCCCACCTGGACAATTCTTAGGAATAGGTTTTTCATCTCTACAACCTTGGTTCAACTTGAGCTCTTCCTGTTCCGACTGTGTGGTTCTGAATGAGTTCCTTAATGTCTCTGAGGCTCCGCAATGATGTATAAAAGAAGGGTGCTAGCAGAGTAAATCACATCCCACCATGCGTGGCACGCGTGGGTGCTCGGTTGCTATTGTGCCATTGTTTATGTCACCATCACCTGCCTCTGGCACCTGCCAGAAATTGAGTCAGGGCTAAAGCTGGAGCCTACAACCCGAGTAACATCTCTGTGTGTTTTCTTGTTTAAAAAGAAAAATCTCTTAAAGACTTTGGGGTAGCACGAAGCCCGAATATGCCCTCACACATAATAGGGAGTGGTTTTCACCAAACTTCAGACGGGGCTGGCCGTGCCGTGGGAGCCTCTTACACACCCCCTGAGTCATTGGAGAAGAGCTGGGTGAGGAGGGAAAGGCACCTTTGGCAGCCAAGTGCAGGTTCCAACTCGAGCCTTTTGCCTCAACTTCCTGGCCTTGATCATTCAGCTGGAGCTGCCCAGTCAGTGAGACTACCTCTCAAGCTTCCCACCCCCACCACGGCCTTCACTGATACCAGCCAGCAGTCCAGGTGGACTTCCTGTGGCTTTGGGGTTGGGTTGGTTAGAGTGCCGGAGGCCCATTCCCCGTGTCTGCACCCTGTGTGCTAAGGCCGTAAGTTCCCCTCCCACGGACATGGACCTGACTGTGGGCACAGGAAATCTCCTCCCTTCCCCTCAGTGTTTTTCAGCAATGGTGTGAAGAATGTCTTCTCTGGGCTCACAAGTCCAGAGAATACCATCTTTTGTCCATCCTTCTTGTGTGGTATTTAAACAAAAGCCTAGGGTAGGGAATATGAATAGGAAAGAAAGTATCAGAATGCCCCAGGGCAGGAGCTCAAACACAGGCTCCTGGGGAGCTCCCACTCCTGCTGAGCTGACACTGGTCTAGGAGGGAAAGGTCACTGTGCCGACTTCTGGCCCTGGTCCCCTTGGCTTTGCTGCAGAAGTGGATGCTGCTCACTTGGTAGAAACTGAGAGAGCAGAAGTCTGAGGCTTGGCCCCAGCCTGCTGGCCAGTCCTTTTCTTAAACTCAAGTTCGTGCTGGGTTCTTTAAACATTATCATGAGCTAATTGTTTGTGATCTCGAGGAAAGGGGCCATGGAGTCCCATTGGAGTAGACCTGAGTTTTGTTCATAACTGGGGAGAGGGGCCATCTGTGGGAGTACCCCCACCTCTAGCACAGTCTACACCCTTGCCCTTCCACAGCTAACAGTTCCAGTGTCAAGAGGGAGAGGGGGACAAGGAGAGGATTAGTGCAGGCTGCAATTTGGGCTCCTATGTGTTCTTGCTGGCATTGCCTGGCCCAGCCTCCTCCTAACTGGCCACTTGGCCCATTCCAGGCTTGGTATTTGCTGGCAAGAGGAGGTTGCCATGGGGATGCGTGAGGCCCAGAGCCCACAGGTCCTGGTGGCCTGACTCGCTCGCCTGTGGACACAGAGGGCCTTATCTCCGCCTCAGTGGCTTTCTTCAAGCTTCACTGATATTTTAGGGCCTGGAAACAGAGCGGATGGCAAAAACTGCATCCTGGTAATTCAGTCTGTTTCTGACTTAAGGGACGGTGTAAGCAGCTGTGCCCACAGGTACCCACGTCACTGTGTTCAAAACAAAAACCAGAAAGCAGAGCGGTGGGCATCCGCTGATGAGGAGAATGAGGAGCTGGTGTCGTTTCCTTGGCAAGCCAGGGAGAACCCTGCCCTCCCTGCTCCCTGCCCATTCTGGAACCCTAGGAAAGGCCATAGCCTGGGGTCTGAGCACACC
Source organism: Neodon shergylaensis (assembly GCA_025134845.1). Taxonomy (NCBI): domain Eukaryota; kingdom Metazoa; phylum Chordata; class Mammalia; order Rodentia; family Cricetidae; genus Neodon; species Neodon shergylaensis. Next base: position 7,421,312 of record JABTXL010012322.1, on the reverse strand, counting down.
TCTCCAACCTCCCTCCTGCCCCACCTCACCTCTGTCTGCCATTCCATCCAGTCCCAGGCTCTGGCAAGCATTTTGTGGGTGTGAAAGGGGTAAATTTATCCATCTGCCTCCACCACCCAAGACACAGTCTCAGGAAACAGAAACCCAGTGTCGCAAATTATCCTGTTTCTGCTGGCCACCTTCTCAGCTCATAGGACACCCAACGTCCACCAAGTGCCTGCGACCGCCCCGCTCCTCTGTGTCTTTCTCAAGGTTTATTACTGTTATTGTCGCTCTCATTACTATTTCCCCCATACATGTTATAGCATCCTACAGTCTCCAAAGGGTTTTATGTATTTCTTTGACCTTCATCTTCAAAGGCTGGAAGTGAAATAGTATTGTGTGTGTGTGTGTGTGTGTGTGTGTGTGTGTGGTGAAGGCCTGTAATCCCAGCAGCATTCAGAAGGCTGAGGCAGAAGGATTACCACAACTTTGAGGCCAGCCTAGATATGTATCACTGAGCTACGGTAAGGTGAGGGGAAATGAGGACTCTCAAAGACGGAGGAAAGTGCCGTGTGTCAGAGCTCCCTATGGCAGTACCAGAATTGCACAGTGTCCTTCTCAACAGAGATGTGTGGCCATCCCAGGCAACCACGCAGAGCCACGGCAAACTCCTGTTTAGAATTCACCAGGTGGTGATGGCATCCTCCCCGTGTACAGCTAGGAACTGGTGTTGTAGCCATGCAGGTGACAGGTGGCACTATAGGGCTTCCTGCTTCTTGATTGCTACATTTCTATTATGCCACCATCCTTTCCTAAATTAGCCATTGTTTTTTTCCAGAAAGACAACAGGAAGTAGGAAATAAAACCCTCCTCTTTTCCCAGACCTCCTCCACTCCCCGTGGCCCACCTCCCTCCCTCCCATACAGCAGAGGAGGCTACCGGCTACCTCCAGTCTGTGCAGAGTGGGCTGGAAGTGTAGCCGAGTCAGCTGGTAGAATGCTTTCCTAACATGCACAAACCGTGAGTTCAGTCCCCAGTACCCCATAAACTGGGCTTGGCGGCACGTGCCTGAAATCTCAGTACTGTGGAGGCTGCTTATAGTTTACACCTGGGCTACATGAAATCCTATTTTAACCCCACCCCCTGCCAAATATGGAGAAATCCCAGCAGGCAGAGTGGTCTGCTCTCTATTTTCTGGATTCTCTAACTCCAACTAGGAAAAGCATGATAAGAATTTTGAGGCCGGGCGATGGTGGTACACGCCTTTAATCCCAGCAGAGGCAGGTGGATCTTTGTGAGTTCAAGGCCAGCCTGATCTACAAGAGCTAGTTCCAGGACAGGCTTCAAAGCTTCAGAGAAACCCTGTCTTGAAACCCCCAAAAAAAGAATTTTGCCCTTATTTTTATATTTATTTATTAAATATTTATATTTATTTTTAAATAAAAGTATAGCCAGTCCGGCCAGGGTATGGAAGATCCCCACTCCGGAACACCCAACACACCCAGCGTGCTTTGACTGGGATCTGTCCCACAGGGTCACGTGCTGCCTCCCACCGAGTTGCTAGTCTCCTCCTTGTCCATCTGCCCACACACTTGAGTTTCTAAAAGTTACCCTTCCCCCAGTGGGCACATACCTCCACAGGTTCTGGCTTGGTCCAGTTTTGCAATCTTGGCCAGGAACAACTGAGCTGTCAGGTACCCCTAAGCTCCATTATTACACTTTTGGCTTTTTTTTTTTTTAACAGTCCTTTGGAATCGGAGGCATTTCCATTGGCTGCAAGTCATGTTTCAGGGTGAGACTGTCCCTGCAGTGAGCTGTGTGCTGTGACTCACTAAAGCCGTGATCTGTGGATCTGGGAAAACAGGAGTGAGCTGGGCTGTGGCGCAGTGGTGGAGGGCTTGGGGGCTTGCCTCACATAAGGTCTGGATTCGGTTCCAGCGCTAACACCGGAAAGGAAAGGCAGGGAGAGAGAGGTTTTGTGACTCTGAAACTGGCATAGGCCTGACATGATCGGGTTATCACCCAAAACTGGAGGGTAGGAGGGCAGAGCTGCAGTGGGGACAGCGGAGCAAGCACTTTGCAGAAACTTGGCTTTCGGAAGGTTTTCTGAGAGCAGGGCGTGGTGATCCACGCCTGTAATCCCAGCCCTTGGAAAACACGGTGGTTTGAAAACTTGAGACCGGCCCCAGCTGTGTAGAGAAGTCCTGGTGGAAGAAAACAGAGACTTAATGAGGACTGGCCCCTCCGCTTACCCTTCCATGTGGGGGGCAAGTGCCCTACCTCTGAGCTAGTCTGTTTGGGTTTTGAGTCAGGGTTGACTACGTCGTACAGGCTGACCTTGAGTCCACAATGGAGCCCATGCTGGCCTCGGAGATCTCCTGCCTCAGTCTCCCAAATGCTAGGATTATAAGTGTGACCCATCACACCTACTGGGGGCAGGGCAGGATCTCACTGTGTAGCCCTGACTGGCTTGGAATTCACTATATACTAGACCAGGCTGGTCTCGAACTCACCGAGATATGCCTGTATGATTAAAGACCACACCATCTCACCCGGTCCCCAGCCTCCATGCTATGATCCTGCACAGGCAGGAGCCATTGTGCCCAGCTTCGTTTGTTGTGAGATATTGGGAAAGGGCTCCAGGTGTCTCTTTGGAGTCGTTGTGTTCAAAGAACGGATGGGTGGGGAGTGGGGTGGTAAGACAAGGAGCAATCTGACCTTGAGTGGGTGCCTTGGTGGACCGTGCTGAGAGTGCTGGAGCCAGAGCAGCCCAGGTGCCCAAGGTGGCAGGAATGTTTGGTGCTGAGTCAGGAAACTAAGATTTCATCAAAGGAGGAGGAGCCTGGATTCCTTGGCATCAGCTGAAGTTTGGGACACCTGAGTAGTGAGTGACCTGTCCGTGAGGATTCAGGACTGAAGGGACACAGTGGCGAGGAGCAAGGCTGAAGAGAGGGAGTTTAGGTTTCCGTTTTGCTGGTTCTTTTCCTTTTTTCTGGGTTGAGAGACCTGCCAGTGTAGTGTTGGCAGAGACAGAACACAGAAGCCGTAAAGAAGCTAATTAACTGAGCAGTCCTTGAAGGAGACTTGAAGCTTTGTGGGGGAGAGACAGACAGGCGGCGGCGGCTGCTTTTTAGTACAGGGAGGCTGCTGCCAAGAGATTGTAGCCTCCTGGCCTCTGCTGTCCTGTCATACCTTGCCCTGTTTCTGCAGCCACAGCGTTACTGGCTTCTTGTTTGTTTAGGGTCTGAGCTTGGGGGAGGTTTTGTTAAACAAGTTTTTACGCTGGAGCCCAGCTATCCCAGAACTCACTATGGAACGTGGAACTCCTGTCTTCCTGCCCCAGCCTCCGGTGTTACGGGAGCACAGGCGTGCGTCACCACACATGATATTGCTAACGATGGCCACACTTGCTTCCGTTTTGTCCTTTCTGTTCCCGTATCTCACGCAAGATCCCACATAACAGCGGCGTTGTCCTAAACCGCTGGCCTGTGACAGACAGCTTCTGACTTTCCTTGTCCCTCATGATCCTGACAGTTTTTAAAGATGCGGTCACCTAGCCCTGGGGAGATGGAGTAGGACGGAGGAGGGTTCAGGTCTAGCCTGGACCACATCATGAAACTTTGTCTTAAAAAAAACCAAAACAGAAAGCTTAGGGTCTAGGGAGATGGTTTGGTGGGATAAATGCTTTCCCAGCACATCTGAGGACCCAAGTTTGCATCCCCAGAACCCACATAGAGCTGGGTGTGGTGGCACTGGGGTTTGTAGGGAGATGGGGGCGGGGAAGCCCCAGAAGCTCCTGGGCGCTAGGCTGGTAACATAGCAGCAAAGAAGAAACCCTGTCTTAGGGTGGAATGCAGGTTGCCCTCTGACCTCCACACCTGTGTTATAGTGCACACTAAAGAAGAGAGAGAGGGAGAGAAAGAGAGAGAGAGAGAGAGAGAGTTAGAAAAGGAAACAGGAAAGGAGAAAGAAATTCTGATCAAAGTTCTTTGTAAACTGTACACAGTTTAGGTTTGTATCATTTTTCTTATGGCCAGTCTTATAACACTAATTTTATTTTATTGAGCTCTACATTTTTCTCTGCTCCCCTCCCTTCCTCTACCCTCCCTTCTACCCTCTCCCATGGTCTCCATGCTCCCAATTTACTCAGGAGATCTTGTCTTTTTCTACTTCCCATGTAGATTAGATCCATGTATGTCTCTCTTAGGGTCCGTCATTGTTGTCTAGGGTCTCTGGGATTGTGATTTGATAACACTAATTTTTTAAAACTCCATGTGAGCTACAAAACAAAGCCAGTCCCAGGGAAACAATGGGAGAAACTCCTCTTTTTCCTTCGCTGTCACATGGATGGAACCATTTGGGGCCAGATGGCAAAGGAGCTTTTCGAAGCAAAACCAGACTGTTTCCATTTGGCTTTTGTTAGAAACAAAAAAGGTAATGAGGCCAAGTGCAGGCAGGGCCCCTGGCTGGGGCGCTGCCTCTGGACTCTTCCCTGTGCTCTCCAGCTGGTGATCCACACGTTGCTGGCCCCTTCCTAAGGGCCCCGTGTGAGCATCCACATCGGACCTGACCGGCACGTGCTAATGGACACAACCACCGCGGCCTGGGCAATTCTGTGACTGCCGCGTGTTGGCCTGGAAGGCTTTATTGTTTTGTTGTTGTTGTTTGGTTTGGTTTTGTGATAAAGTACTGAGAAAACCAACTTGAAAAGAAGGGTTAATTTTTGCTCCAGTTGAAGGACATAGCCCATCAAGGAAGAGAAGTTTGGGGCCGGAGCTTGGGGAGTCAACCCCTTCCCCTCACAGATATAGCTATTCCCTGCTGTCTCCAGGATCGACATTCCAGGAACTCCTACCCTACCTTGTCCAGAAGCTCTTGCCCCCATCCCTACTTCTGCAGGTGCCAAAATCCGAGGATGCCTTAAATACAATATTACATGTACATGTAACCCACACTTAATCCTAATTTGATATAAATGCTGTATAAGTAGCTATACAGTATTGTTGAGGGAATAATGCCCAGCAAAAATCCTACTTACCATGTTTATTCAGCCCAGCCACACACCCTAACTAACTACCCATTGCACATGAACCTGCTTCTTCTCAGGGTTCTAAAAACCCTTGGTATTTGATTGACAGGATGCTTTTGTAAAGGTCAGAGCTGCCTGGTTCTTGCCGCTGGTCTCTTCTCATTTAGTTTCTCCTATGACTGAAGTGGCTGGGGTCAGAACAAGGAGAGGGGCAATGGAAGTCCCCTAAACACTGCCACCAAAAGCAAGCACCCCCGGAAGTAGTCAGCTCCTAGTAGCCAAATGTGAGCTATTCAGGTTTCACAGCCCCATCATCCCAGCCGACCTAGCCGACCGTAGCTGTCTTTCCATTATGTACAAGGCTGCTAATGACATATGTAGCGTCCCCTCCAGCCACTTAGCACCGGAGATCAACAAAAATAGTAGCAGGTGCATGCCTGGAACCCCAGCACTTGGAAGGCAGAACAGGTTTAAGACCAGCTTGGTCTACATAGCAAGTTCCTCGAAAATTAGGCTGCACAGTGGGAAACATGTCTCACAACCAGACTAGAGCTGGTAGCGCACCCTTAGTCCCAGCCACAGAGACAGAGGTCAGCCAGAACGACATAGTGAGACCCTGTCCCAAAACAATAACAAAAACAAGCTGGAAGGCGGTGGCGCACGCCTTGAATCCCAGCACTTGGGAGGCAGAGGCAGGCAGATCTCCATGAGTTCCCAGACAGCCTGGTCTACACGGAGAAACCCTGTCTCGGAAAAAACAAGAAAACTAAACGGACTAAAAGATGGCAGCTGGCTCACGCCCCTGATCAAGTGTCCATATACTGGACTCTTTGTCCCATTGTCCCTCGGTCTGCCTGTCATCTCCTTTCTTGAGCCTTCCTCCTCCCTGGTGACTTGCAACAAAAGTACCTTTGGCTTGGTGGCTTTTTCCAAGTCTCTGCAGCCATCTGCATTCGCTTCTTCAGTGCTAAGCAGCCCTGTGGTGTGGACAGCCCGGCCGTGTCACACTGCTGGACAATGTGATGGCCCACAGGTAGAACCAACTTCTGCCCTCGGCCATGGCCCAAATGAGACCTGAGATTTTCCTTTCCTGCCAAGTTTCAGTTTTCTAACCGATATTTCTTCCTCCTACCTGTGCTCACAGACTGGGGAAGCAGGGCTTCTTACATTTTCTCCACCCCTTTACACCATAGAAAAAAATTTCATGGCCTAAGGCAGATAGGTATATCAAATAGGTATGCAGATCATTTCTGATAATAAACCAGAGTCTAGCTCAGAACCCAGCCCTTCTGCCCCAGCCCCGATCCTGGCACTCTTTTGGAGGAGATGAGCCAGCCGGGCCCAGCTTGACTCACCCTCCTGCATGAAACTGTGCTCCATTTGGATCAGTCCTAAAGACTCCTATGAGTCTTGCTAAGCAGAAAAACCTGACCCATGTCTTTGAACACATAGCTCTCGGGTTTATGTTAACTCTGTAATTCCTGTGCCATCAAGCCCGGTTTTTTGAGCTCTTCCGGTGTCCAGCCAGGGATTGTCGGCCTCAGGGCCTTTCTTAACAGTGCTCAGCAGTGTCTTCTCTAAGAGGGGGACAAAGCAGCGTGGGAAGGTGCCAACTGATCATCCACAAAATGGAGGGTCCTGGATCATGTGACCGTGCACTGAGAAGGTCGGACCATTTCTCTAAAGTCCATTGGATACCTCCTTCAGGAATACATGGTCTACGTAAGCCCCTTTATTCTCTGACCAAACTGGCACGGCACAGGCAGGCCGCGGGCACCATTCCTATGTGTGTGGGTGGGAAGGCAGAAGCAGTAGAACGCTAAGCCAGGAAAGACAGCCCAGACTGTGGGAACTCAGTACATGATGGAACTGAATCGGCCTATACCTCCGTGGGTATAGGTGAAATGGTTTCTATAGACTGACGTCCTGAGTGTCCCTTCCCGTTGTCACCATGTGCACTCAGCACTCAATGTGTTCAATCCAATACTACATCGTGGAGAAAGTCAGGGAGAAAGGAAGGGAAGGGGATGCTGTCTACCCCGCAGACCCTCACACCTCCAAGGGCAGAGAATCAAGGTGGTGGCATTGGTGGCATCAGTGCCTCTGTTAGGCCGGGTAGACCAGCAAACCCCTGTCTGTCTCCAATACCCAGCCCAGCCACTATGCTGGAGGGCTGTGCATCACTCCCCCAGCAAGCCCTGGTACCAGTGATGAGAGGTCAGCGCTGGGGGGTGGGGGTGAAGAGGCTTGGCAGAAGGTCTCCCCAACAGCATCTGCTTCCACGGTGCCAGGACAGGGGTTAGCTGCAGACTAAAGGGATGATGTGGGTATGTGAAGAGGAGTTCTGATATGTCACATGCTGAGCACGTCACCGTGGCCCCGAGCTCCCGGGAGTGCACGTGGAGTTAAACAGTCATGCTTGGCATGTGTGTCTATCTGGTCTTTGAGGAGGCTGAGGCAGGGCAATAGCTTGAGCCCAGACGTTTAAGATCTACCTAGGCAACACAGCACGGCCAATTAAAGATACCATTAAACATCCTATTAAGCACTCTATATACTGACCCACCCTGCTCAGCAATTCCTCCCCCTGCCTGGAGCTCGTCCCTCACTTTATGATCATGGCTTTCTTTTCCTTTATCACTTCTATGACATCCCTTTTATATGTGCGCAGCTTAAACAGCATACTGGTGTTTAACTCTATAGAATCCTAGTTTATGAGGTCAGCGGCTCCTGCCTTTGTTAAACATTGAAAGATACACTTGTAGTAGCTTGTAGCCATCACGATGCTTTTCAGCGGCTGTATAGTGCCCGTATACTGACCTACTGTGTTTTTTTGTTTTGGTTTGTTTTGGATTTTTGGAGGGGCAGAGGGCTCAAGACAGGGTTTCTCTTTGTAGCCCTGGCTGTCCTGGAACTCACCGTGAAGACCAGGCTAACCTCCAACTCAGAGATCCACCTACCTCTGCCTCTCTTGAGTGATGGGATTAAATGTGTGGCACCACCGCCCCCAGCAGGGAATTGCTAATCCAAGTTTACTGATAGTTTTGGCACACTGGTCAATCACACACTTCCCTTGCTTTCTGCTACTGCCAGATGCACTTGGAAGGCAGAAAGAAAGGATGCTGCCGAAGCCCTTTGCGCGTCTCTTCGGCATTTGTTGACTGTGATATCCCAGTCAGTACTCATGCCAACGAATTGTTGTGTGTCTTGCAGCTGGCCGGAATTGCGGTGCTTGCCGTTGGACTATGGCTCCGATTCGACTCTCAAACCAAGAGCATCTTTGAGCAAGAATCTAATCATTCCAGTTTCTACACAGGTGAGAGGGGGAGCTGGCACTTCCGCTCTGGAGCCTCCAGGTCAGCTGACCTGGGTACTTGGGCCTGGGAGAGGCTGGCTGCATGAACCAGTCCTGTCCCTTTCAAATGAGGTGGCTTTGTGACTCTGTCCAGCTGTGTCCATGAGTTGGCATCTGACTGATGTGGCTTCTTTCCTTGCCAGCTGAGTTTGTCATCTTGACCATCCTCTGATGTGAAGCTGGGTCTGGCAAGGCTGCTGCCATTCCCGAGGGGTTAGGAGCCTCGGTTCACACACAGTGTGTCTCCAAATTAAATGATAATCTTAAGTCCCGTGTGGATCTGCAGAGCCCGGGAGAGAAGCGGCTCCCCTCCTTGTCTCAGACCAGCTTCCAGGGTAGATAGTCAAAATTAAGGTTAATGCGGGTAGGGACTGGAAGACTCGGGTTGAGGAGCTTGCATGTGGCCCTAAGAAGGGGGTCAAAAGGTCAGCGAGGTAAGGGACAAGTGCCAGAAGATAAAGAGATGAGGAAGGAGACAGAGAGAACCTGGAAGTGGGAAAAGAGAAAAAGGAAGCCAATAAAAGAGACTCAAGAGACCATCCATACTTTGAGAACTGTTTTTGCCTTAGGGTAGGCGTTCCACTTTCTATATGACTGGGATCACCCGAGCTTGAACCAGCTTAGTAGCTTTCTTTACACAGGGTTTCGTGAGCCTTCCTGCCTCCCTTCAGCCCCTTCCTCTGCCCCGTAAGAGGCGATGCCACTGAGGACGGTCTCATACAGCTACCAGCTTGAGTAAGCTCGGTCTTCGGTTCTACTCTGCCTGGCTTGGAAGTAGGAAGCCCCCTATTTTTAGAGTGATCCTGTCATGCCATCAGACCCAAATGAGTTGTCACTTCCTTTCTGCCCACCAAGGTTATTTTTACAAAAGACAAGAGAGCGGTCAGACACAGTTATCATCTCCCAGGCTGTGGGGACCAGGGGCCCGTGGCCCTGCTGCCCTTGCCTTCCCCCTTGCCCTCCTCTGGGGCTCCAGTCAGCCTCTCCCTGGAGCTAGACATGGCCAGGTAGCGGAGAGGGGAGGTCTCTACATGACGGAGCACCTGAGCCCTCTGTTGAGGTCTCCTAGTGGCCTGCCCTTTATCAGTGTTCCTTGGCAGTGGGTGGGGAAGGGCTGGGTATATTGCCCTATTGTTAAAAAGAAAGCGAAGGAGAGAAAGTTCCTGGTTTATGGCTGGGCTTTTGTTTTGATTTTTTTTTAATCAAGCAGAGTTTTTAGGGAGCAAGTTTCCATAGTGCCCTGACTTGTTTTAGCAACAGAGCTTTGACTCTGCAGCAGAAATGCCACAACGAGAGCAGGAGGGGGTGGGGTAAGGAGGCCACATTTCAGAGGAGCAGGGAGCAGGGGACCTTTCATACTCCATGCCCTAGCACACAAGGGAGCAGTGAGCTCACTCCCTGGGGGCATCAGGTCCACCAGCAGGAATGGATACCTTTTCAGCCCCTTAGGAGCAAGGGCCCCACAGTCCCCCTGTGTCTTCTAAAGTCCTGAGTCCTCAGGCCTCCTGTCCTTTTGACTGCTCCTGGTCACCTAGTCATTCTTTCCGTTATCCAGGACTCGGGCTAATGCTCCATATTTTTAGATGTGGGAAGAAAGGTTCTTGCTGGTGACTAGGTGACCTGGGAGGAAACTGCTCCCAGGTCTGAGCCCTTCCTGGTGTATTTCCCTGGCTCTATCCCTGAAATGCTACAAGAAACAGACACCTATCTAAGTTCTCGTCCCTAGAACATAAACCCCAGCTCCTCCTGGAATTCTCTGTGCTAGTTTAAGGGGGGAGCTCCCCTTGTAAGAAGTGACCATTGCACCCCTTTGTCGGGGACCACTTGGTTCCCCCATGTTTTAGTGTCTTTGACAGTAGCCCCTCGTCCTGGAAGCAGAATGAAGTGTTCAAAGCTTAACTCTTAGAAGGCTTGGTGGCACAGGCTTGTAATACAGCTACTCTCTAAGAGACTGAGGCAGGCCCTGCCTGCACCACCATTACATTTTGGGGAAACTGAAATTGCTGTCCCTGGGCAGAGGGCCAAGGAGGCTTTGTCCTCTGTGTCCCCTTTTCCCACTGAACTATGAGACAAGGCTTTTGTGTGAACCACGGCCCTTCCGGCACAGGACCTAGGAGTGCCAGCTATACCCAGGCTGATACCCGCCATCACGTGGTGGCCAGCCCTTGCGCATGGCCACCCTCAGGCCATCCTAAGTATGCAACTGACTTTTCAGGAAACCTTCTCGGGTTTCCTTGGGTGAGACCACAGCTTCCACAGTCCAGAAAGCGTGTGCGATGAAGCAGAGAGGCGAGACTTCACAATGACTGATGGTCTGACATGAGCCTTCTCTCCAGCTCGGTCCCCTGTAGAGTCATCCTGTCACCAGGACTTACAAACAGGCCACAGAACTACATTCTTCTGGTCCACAGCCACAGCTCTTCTTACTGTGGTGTCCTTCTAAAATCACGATCATAGCGAAGGAATTTAGGAATTTGGGCCGTAAGTTCCACCCCTCCTTGGAACCTTCCGGATGTAAATGTTCTCCGTGAGCTGGCCTCCCTGCTCTGTCTGGCCTGTGGTTGCTCACTGGCTCATTTTTCCCCCACCTGAAGCCAGCATGGCACGCACACCCGCACCTCTCTGAGTTACCGTGCGCTGCAGATGAAGCTCTTCTGAATGAACGGAGCCTACCATGGGAGGCGGGGAAAGCAAGAATGCGCAGGGGGTGGGAGAGGGGGTAGAACGGGGTCCGGTATTTTGGGGATCATGAATGTAAGCAAATGAAAATGAGCCTGGAAAATCAGCTTCTCTTCCACACAAGTGCTCCAAGGGAAATGCTTATGAGGTTGAGTTGGGGCCCGTGAGGGGAGCCCAGAGCCCAGTTCACAGATGGGACAGAAAACCCTGATTCCTGTCTAAAGGACACCCTGACATACGCTACCGCCGTGCCAGTCCTTCCTGCACCCTATTTACATAGACCCATAATGTCAGCCCAAGAAGGAAAAAAAAATACAATAAACAGCCCTTAAGCAATTTAGCATGGAAATCCTCTGACAAATAAATTTTTCCATGAGTCAGACAGAAAGCTAACATTCGCTTGTTTTATAAAAGGGAACACTTTGTCTTTATCACTGCCAGCCTTGCTAACAAGTGTGGGGGTTGGGGCTGGGAGCAACTTTCCCAAAAGGAAGCAGTGGACAGTTCATTTTAAAAAGCCAAGCCTAGAGCTCCAAGGTGAGCTCTGACCTCGCCTTCAGGAAGCCCCGCAAGGTCTGAGCTCCAGCCCTGCAGGACGAAAATGATGCGTGGACACGATCCAAGGCTCATACTGGGTCCGTGACTCACGAGGGTTGGGAGACTTACTTCCAGATGAGCCACTCCGTGGCGTGGCTGTCTCTTCTCCTGACTAGAGGAGCCTAGCAGCCCGTCCAGAGCTGCAGCTGTCTGAGCAAGATTTAAAGCCAACAGACCCTTCAGTTTAAAATCTTTCTGGAGTGGATCTGTCATATGAACCGAGATGCCCATGAGGGGAGCATTCTCTCTCCAGAGGAGAGAGCCTCTTAGCACCACTTAACGCTACCACAGCTGCCCTGGCTTTGCCAGGGTGTCCAAGCTCCCATACTAGGGTGTGGACCCTGAAAAACGCACCCGTTTGTTTGCAATTGATTCTATTTTGTGCGCTTGTAAATTTTTTTGATCTCTCAATGCCACCCCACCCCCATTTATTCAGCCCATGCTCTGCAGCCCAAAGGAGTGACCTCATCCTTCATTGTCTTGCCCTGATGTGACAGTCAGAAATCGGGATTGTACTACTGCCTCACTTGGTGGTGTCCCCTTGGCAGCTGGTGCCCCTCCCCAAGAGCCATGCCCGAGACTGCACTGCCTCCCATGTTCAGGCCCCACTGCATTTGACTGGCTAGGAACATGAGTTGAGGACAAGCTGCATCTGTCCCCTTGCCCAGTCTGGGCCAGGCATGCACAGAAACAATACCCATATTCATACAGCATGGGGTTCACCAGTAACTCCACGTGACTTCACATCATGGCAGATGGGAGGAGGCAGGAGAGGCACAAATGCCCACTGTGTGTGCTCTGCTCTGGGCTGCCTGTGAGCATCAGCTGCAGGCCAGTCCCAGGTCTCCCGCCTGCAAAGTCTAGCCCTACGCTGGGTGCTGCAGATGGGGGACAGTGAAGTCACTATGGCACCTGCCAAAAGTTCTCGTCATGTGGCGTGTGCTATGTAGTGTGAGAAAACATCCTATTCCCCCCCACCCACCCACCCACACACCTTGTGGGAGATTGAAGATTGGTGTGCGTGTGAGGGAGTGTGTGTGCGTGTGTAGGAATCAGATCCTGGTGGCTGAAGTTAGAGGCATTTGTGAACTGCCCACCATGAGTCCTAGGATCCATCTCTAGTCCTTAAGCAGCAAGTACTCTTATCCACTGAGCCATCTCTCCAGCCCAGAAACACATCTTAGCTAAAGGTCACACGGTAGTTAGCAGCAGTGTTGAGGCTAAGACAAAGATACTTAGGGCCTTTGCTCTAGAACAAGAAGCAGTGTTTCCAACGTGGGCTTGGTTGTTATGTGCCTGGCAATATGCAGGAGGAATTTCCAAAGACAATCATGTTCTCAAGTCCCAAGCTATTAACCCTACTTTAAGAGGTCTGCGTTAATTAGCTCAAGTGGGAAGCTAATGGAAGGGACAGAGCAGACTGGAACCAAGGCTGTGTTTGTCCTATAGAATCCGAGGGTTCCTGCCCTTGATCTCCTTCTAGGAAAACACAGGATGAGGTAGAGAGTATAGACATGCTGGAGCAGAGTTCTAGGGAAGAGAGACGGGAGACCAGGAACAGAGGTCGATGCTGTTTGGTTGAGAATGGGGACTCTTTCCCTGGAGTAGGGGCAATAAACACGGAGGCACGGAGGCTGGCAGAGGAAGGGGCCTGGGTCTCCTAACTAACCTTTCCAAACTTATGCCCTTTCCTTCCTTCTCCCCTCAGGAGTGTACATCCTGATTGGAGCTGGGGCCCTCATGATGCTGGTGGGTTTCCTGGGCTGCTGTGGAGCTGTGCAAGAATCCCAGTGCATGCTGGGATTGGTGAGTACTCCCAGTAGCGAGCCTGTCTTACCTTACTCTTATTCCTTTCCCCAAATGTCAGACCCAATATACAGGACAGGTAGAATGGGTGGAGTAACGAAGGCACCCTGACAGCTGAGCTCTGCTCAGCCTCCCCAGTGTCCTCACTTCAGGCCCCACCACATCTGCCTGACTCCCGCCACCATCTTGCCCACGGCCCTGGGCAGTGGTGTCTTACTGCTGCCCGACTCCAAACTAACACCCTTCACATACCAGTTTAGAGCGGACTGAGCCCACATTTTCCCCCAGAATGCCATGGGACACTCTGCTTTCCCTGTCACCCCTTCCTGCCTGTTCATTTGTGCACCTACGTGCTGCCTGTCCTCCACCCTTTTGGTGTTGCTGACCGACTTCCTGGAGCCCGTCTCATTGCTTCCCCGGTGTCTTCTAGTTCTTCGGATTCCTCCTGGTGATATTCGCCATTGAGATCGCTGCAGCCGTCTGGGGCTATACCCACAAGGATGAGGTAGGAGTTTCCCAAAAGAACTCTTGGGTCCTGCAGTGATTTGAGTTTCTGAACGGGGAAGAGGGTTGATGAAGATTAAAGGGCCCAGGCTAGTCTCCTGCTTGGCTTTCCACAGAATCTACCTCTTTATCCGGTTTGCTTCCACGTGGGAGCAGAACATGGCACTCCTCAGGGCTGTGACTGTGGAGTTTAGTCTGCCCTGTATGGCAAGCACATAGTAAACACTCCAGAACTATTTATTTTGGAAGCCATTTGTATACGCGTGCCCATCTATATCTGCCAGTCAAAGCTAAGCGGCTCTTTCAATCCCTAGAAAGGTTCCTCAGAACAACATAGCTTTCTGTAATCAGGACTCCATTGCTCTAACCTGTAACTACATACCACAAGTGCCACACCAGACACTACGCAAGGTCCCCACGTATCTGAGTTCCAGGTCTCCACTTTCAGGAATTTTGCCTTCTAGTGTAGAAGAAAGAGGTTTGACAAACGTGCACGCAAGTTGTTTATAACCACAAGTACTTTGAGATTTAAAGGGTGAGGTTGGACGGGGCATCCCTTTTGGCTTGTAGAGAAAGGAGTATGGACCCTGAATGAGATAGGGGGTCTTGAGGGTAGTGGGAGCAGTGGAGAACTGCTGGGCAAAGGAAGGGACTGAGCATGTCTGAGCTTGAGTTCCTGTGGTGAACTCTAAGGAGTTGTAGATCAGGCTGGGACACACTAATACAGCTTTTGAAGGTGGGGCACCTTACAGTCTTCAGTGAGAGAGGAAAAGAACAAGGACATGTTTTCAAGAAACTATCCAACTGATAAAAGAATTTAAGATGAGATAAGGGCTGGGGATCCCAAGTACCACACCATCACCTCAGAAGAAACTTAGCCAGGGAAGATGGCAAGCTCCTGTCATCCGGGTACTCAGGAAGCTGAAGCAGGAACGGTGCTGAGAAGGATACTGGTGGCAGGTAGCCAAATACTTGAAGAGCATCTGTGAGGAACTTTTCTAGAAACCCATCTCTGCAACTGATCTGTTTGTGCCTCCTAGGTGATTAAGGAAGTCCAGGAATTTTACAAGGACACTTACCAAAAGCTGAAGAGCAAGGATGAGCCCCAGAGGGAGACTCTCAAAGCCATCCACATGGCGGTAGGTCACCTCTCCCGTGGGAGCCACCGACCCCTCTGCTACATCCCTACAGAGCCACGCCCTGGTATTTCTACGGCAGCCTGGCAGACCTCTTTTAATTATTATCTTTTTTCCTCATTCCCATCCTCGCCTTCTTTCTACAGTTGAACTGCTGTGGCCTAGCGGGAGGCGTGGAACAGTTTATCTCAGACATCTGCCCCAAAAAGCAACTTCTTGAGAGCTTCCAGGTTAAGGTAAAGTTAGAGCAAACCTCTGGCACCTGCCCTGTTGTTTAGGCAAACCCCTACAGGGCAAGGGTGAATTTAGCAACATTCTTTCCCAGGGCCTCTTTCCTTAAAGGGCAGCAAGACAAAGGCCAGGTCCTAGACAAGGTCCTTTAGTCTGCCACCCCAAGTCCCAAACTCTAAAGCGAGCCTACTCTGTAGAGGGAAACAGGTCCCGGTTGGTCAATTTTATTTAATCCAGAAGCAGAATAATAAAAGCGATTCTCCAGCCACGTTGGAATAGACCCCAAAGGGGACTCTCTTAGTGGCAGAATATTTGCCTGGTGGGTGAAGCTCCAGATCTCTTCTCCAGTACTGCCAAAAAGAGTAAAAAGATGAGGGGTAGGGGGTTGCCTAGATAGTTAGCTCTGTGGTAAGAGCACTTGTTGCTCTTCCAGAGGACCCGAGTTCAATTCGCAGCCTTGTGTCTCAGAACCATCTGTAACTCCAGTCCTAGGGGGTCCCATGGCCACTTCTGAGCTCCACAGACCCCAGGGGCAGAGGTGGTGCGCACACATACATGCAGACAAAACACTCACACATAAAACGTAGATGGGAAGAAGAGACCACAAACCTCCCCGCTGCCCTGAAGTCTTCTCAAATTTGAGGCACCCACACCTCCCGTATCTCATTTTCTCCCTCCGTCCATCCAGGACAGCCCTGATACCCAAACACACCAATCACAGTTGGCTCTCTGGCCTCCAGGCCTCCCAGCGTGAGTCAGGAGTCAGCGAGCCAGCAAAGAAGGGGTACACACCCAATGTCAAAACTGTTTTTGATCCTTGTCTTGTTTGCCTCCCTAAGTCCTGCCCAGAAGCCATCAACGATGTCTTCAACAGCAAGTTCCACATCATTGGAGCAGTGGGCATCGGCATCGCCGTGGTGATGGTAAGTAGCCGGTGGTCCAGGGAAGAAACAGTTACTAAGCTCTGCCCAGGCATTGTCGGAAGTGCTATAGGGTCAACAGCTAACACAGCCCTGGCTGTCCTGGCCAGCCAGGTGCATGCTGTCAGTATTTCCTTTTTACTACTAAGAAGCAGGAGCTCTGGACCTGTGACTCAGAGGGAGGACACTTGGCTTGGCTAACAGGAGCCAGGCTCTGGGTCTCATTCCCAGCACTGCAGAAAGAAGAGGTGGGGGGAGGTTCTCGTCTGCACATTTTGTTGACAACGCTGAATTCAGCATTTAAGGCTGCGTTTGTAGGTTCTGGCCCTGGATGCTCTCTTAGGAAATGGCTCATGCAGCATAGCTCAGCCGCTGACTGGCTGTTGGAGAACAAGTTGGCCATCTTTCCTGTTATCTGGCCTTCATCTCCCCAGCTTCAGTGCCCCTCCTGGGCCTCATTACCTCCGTCTCAGACTGAGTGGAGCCCTTTCCCCCAGGCAAACCCCCACTCTTCCTGTCTTTGCAGATCTTCGGCATGATTTTCAGCATGATCCTGTGCTGCGCCATCCGCAGGAGCCGAGAAATGGTCTAGAGTCTGCCTCGACCCGAGCAGGAGCATCGGCCCCAGGACTAGCGGGCTGTTTGGATTTTGTTTGCCACTAATATTAGTATTCATTATGCATTTCTAAACAAAAGTTATTCTATGTTTGTCTTTTTAATGCTTTATTCATTATTGACATTTGTAGTTGAGGGATCTGGGGGTTCAGTTTGCTTTGACTTTTTTTTTTTTGGTTGTTTTTGCTTGTTAAGCAAAAATCCTGCAATGAAAGGTACTATATTTGCCAGACTCTAGACAGAAGATATTGTACATAAAGAGAATTTTTTTTGCCTTTAAATAGATAAAAGTATCTATCAGATTTAATCAGGTTGTAAGTTATATTGAAGACAATTTGATACATAATAAAAGATTATAACAATGTCTAGGACTGCTTGGGGATATCGCTTTCTTTAAATTGGGTTTTTTGTTTGTTTGTTTGTTTGTTTGTTTGTTTGTTTTTTAATTCCTAGTCCTTGGCCGGGCAGTGGTGACACGTGTAGGAAGCAGAGGCAGGCAGATCTCTGTGAGTTTGAGGCCAGCCTGGTCTACAAAGCGAGTTCCAGGACAGCCAAGGCTACAGAGAGAAAGCCTGTCTTTAAAGATAGATGTTAGATAGATAGATAGATAGATAGATAGATAGATAGATAGATAGATGATAGATGGATGGATGGATGGATGGATGGATGGATGGATAGATAGATAGATAGATAGATAGATGATAGATAGATAGATAGATAGATAGATAGATAGATAGATAGATAGATAGATGATAGAGAGAGAGAGAGAGAGAGAGAGAGAGAGAGAGAGATAGTCGTGCCTTCCATGTGCTGAGGCTGCCCTTGTGCTCCACCACACCTGACTCTTCCAGCAGCCCTTGTATTCTACCAGCACTAAATTAGAAGTAGATTGGAAGGTAGGTCTCCTCACCTACTAGTGAAGAAATTGGGGTATGATTGAGAGATTGTGATCTGATGTCACATCATTTTGGTTTGAGTCCACACTAAGATGCTCAGCAGTGTGTGGTGTCTTAGGGTCTCATGAGTCTTTGCTGTTCTCACCATTTGGCCTTCAGCACCAAACCTTGGTAATTGGGCATAGCCAGTGCTCAATATTCTTATTCATGAATTGGTTGAAAGGCTACATCCATCGGGATTTAGCCAAAGGAACAGAACTACTCTAAGATGCATATGTGTGTGACTTTATCACAGAAATCTGTCCCTGGAGCTAGTCCCGTAGACTGACGGGTAAATGGGGTAAATGGATGGCAACGGGGAGAGAAGAACCAGCTGGTACCCAGGGACGTGACAGGCGACTGTGGCAGTTCTCACCTCTGACACTGGGGAGAGTCCTGCCTGGGCTGGGCCCTCGGCAAGAGAGCTGAGCAAGCTGATCGCTGGACGGAGGGTGGGGGCTGAATGTAGGCCCCAAGGAACCAGTTACTTCATTTCTCTCAACCAGAAATACCAGGAGGGGGAATTGGTGGAGGTGTACTTCAGCATAAACAGATGGAAAGAGAGAGATTGCAGAGCCCCACAGCATAGGCAGTGACCCCCAGCTCACACCATGTAGAGAGAGCAGCACTGGGGGGTGAGGAACAGAGCAGAGCAGGGTGTAGAACAGAAGCATGGGAAACATCTTCATTAACATTCTTTTTTTAATTTAAAAGAAAAGAAAAGTAGTAGCTAGAGAGATGGCTCAGTAGTTAAGAGCACTGGCTGCCTTCAAGAGAACCCAGGTTCAAGTTCCAGCCCAACATGACTATCCACAACCATCTAAACTTCCAGATGATACGACGCCCCTCTTCTGGGCATCAGGCATGCGTGTGGTGCACAGACATACTAGCAAACAAAACGCCAATACACAATTATTAAAAATGTGTTGTATGGGGATGCATACCTGCAGTCTCCGCACTCGGGAAGCTGAGGCACAATTGATAGTTCCAGACCAGTGTGGGCTACATAGCAAGGCCCTGCATCAAAACAAGAGAGGCTCAAACTATTCCTGAATGCTATACATGTTCATAGCAACAGATGACAACATCAGAATATTATCTGGTCTGGAAAAGGCAGAGAGGGGTGGCACACTGAGTCCAGCACTTGAGAAACAGAGACAGGCAGATCTCTGAGTTTGAAGCCAGCCAGCCAGGGCTACAGAGCGACTCTAACCTCAGAAGACAGGCTGGGCTGTAGCTCACTTGGTATAGTGCTTGTCTGACACAGAAAGCTCTGGATCCAATCTCCAGCACTGCATGAAACCAAGTGGGGTAGACAGCACCCGGGAAGTAGAGGCAAGAAGGGCAGGCACTGAAGGTCATCTTCAGCTACCAATGAGTTTGAGACCAGCCTGGGATGCTTGAGATCATGTCTCAAGAAAGAAAGAGAGAGATGCAAGTGTGACCCAGCAAGGTGAATGTGCCTGGAAGACACTACAGTAAGTGAAAGAAGCCAGGCAGACGCGAGGGCAAATATCTATAATTACATGAAGTACCTGAAATAGGTAAAGTTGGAGACAGAAAGTAGAACAGAGGGGACAGGGAATAACTAGAGGATTTTTTAAATTACTATTTTATTGCATATGCTTATTTAGTCAGGGAAGTGGGGGTTCATACCAAAGCTCATGCATGTGTGGAGGTCAAAGGAAAACGTGAGAGTTCTTTTTCTTTTTAATTTTATTTTTTGGTTTTTTCGAGACAGGGTTTCTCTGTGACTTTGGAGCCTGTCCTGGAACTAGCTCTGTAGACCAGGCTGGTCTCGAACTCACAGAGATCCGCCTGCCTCTGCCTCCCGAGTGCTGGGATTAAAGACGTGCGCCACCATCGCCCGGCTTAACGTGAGAGTTCTTTTCCACCATGTGGGCTCCAGGGGTTGTATCCAAGTCCTCAGGTTCAGTCAGTGACCTAAAGCGCCTTTAACCCACTTAGCCATCCATCATCCATCTTGCTGACCCTGAAGTTACTGTTTAATGAGTCTGGAGATTCTGTTTGGGATAATGAAGTCTGGGGGTTGTGTAAAGAAACGGAAGGCTCGTGTGTTGTGCAGTCTAAAATGGTGGAAATGGCATGCTGTATGTTGGGTAAATTTTGCTAGGGAAGCAAAAGGGTGAATCAAGTCAGCTTTCTCAGATCCCACAATCCCACTGTGGCCCTGGACCCCTTCTCCAGGCAGCTGGAGAAGACAGCCAGTATGGCGCTGGTTGTGGAAACAGATCAACCATTAGTTTTGTGACCATTATGGAGTGGGTCTGAGGAAAACGGAGAAGTTAGATGGCAGTCTTGTCCATATAAGGACTTCTCGTGGAAGCTTCGCCCCCTCACTGTGCAGGCCTAAGTGACTGGGGGTGTCCACCCCACCCACCTTCAGCCTCCATGCTGGCTTCATGAGTCCCGAGCAGATAATGCAATTGTCCCCACTCAAGTCTTGGCCATCAGACCCCTGGAAAACTAATTCAATTGCTTTCCTTTTAAATTGGATTTTCCCAAACCATCTGCTTCCCTTATGGAAATACAGGCAAGGTCAGACCTTCCCCTGCCATAGAATCTCCCCTCTGCAAAGCCCCTGAGCCAGGCCTGCCTTGCTGGCCAGGCAAGACCTTGAGGACTCCTTCCCCACGGGGGCAGGGTATGTTGTTCTAACAACCTCTACCTACCGAGGACAGTCACTAGCACCCACAGGCCTCAGCCTGACTTGAGCATACGGACTCACCAGACCATAGCAGTCAGGCAAAGCCCAGGAAGGCATCGCTCTGGTGGCAGGAACAGCGGCCCTGGACATTGATCCGTGTCCAGTCTATTATCTCTGACATGTCACCTGTCTGGAGACACCCAGGACAGTAGCTAGAATAAGCATTTACAGGGCTAATTGTGACTCAGTGGTAGAGGGCTTGAATCGTATGAGTGAGGCCATGGATTCAATCCCTAGTACTGAGAAAAAAACACATGAGCATTTCTGTGTATACCGTGTGTGGGTGTATGAACTGTGTGTGAACGGTGGCACCATGGCAGCCGCAACACATCAAGACCCAACAGGTGTGATATTCCAGGACTCAAGCGTCACTCTTGAGCAGGTTACACAGCCCTTGAGGACTCCTGGGAGTGTGGGAGGCGGTGGTTTGCCGGAACTTCCGCAAGGATGAGTCTCGTCCTCTGACATGTGATGGGAAAGCCTATTCTGTTTTTTGTTTCTTGGGTTTTGGAGGTGGTGGTGGTTTTGTTTGTTTGTTTGTCTTTTGAGATGGCATCTCAATATCTAGCTCAGTCTGCCCTTGAACTCACAACCCTGTGTCAGCTTCGCGTGCTGGATCACAAGCATCGCCGCAGAGCCAGGTGAGGGTATGGCTTTGATGAGGATTGCTGTCACATTTGAAGAATGTGCTAAGCCAGAGGATCGTGGTACCCACCTCTAATCTCAGCACTTGAGAAGCGGAGGCAGGAAGAGCAAGCAAGTTAGCTTTGGGCTAGGGAGGAAATTAAAGGTAAGCCTGGGCTACATCCCTGTTTCAAAAATAAACAAAGAAGCCAGGTATACTGATGCACAGCTTTAATCCCAGCACTCAGGAGGCAAAGGCAGGTGGAAGATCTCTGAGTTTAAGGGTCAGCTTGGTGTACAGAGCAAGTTCTGAGATAGCCAGGGTTTCCCTGTCTCAAAGAAACAAAATAAGTAAAATAGTATCCTGAAGGCATTTCAAAGTAAGGAGAAGGAGAAGGCATCCTTGCCTTAAAGCTGGGAGAGGGACACCACACACACACCACACACACACACAGCTGCACAGGAGCAGTAGAGACCACATGGAGCAGCTCTCCTGCTCTACCTAAGAGAATGAAGAGAAGGGAGATGGTGAAATGAACAAAATGAAAAATATGGGACTCCCCTGACTGTCTGTGGAGCAAGCTTGTGGTACCAAAAGAGGCAGGAGGAGGCTGGACAATTGTTCCCTGTTGAGAATACTGCGGCTCTTGCAGAGGACCCTTGCTCAGTTCCCAGACTCCCAAATACCTATAACTCCGGCTCCCTCACACAGGGGGCATACCCATAAATAAAAATAAATCTCTTAAAAAAATGGTTTTAAGGCAGGAGAACTTCCAGTCTTTCCCCAAAGGCCCAGCCCTAGCTAGACCTGGAAAAACGCAGCCAGTGACCACACCCTCTGCCTCAGAGGTTCTCGTTTCCTTCTGGGACAACTTGAAGTACCCACCAACTGCTGCACCCCACATCCTCCTGGCAATGCCCAAGCAACAGAGGGCACAGTGATAGGGTAGACCGTGAGTGATTCGGGCCACCTGCTGGGCTGAAGGTGAAGGCAAGTGCTGAGCGTGGGTCGCCTCTCCTGGGAGCCTCTGGCTGATGGGAGCAAAGATTAGTCATCTTCTCCTTGCGCAGTTCGGCCACGGTATGTAGTATAATTTATATCTCCTTTCAATTGTAGTTGATTGGAAATTGTTAAATGGCCAGAGGAGAACCGTGGTCTAGCCGGGAAACAAAATATCAAATAGATAATTCATCAGGATAAATTGAATCTAGGAAATTGGTTAAGTCCTGGCAGACCGAGGGATCTCTTGGAGAACAAGGCAGTCATGTGGATGAAGGAAGAGCTGCCGGCCCTGTGGCAGGGACCCCGCAGGGCAGGAAAGCCTGGAGCAAAGGCGTGTTCCTACAGCCGTGGGTTCCTTTAGGGGGACTCGGAGAGGCTAATTCTCAGACTGTTGGAGTCCACTCATATTATTACCCATCATACTTCTCTGAACCCTGGCTGGTGATTTCTAGAACCTTCCCCAAGGGCTTCGATAACCAACAAATATAAGGGGAAATGCTAGATATCATTAGGCAGGAGGAATTACATATCAAAACTACAATTCCCCATAAAATGGCTACACTGACGGGAACCCTTATACGCTGCTCATTAGAAGGTAAGCTAGTCCGGCCACTAAGGAAATCAGCACTCCTCTTCAAAACAATAAAAATAGAACTACCACGTGATCCCGTCATACCCCTGGCTATCTACCTGAAGGAATGTAGGCTGCTTCCCACAGAGATACTTGCACATCTGTTTATCACAGCACCATTCAAAACAGTCAGCAAGCAGATTCAGCCCAGATGTCCATCAACCGGAAAGGGGATAAAGAAACTGGGGTCTGCGTGCTCAGAGGAGTATTATTCGCTCCTGAAGAGGAAAGAGACCCACCATCTGTCGCACAACAGAAGCAGAGCACTACAGAAGCAGAGGACGTGATGTTGAATGAACGAGCCCAGAGTCAGAGAAGCAAGTCTCACGTGTTTTGTCTCACATGTGGAAACTGAAGATTACTGTGATTGCAGGGATAAAGGAAGGTTAAGAATGGAGTGTGAGAGACATCTGATGAGATCGTACACGCTGTGTTTGTAGGTCTAGCACAGGAACCACGTTAGTGTGTTCAGTTAACAGATGTGTAAATATGCGTTAATAAGGACAGTAGATGCAGTTAGATGAGCAAACAAGGAAAGGAAAGCTGTGCCCAGCTCCCTTCCCTAAGGCTGTCCCTGCCCCGCACAGGGACAGCAGCCATTGCTTCAACTATAATCAGAGGCTTTGACAAAGGTACCTGTGACAAAGGTGACTTTGAACAAAAAAATTCTGGACTCAAGACTATATTGTGCTACCCAAAATTGCCAAGAGACTTCACCCAGAAGTGGCTGCAGAAGTCTGAGATCGGCTCATGTGGATCCTGGGCAACTAAACGTGGGCCCATCTGATTTGGCCTACTATATGCCAGTGAAAAGTGCCGAGCACAGACAAAGGATAATGAGGCTGTGGCTGAAGACGGGTTCTTTGGTTCATTATCCTTGTTTTGTGTGTGCTTGATCTTTAAGGTTTTGGTGTGTGTGTGTGTGTGTGTGTGTGCCTGTGTAATGGTACACACACGAGAGTGCAGGTGTTCAGAGACAGTGGATTCCCTGCAGCCGAAGCTATAGGCAATTGTAAGCCACCCAATGTGGGTGCTGAGAACCACACCCAGGTTCTCTGGAAGAACAGTGAGTGCTCTTCACTGCTGAGACATTTTTCCAACCCTCTATATTCTGTTTTCCAGCTCTTGCTGTGCAGCCCTGACTGGTCTAGAACTCAGTATGTTAAAACCAAGCTGGCTTCAAATATGCATTGATCCTCCTGCCTCCGGCTCCTGAGTGTTATGATTACAGGCAGATACCACCATACCCAGCCTGGGATCTCAGGTCCTGAGCCCTCCTGCAATGCCTCACTGACTGTAATATAAATTGATTGCTCAGCATGTACGAGACCCTAGATTCAGTCCCCAGAACTAGGGGGAGGAGGGGCTAGACCACAAACACACAGACACACTACACACACACTTCCCTGAAAGATTACAAAGTCCTCAGGCTCCAAGGAGCTAAAAGCAGGGCTGTCTAAGGCCACTAGGCACTCATTGTGGGTTCCTCCACAGAGCTCAGTCAGGGCCTGGAATTCCCCGCTCTGTGGGCAGGGCTGTCCCCGCCTCAGCTTCCCAGTAACAGAGATCTGCAGATGCTGGGCCACTCCCCACAGCTGGCCTGAGCTAACAAACCCAAACCCAGAGGATGAAAGCAAACTACGGGCCCTTTCATTAACAAGATAAGATTGACATTTCCTGGAATGAACCAATGCGGCTTGCTGACTGGGTTTATGACGCTTCCTTCCCCTACTCCTCACCCCCAAAGGGATAATCCTTATCTTCTACCCCGAGTATGGGATCCAATGGATTCGTCCTGAAACCTAGGTGCTTCACCCATGAGAAATAGCCCAGTTCACATCACAGGTCCTAACTATGAGGAACTGAGGGCAGAGGCAGGTTGACACAAGTACCAGGTCTTCTGTTTTTCTCATTCTTCACTGTGTTTTTTTACCTCTCCACCTTGAGTGCAGACCCCAGTGGGCTCTTCTCTAGGTCAACATGTAGCCTTAATGCCCGCTGTGCATACCACCCGCTGAAAGCCCCTCCCCCCCTACAAGGCTGGAGAGATATCTCAGTCACTAAACTGCCTGCTGCATAGCATGAGGACATGACTTCAAATCTTTAGCACCCGCGTCAAAAGCCTGGCACAGCAGTGTACACATCTGGAACCCCAGCAGTGCTGGGAGAGTGAGAACAGGAGGATCCAACAGTTCATTGGCCAGCCAGCCTAGCCAATCAGTGAGCTCCAGGTTCAGGAAGAGACCGTGTTTCAAAAGGCAAGATGAAACTGGGCAGTGGTGGCGCTCACACCTTTAATTCCAACACTCGGGAGGCAGAGGCAGGCGGATCTCTGTGAGTTCGAGACCAGCCTGGTCTACAAGAGCTAGTTCCAGGACAGGCTCCAAAGCCACAGAGAAACCCTGTCTCGAAAAACCGAAAAGGAAAAGGCAAGATGGAGAGTGGTTAAGGAAAACAATTGAAGTCAGCCTCTGGCCTCCCGCATGCCTGCGCACATACATACACTTCTCTCTCTTCCCCCCTCTCTCTCATACACACGCGCTCACACGCACACACACACACACACACATCCTTGGTTATCACTGCCTTAAAAACCCAGCTTAGACCATCATAACCCATCACAGAGCTGATGACAGAGTCACCCCTCCCCCAGCTGATAGGTTCCCTCCACTGATGATACCTCTCTTGGGTGGGCAACCATCACACAGGAAGTGGCTTCATGTATGAGGGACAATGCAACTGCCTCTGGCCAGTGGACTAAAAGCAGAAGTGACCAGTGCCATTAGCCGCACAGAGGACTGAGGAAAGAGCTTCGTGCCTTCCCTATCTACTGGCTCAACAGTGACAGTTCGAGGATGCGGAAGATGGGCCAATGTATCCCAGGCCTGGAATGGCCTCCCAACTCCTGCTGGCAAGACTGCATGAACAATGATGCATCCAGGAATATTTTACTTTGTATTTACCACAAACTGACTAAGCTGTCTGCTTCTCTGTTCCAGCAGCCAGCCTGGCTCTGTCCCCTTTCCTTTGTCCACTTTCCCCTCCAGTACTTACTAGCAGAGAAGCTCAAAGCCAGAGACAGGCACATGTGAGTGCATGTGTGCGTGCGTGCGTGTGTGTGTGTGTACATACATGTGTATGTCCATAGTTGTGCACGTGGATCTACAGGCGTGCATGCTTACAGATGTGGAGGTCATAAATCAACGTTGGGTATCATTTCCCAGGAAGCCATCCTTCTGAGTGGATCTGACTGGCTGTGCAGCAAGCACAGCAATCTGTCTGTCCCTGCCTTGCTCCCTCTGGGGTTTCCAGCACACATCACGAAGCCAAGCTTTTTCACTTGGGTTCCAAATTCAGGCTCTCATATTCTCACAAGTCAAGTCAAAGATTTTTATGCAATGAGGAAATTGTATCACAGACAGGAAGTTCAAAGTCAGGGTGTCCTGTAACTGAGTGCCAGTAGATTGGTTTTTGCTCTTGAATTTGTCCCGTTGTGGTGACATGGTAGCTATAGCAACTCAAGGCCTCATCCTCTCCCACAAGATGCATTTAAAGACTGGAAGAGAAAAATATCCCTATGTTGTTACATTATGTTCTTTCTCTCTCATAGTTTGAGGTTTTACTTTTTATTTTGTTTTGTTTGGCAGGGGTAGTGGTGGTAGTGTAAGACACGATCTCACTATGTAGCCCAAGCGGATTTCAAACAGTTCTGTTGACTTGACCACCCCGAGTGCTGAGATTACAGGTGTCACTCCCCATATGTAGCACTTTTAAAATATGTAAATTACTCCCAGAAGTCCCTCGGAAGACATCCTGTCACATCTCCTTGCCTTGGTCAGAACTGGCCACATGGCTGTTCTTAATGACAAACTGAGTGGAGCAGGATTAAAGTAACTGGATTAGATAGGCCCAGGCCTGAAGCTCTGACTTCAGCTGAGGCATGTGGCCTGTGGGCACCTGCAGCCAGACAGGACATGGCAACTGGGAAGGGCCTTGCCTGTAGGCCAGATTTCCAGTCCGCTATTGTCCTCTTAAATTCTCAGCCTGGGAAAGATATAGAAGCAAAGCAAGAAATCTGTATTCAAGAACTGGCAGCAATTGGCTGGGATGTTGTCTCAGAGGCTGAATAGTTTGCCATGTCAACACGAGGACTGGAGTTTGGCTTCACAGAACCCAAGTCAAAGCTGGGCAGGCATAGCAGCCCACGTCGAATCCCAGCATTGGAGTGGAGAAGGAGCCCTGAGACAAGCTGGTTATCTGGACGAGTAGAATCCACAAACCCCAGGCTCAACAGGAGACCCAGAGCTCAGAAAATAAAGAGGGGAGTGATTGCAGTAGACAGATGTCTGACAGCCTCTGGCCTATAAACATACACGCACATACATGTGCCCACAACATGCCAACATGAATACATACATTCACACATACCACATAAGCACATAAAACAAGAAGGAAAAAGGTGTCTTGGTTAGGTTTTGGTTGCTCTGAAGAGATACCATGACCATGGCAACTCTTATAAAGGAAAACATTTAACTGGGGTGGCTTACAGTTCAGAGGCTCAGCACATTCCCATCATGGTGGGACACAGCAGCATGCAGGCAGATATGGTGCTGGAGAGACAACTGAGAGTCCTATATCTTACAGGCAACAGGAAGTGATCTGCCTCACTGAGTGTGGCTTGAGCATATATGAGACCTCAAAGCTCATCTCCACAATGACATACTTCCTTCATCAAGACCACACCTCCACCAACAGGGCCACACCTCCTAATAGTGCCACTCCCTTTAGGGACCATTTTCTTTCAAACCACCCCAAAAAGATTTTTACAATCATGTTGGTGAGAAAGATATTTTACCAGGTACCAAAATCTTCAAGGAGAGCTAGTGTATAGCTCACTGAGAGCCCTGGGATCCATTTTCACTGCTGAAAAAAATGGAGAGTTAAAAACTTCAAAGCATAGTGGGGTGCTCCTAACTGCTCCCTGTCAGGCTCTAACTTGTCTTTGTCTCATGACACAATCTCATCATTTACCTAATCTCAGAGATCTAGAGTCCCCGGTTGGAATCTCCTGAGGCCAGCAGCTGCTCTTTGCATTTTCTCCACATACAGCTCTGGGTCTAGGGTTGTTATGCAGTAAGGATGGTGGACATTCATGAGTGCTTACACTCCAGCTGGGGAGAAAAGCCCACACAATACAGTGTGATGGTCCAATGGATTGGTCAACCAACAGTGAGGACTGTCTGCTAGTGAGGGAGGCTGTGAGTGCAGAGACAGACTCAAGTTCAAATCCTGCATGGGTCATTCACAAAGTGACCTTGGGTAAGTCAGTTAGCCTCTGAACTCCTGGCTTTCCTCTGTAGAATAGGAAAACAGTCTATGTTGCAAGGTAGTGACTTAATAGAGCCCAGAGACATGCTGAGCACAAACTGACCAACCTGATTCTGATGTTGTTGTCATCACTGATAATCAGTGAGGGTGTAATGATCTGCTCTGTCTCTTTAAGAGACAAGCAACGCCCACTCCCTCCCCCATCCACTGAGGCAAGCTGATCTTCAGCTTCCTGCCAGGAGTCTCTTCCTTCTCCCTCTCAGAAGGCAGCTTCCCTCTCTCCCTTCTCTCTCTCTCTCTCTCTCTCTCTCTCTCTCTCTCTCTCTCTCTCTTCTCTCCTTCTTCCTTCCCCTTCCATAACCCACTAAATAAATATCCAACCTTACTCTGCATGGCTTGCCTATCCATGTCTCTGTCTCTCATCAGCTGCCGTGTGTCTCCCTGCCCAAAACCAGCCACCTTCAAAGACCTGCATCATGGTCTCATGGCCAGCTGCCTATTGCAGCCACTTGGGGACCTGCAGCATTTTTAATTAATCCATTACAGTGGGTTTAACAGGAAATCCAAGGACTGGGGATGTAGCCTGGTTGACACAGTGCAAGCATGAAGCCCTGACTTCAGTCTCCAGTATTTCATTTAAAAAATAATCACAGCAGGTGTCTTAGTCACTGTTCTATTGCTGTGAAGAGACACCATGACCAAGGCAACTCTTAGACAAGAAAGCATTTAATTGGAGGCTCACTTATGGCTTTGGAGGCTTCGTCCATTTCATCATGGAGAAGAACATGACAGCACACATGGTAATGGCATAGTAGCTGACGGCTACATCCCCTAGTTCTCAGGCAGAAAGAGAGAGACTCTGGGCTTGGGTGGGCTTTTGAAACCACACTTCCTCCAGCAAGGCCACACTTCCTTTCCTTTTTTATTTCTTTCTTTCTGAAACTTGCTTTGTAGACCCAGAATGACCTTGAACTCACAGAGATCTGAACGGACTCAGCCTGAGATTAAAGACTTGTACTACCACACCCAGTTAAAGCTACACTTCTTAATCTTTTAGGTTTTTTTTGTTTGTTTGGGGTTTGGGATCTTTGTTTGCTTGTTTTGTTTTTGTTTTCATTTTGAGACAGGGTTTCTCTGTGTATCCCTGGCTGTCCTGGAACTTGCTTTATAGACCAGGTTGGCCTCAAACTCAGAGATCCACCTGCTTCTGCCTCCCAAGTGTCAGCCTTTTATCTGCTTTCTTAGTTCTTCTAATCCTTTCAAATACTGCTACTTCCTAGTGACTAAGTATTCAAATGTATGGGCCTATGGGTCCATTCTTATTAAACCACTATAACAGGGATAGAGAGATGGCCCAGTGATTAAAAGCAAATGCTGCTTTTGCAGAAAACTGAGTACCTGAGTTCTGTCTCAGCACCCATGAAAGGCAGCTCACAATCACCTGTAATTCTGGCTCCAGGGTATTCAATGCTTCCCCTGGCCCCTGAGGACACTTCACATGCACAAACCCTCACACATGAACATAATTAAAAATAATTAAAAAATTTTAAATGGATGTGGCAGCACTTGGCTCTAATCCCAAAACTTCAGAGGTATAGAAGCAATAGGATCCAAAGTTCAAGATCATCCCTGGCTACTAGCAAATTCTAGGTGAGCCTGAATTCCATAAGGGGGGGTATAAGGAGGCAGTGGAAGAGAGAAAAGGAGAGGAGAGGGGAGAAGAGGAGAGAAGAGGAGAGGAGAGGGGAGAAGAGGGGAGGGGAGGGGAGAAGAGGGGAGGGGAGGAGAGGGGAGGGGAGGAGAGGAGAGGAGAGGAGAGGAGAGGAGAGGAGAGGAGAGGAGAGGAGAGG
Source organism: Neodon shergylaensis (assembly GCA_025134845.1). Taxonomy (NCBI): domain Eukaryota; kingdom Metazoa; phylum Chordata; class Mammalia; order Rodentia; family Cricetidae; genus Neodon; species Neodon shergylaensis. The sequence continues at coordinate 7,391,359 of JABTXL010012322.1, read as the reverse complement.
AGAGGAGAGGAGAGGAGAGGAGAGAAGGAACCAGAAATCTAGCATGAGACTGGACTCAATAGTGGTGCTGTGGCTACAAACACAGGTTACGATGGGCTAATGAGTAGAGCCAGCAACCACTCGGGTGTAAGAGAGGGACCAGTTAAATGACAGTCTCAGAGCAAGTACTAAGGGCTACCTGGAAGTAATTCTCTGCCAGCTCCTGTGACATTTCTTATGGATTATTTTTGTTGTCTTCTGCTTCTCCATGTGTCATACTTGTGTTCATGTTTGTGATCGTGTGGCTGTGTCCCCCTGCGTGTGGACACCAAAGGTCAACACTGGATGTCTTCCTCAGTCTCTCTCCACCTTGAGACAAGGTCTCTCATGAAATCTGGAGCTCATCAGAAATGGCTGTCCTGACCAGTGAGCCCCAGGCCCCAGCTGGCTTTTATTCGCTGGCTCTGGGATTAGAGACACATATTGCCACACGCAGCATTTTTCTGTGGCGCTGGAGATCTGAACTCAGGTCTTCACACTTGCACGGCAAGCACGTCATCAACTGAGCCACCTCCGCTATCCCTTGCAGGGTTTTGTTATATAACCCTAGCTGACTCGGATCTCCCTGTAGAGACCAGGCTAGCCTCAGATTTAAGGTGATTCTCCCCACTCTGCCTCCAGGGTACTAAGACTACAGATGCGGTCCATCATGCCCAACTCTGAGAGAGTTTTGATCCTAGAAAACTAGTTATCTCTCCTGCTCCATATCTTACCTAGTCTTAAAGAGTTCAGGGTTCATGATAAAATCCTTCCAGTAGGTTCTGGGGAACATTCCCTAGCATGTAGCTCCATCCTAGGGGAAGCATGGTCTTAGCATGTACAGAACCCTAGCAAATCATCAGACCTGTCCTTTCTCCCAAAAAAAATCTTCCCAGTGATCTGGCCTTTCCACCTATTACTTCACCTGCTGCCATAGCCGGTGGCATTTAAACATTTTATGACCCAGCCAGACATGTGGCTCAGAACACACAAATACACCAGGTATAAACACCCTATCTACATACACGCACATGAAATGAAACAACTATGTAATACTTACCCTTGCTACATGTATCACACTGTTTTCTGTTTAGAGATGTTGATTGTGACCCACTAATATAACTGAATGAGTCACCATGGGCCTTGTCTCGCAATTTGAAAACCACTGTCCTGACTTTTCATTATTTCACCTGGATTTGGTTATTATGGTGGTTTGCATAAGAAATGGCCCCCATAGGCTCATCATAAGGAGTGACACTATTAGGAGGTGTGGCCTTGTGGGAGTAGGTGTGGCTTTGTTGGAGGAAGTGTGTCATTAAGGGGTGGACTTTGAGGTAACAGAAGCTCAAGCCAAATCTAGTGGCATTCACTTCCTGCTGCCTGCAGGATGTAGAACTCTCAGCGCCTTCTCCAGCACTGTTTCTGCCTGTCTGCCACCATGCCATCTGCCATGATGACAACGAACTAAACCTCTGAACTATAAGCCAGTCCCAATTAAATCATTTCCTTTATAAGAGCTGCTTTGACCTGTCAGTGGTGGTGCACACCTTTAATCCTAGCACTCAGGAGGCAGAGGCAGGCAGAAGTTCGAAGCCAGCCTGGTCTACAAAGTGAGTCCCAGGGCAGCCAGTTACACAGAGAAACCCTGTATTTTTTGTTTGGTTGTTTGGTTGCGTTTTTTTTTTCACTTTGTTTTTGTTTTTTTGAGACAGGGTTTCTCTGTAGCTTTGGAGCCTGTCCTAGAACTAGCTCTGTAGACCAGGCTGGCCTCAAACTCACAGAGATCCGTCTGTCTCTGCCTCCTGAGTGCTGGGATTAAAGGTGTGTGCCACCACTACTCAACAAATATAAAGATCTTAAATAGATTTTATTTGAGATTTTAGAATGAGACCACACTTCATCCTATCAAACAGAATGATTTGTTTGGAAAGTCCGAGTAATGGGAAGGAATGAGAAAAGAAAGGGCCATCTCAAAGCGACTCTTTTTGCCTGGCAGGACAGGGAGAAAGAGTGACAGGAAGTAACTGGTTAAGGTCAGGTTGCTTCAGGTGAGTTTTTCATAAGGAGGAAAGCGGAGAGACTTCTTTACTGTGGCCATTGAATCCAGTCCTCTGAGAACATTGGCCCTTACCTGCCTTGGTTTCCTGGGATGTCAGATTACAACTGGGTTTCTGTAAGTCAGTGTGCAGCCCTGATGTAAGGAGCTCCGGTTTTGCTTGCAGTCTGGGGCACTGGGGCCTCTGCCAGGAGCTCAGTCTGTGAGGATGCCGCCAGCACTCAACAGCCACGGGGGGAGTGGTGGAGTCAGAATTTCAGACGTGTCTGTGTCCCTAGTTAAGCCACAGAGTCACATCACACACCTCTCAGGGACCCAAAGGCTTGAGAGCTTGGGAATCTAAACTCTAGGATACCGGAAGTCTGGCCTCCAGTGCAGCTAACAGGAAGCAGACACCTCAGCCGTGCAAAAGACTGGAATATAAGAGTCCATCTATCCCAGCAGAAGGACTGTGACTTCCTAATGGCCATCAGAGACTTCAAGTACAACCTCCAGACCAGGCCCTCCCGTCCTGTGTCCAGGGTGTCCCCTTCGCACGCATGGACCACAGAGGTAGATGCGTCATTAAGTTGTTTGAAGTCAAGCCTGGTGCCTGCAGCCCAAATGACTGGACATCTGTCCTCACAAAACCAAATCACCTGCCACAAGTCAAACAAACGAAGGTGACTTTCTCATCTGGCCAGCACTAGGAAGGCCAGTGTTCAAGGTGGCCTCCAATGTCACCTCTTCCCACCTCCTGTGGGGGGACTCTGGCTTCACACTCCCAAAGGCACCCCAGGAAAATACCTATCGTGAGCAGCCAACAGGAGGCTGAGAGCCAGGACAGAGACTCAGAGCAAGAGAGGGTGGGACTTCACGGCCAACGGAAACGGAGGAATTTCATCCTAGAAGCTTGGGGTATTGGCAAGAGGGCTCTAAGGAAACAAGAAATAGGAACAAAAGAAATAGCTAATCAGCAATGAGGAGCTGGAGCTGTGGACACATCAGGCCATTCTCATTTTATAAGGACTGTGATCTAACACCCACTTTCAAGATATGCTCACTGCAGTGTAAAACTCTTTCTGTCTTGCCAGATTATTGGAAAGTTTCACACACACACGCACGCACGCACCCACACACACACACATATGCACATTCACACGCACACGCGCACCACTTGTGCCTCTGGGTGAGGTCGTGAGGGGGTAGATTTTGAAATAAAGGAAGACGGTGGCTGGGTTGACAAATAGGAATGACGAAAGTGTTAAGATGGTTGTCTAGATAGAGGTAGAAATCAAGGGCCAGACAGAAAGTGCAGCCCCCACACACACTCACAGAGCCTCTGAAACCTGGGGGAAGTACTGAGACTTTCCACAAAGCAGGGCTCAAAGATAAGAGACAATCTTAACCAGACATGGGGGGGGGACCCCAGGCTAGTGCCTGCGTGAAGGTTCATTTTGTTTTGCTCTTAACTGACACGCTACTGACCGAATCCAGAGCCTTGCGCATGCTAGGCAAACGCGCTACCACTGGAGTACATTCCCAGTCTTCCATTAGGTTCACCCCTACTCCCACTCCCCACCCCCGAAACTGAACCTCTCTTTAGCCTTGGCTGGCCTGGAACTCACTCTGTAGACCAGATGGGCCTTGGACTCACAGAGATCTGCCTGTCTTCGCCTTCCAAGTGCTGGGATTAAAGATTTCATTAAAGATGTGTGTCAAGTTGTTTTCTTTTCTTTCTTTCTTTTTCTTTAAAGACAGAGTTTCAATGTATAGCCCTGGCTAGTCTCAAATTCTCCATCCTCCCCCGCTGAGTGCTGGATTTTTACAAGTCATCTGTGTTGGACAACAATCCTCAATTGGTCAAACATTTGGTTGGATGAGATTTGCATACTCTGCATAAAGCAGGTTAAAGGGGTGGGCACCATCCAGTCTGTTGAAGGACTGACCAGAACCTGGACAAACTTGAACTGCAGCATGGACCCCCTCCCTAGGTTTCTGTCCTGATGGTCACATGCAGTTTGGACTCACTAAAACTCTAATTACAAGATTCAATTACTTAAGAATCAATCTCTCTGGCTCAGCCGTTAATGGGACATGCTGTTCTTCCAGAAGGTCCCAGTTCAGTTCCCAGCATCCACACCACAAACTGCCTCTCTAATTCCAGCACCAGGGACCCTGACACCTCTGATCCCATGGCCACGGCACTTACGAGCCCAGTCTCCCACCGAGACATAATTAAAAAGAATTTTTAAAAGATCTCTTTCACCATTGCCCCCACCCCCACACCATCTCTCTCTCTGTCTGTCTCCCACCCATACCCATCCACACACCTCCTATTCTCTACCCTTTGCAGACCCCTGACAAACACAGCCTCTATACCCATCACACACTAGGTATGTTATGTCTAAACAAATTCTGGATGTTGCCAACCACATGCTTTACACAAAACCTTGCCAATTCTTTTTTTTTTAATATTTATTTATTTATTTATTTATTTATTTATTTATTTATTTATTATGTATACAATGTTCTGTCTGTGTGTATGTCTGCAGGCCAGAAGAGGGCACCAGAACTCATTACAGATGGTTGTGAGCCACCATGTGGTTGCTGGGAATTGAACTCAGGACCTTTGGAAGAGCAGGCAATGCTCCTAACCACTGAGCCATCTCTCCAGCCCCAACCTTGCCAATTCTTGTCACTTCCAACTTCAATGTGGTTCTCAAGCAGCTTTCTTTGCTGAGACCCCATGGCTTCACCCACGCCAGACAAGTTCCCTAACACTGAGCCACACCTCAGCCCTCGAGCCCCTATGCTGGAAAGAAACTTTTCTGTTAAGAATACAACATACAGTTGGGCAGCAGTGGTACCCACCTTTAGTCCCAGCACTCAGGAGGCAGAGGCAGGAGGATTTCTGTGAGTTTGAGGCGAGTCTGGTCTACTGAACTAGTTTCAGAACATCTTCAACACTCCCCCCCCCCAAAAAAAGAACACAACTTACAGTTTCTCTAACCGTCCTTCAACTGGTTGGGGTATGTTGTAGTAGGGGCGGCTGGGCTGCGTTCCCGGCACCCGGCCTCCCACATGGCTAGCTTATGCCCCGAAATAATTACACAGAAACTGTATTCATTTAAATACTGCTTGGCCCATTAGCTCTAGCCTCTTATTGGCTAGCTCTTACATATTAATCTAACCCATTTCTAATAATCTGTGTAGCCCTCAAGTTGGCTTACCAGGGAAGATCTTAACCTGTGTCTGTCTGGAGTAGGAGAATCATGGCGACTCACTGACTCAGCTTCTTTCTCCCAGAATCCTGTTCTGTTTACTTCGCCTACCTAATTTTCTGTCCTATGAGGGCCAAGGCAGTTTCTTTATTAGTTAACCTATGAAAGCAACAGATAAGATACAAGACCCACCTCCATCAGGGGTACACTGACTCATGGGTACACCACCGCTAGGTGACACAGCCCCATTTTTACAATCAGAAAAGGACATTCCTGTTGTGTCCACATATTTCTGATGGCAACTGTGGGACAGTCTAACAGTTAAAAGTGACTAAAACACCGCTCACTCCGCAGACGAGGGACAGAGGTCACTGGGGTCCCAGGTAGGTACCGGGCCTGCCATCCTTGGGAATTCAGACTCTCCTGCCCTCCCAAAGCACTGGAGGCCACTGACACACGGTCACCAGGGTTCCTCCGTCCGCAGGTATCTGTTTGTTCGCTTCTTCCTTTGGTTTCTCTAGGGCCATCTTCCCATTCTTCCTCCTGCCTCTGCAGACAGATCTCATTAAACTGTCATTTCATACTCCGGTTTGTTTTTATTGTTTTCTCAAATCTCATACTGTAACTCAGGCTGATCTAGAACTCATGGGGTAGTCATGCTGTCCTCAGACTCAAGGCAATCCTCCCGCCTCCGCCTCCCGGGTGGTGGGAAGCTGGGGATGCCTTCTCTTTACACCAGGAAGCAGGGACTTGCTATGAACTGTGAATGATCACGGGAGCAGAGGGCAGGAGCAGGGCTTAGGTTGTGACTGCCTAGGGCCCGAGAACTAACAAAACAGCTCCTCAAAACGTCCGCAGTCCATCCTTTCAACACCTCCAGAGAGTGTTATCATCTCTCGTCGTGAGGCAGGAACTAAAGCAAAGGTCAGACCATGCGGCTTGTTAGTGAGACTCCGCCTAGAACAGGCCTTTCTACTGCATCTGAGATGTCCGCCAAGGGCCTATGGATTACAGGCTTGGTCTCCAACACCTGAAGCTAAGATGGAATCTTCAGGAGGCAGTACCTAATGGAAGGAAGTTAGGTCATTGGGGAGGGGCCTTGAGGAGGATATTGGGACCCCAACCAGTGTCTTCTTCCTCTCTCTTTGCTTCTTGACTATCACAAGGTGAACACACCCACTTTGATGCCTCACTACAGACCCAATGCATCAGGACCAGGACCTCAGAAGAAACCTACAAAAACCTGAGCCGAAATAAATGTTTCCTCCTTTGTGTTAATCACTCCAGGTATCTTTGTCACAATGATGGGAAGCTGACTAACAGAGGCATCACAGCAGAGCTCTCTGGAAGCCCCCGGAGTTGCACAGCCTCCCAAAGGGTCCTGGCCTCTCCTGCCCTTCCCGCTGCCCTCCCAGGAAGGAACAAAGAAATGTGAATGAGGACCAATCCTGCTCCAGAGAGCATCCCAAGCTTGGCTCACACTGAGAGGAAAAGTTAATTAATCCTCCACAGCTACAAAGAGGAGGAAAAACACAGAACAATGAGAATAGTGTGCTAAGGTTTTTGTGCAACATGGGGAAAATGGAACAGAATGTAAATGTGTCTGTGTCTGCTTAGATGGAAGGATGCCTCCAAAAGCTGTAAAGACGGTTGCCTCTGGGGAGAGAGTCTGCCAGGAAGAAAGGAAGGAGGCATTCCAGCGTGTTCCCTTCTGGGCCTTTGGAAACAGTTGAAGAAGGAAACACAGAAGCTCGGCACACAGCTCGGTGGCGGGCACTTGCCTAGCTGGCCCCTGGTTCGTCCTTAGCACTAGAGACAGAGTAAATATAAAATACCCACAAGTGCTTGATGGAATAAGCAACAGACCACTGAAGGAACCCCACATGATGGTACCCCACAACTGAGATCTAAAACGAGTAAATCCTCTTTTCTGTGTGTATGTGCTGCTGGTAATCAAACTGAGGTCTCATGTGTGCCAGACAAGTGCTACAGCATAAGGGGACTTTTTTAAGGGATTCACAGAATAAAGGTCTGGGGATTGGGGATCAGAATCCCAGAACTCCTTGATGATGGTCATTCTTCTAGTAGGTGGCCTTTTTATTTCTTTTTTCTGTTATCTTCATGTTTCTCCCTTTGCCCAGAGGTCCAGCTTGCTGCCACTCTCCTGTCTGGTCACATTCCTGGCCACCAAGGCTGTATCTGTAAGTCTGTGGTGAGGTGGCCTTTGGGGTGGCACCCAATCCTGTAAAAGCAGCCAGTTGTGGGTCAGGACAGGAAGAAGCTGGCCTTCGAGATAGTTGCTTAGAGCCTGCAAAGCTTCTCTCAAAGGGGACTGCAGTACACAAAGAGCCCAGGATACCGTGGATTCGGGAGCCTGTGTTCACCTCCCCAGGGTGCTGTCTCTCCTGGATGTGTTCTTGTGAACAGAGGCCAGGATACAAAGGACTGTGATGTTTGTTCCAAAAAAGAAGGTTCAGAGTTATAGGGCCCAGCCATGACAAGCTCAATAGAGGCCCGCGGGCTCAGTAGTTTACCCTAAGGCAATACCTGGCGGGTTCCAAGTGAGACCACTCAGGTACCACCCAGGAACAAACCATCCAAAAGAAATTCCTAACGTTCCAACTGTTCTAGAAAGGATCGCCTGATGTCCCTTAGCCCAGAACACCCATCCCCCTTCACCAAGACACCCCTAGACAAATGTCAGCCAATCAGGGGTCCTGAACCTTAGAAATCCCTCACCTCAACCTCTGCTATTATAAAAACTCACCCAACTGACTCAAGGCTCTCTGATTGTGCCAATGTATCGGATGCACAGAGTCTGAATTCAAACTTGACTTTTATACACGTGACTCCGTCTCCTTGTTGGTTTTGGGGGGGAGGACTCTGTGAACTGGGCATAACAATAGTCAGAAACACCTGGATGCAAAAGCCCTTGCCTTTCTCCTCAACTCTGTTCTGTTCTCTTTGCCAGAACTCTAATAGTGGTGAAAACATTGGCAGTTTGAGGAAATCCACACACGGAAAAACAGAGGCACAAAAAAATCACAGTAAGCACATGGGATTCCAAATCAAGGTCTGGGTCTTTTACCCATGTCATTCGTTAGCACTATGACCTTAGGCAGGACAATGAACTCCATAGAAACTGCATATCTTCACTGATGAGGGAACCATGAAACCTAATTCCTCAAAGTGCCCAGGGGATTAAAAAAAATTAATATGCATGACAATGGGACAGGACAAGACTGCAAAGGTTCCTCCATCTTACATTCTTTCTGGGACCATTTTAGGTTTAGCTAGAATTTGATCACCTTGATGGAAAGCCCGGTGGAAAATTACCCAAGTCTACTCTAGGTACCTGAGGTCAAGATGCCCCAGCTAACTTATCTGAGCTTCTGTTAAACTGCTTGCTTGCACAAAACCTCCCCTTCCAGCTGCTGAGCCTGCTACCAAGATGTGGTTTGTTGCCTTTTAAAACCCCTTACTCTAAATGCTTGGCATTATACTTGGGTACTGAATGCCTGAATGTAGTCCTGGTCAGCTGGAATAAAGACTTCTGGAAACTGGGTCTGAGTGGTCATCTCGGATGAGCTCCCCATATAACCAGACTACTGGTTGTGCATAAAAGGGTCTCTGATCCATCTCTCTCATGTATGATAAGCAAATATTTTAGCACAGAGCAGTATCCCCAGACCTCCCCCTTTCTCTCCTCTGGTTCCCTTTTCTGTCTTCCCTCAGTGTCACAGTCACATAGTTCTCATTTCCCCACCTATTACCCCAGACTCTTTGCTCATAAGTCACAGCACACCCTATTCTGACTGAACCAGTGTGTGAACGGAAATGTTTTGGCTTTATTTTTGTAAATGTGAGTGTGTCGTGTGTATATATATATATGTTTGTGTGTGCGCGCGCATATGTTGATGTGTGTAGGTGCATGAGTGTGCAGGTATGTGCAAACATGGGTGAGCATGCATGTAGACACTAGAAGACAACCTTGGATATTACCCTCAGAAATGCTGCTCATGTTCTTTAAGAAAATACCTTTCATTGGCTTGGAGCTCTTTGGCTGGCCATGGAACTTAAAAATTCTTGTCCCTGCTGCCTCCAGTGAAGTGAGACTGGCCTTGGATTATGATCAGCTCTGACATCATCAGTGTCAACTATACTTTGAGATGTATTTTTTCCCCTCCTTTAGTCAACAGATCCCTCTTAAGTGCCTACTGTCTGTCTTTGTCTGGTCACGTGCTGGGTATGGAGGAACATTAGTGAACCACACAGACTAGTTCCTTGTCCTTCTGCACCTTGCAATCTGGTAATGGAGGAGGATGAGAAACCTAATTAATAGTAATAATATAGGGCTTGGGTACAGCTCAGTAGGGCGTGGTCTTCCTAGCACGTGTAAGGCCCCAGGCTTCATCCTCATTACCTCAAGAAAAAAGAGAATAATAATAATAATAATAATGCACAGGAACTCACATAGTGAGGAGGTGATTAATGAGATGAAAAGCAGAGCCAATTAAAGACAGCCCAGACTACCCGTGTGATAATGGAGCATCAAAGCAGGTCCCAGAGCAAGGCACTCATTGCAGATAGCAGAAGAGGAAGTTCCAAGCACAGAGAGCAGCAGATACCAATGTGCTCCGGAAACAAGATGCTCATCTGAGTGGACTAGGCAAAAGGGAACAATGAGGACCAGAGTCAGAGCTACGCCTGGGGGTGGCGCAGCCCCGCCCAGCCCAGCTACATGGGAGGTTGAGGCAGAAGGCCTATAAATTCAAGGCCAGCCTGGGTAATTTTTTCTCAAATAGGGTTTAAGGGGGAGGACTCTGTGATGATAGTTCTGTTGGTAACTTGATACCCAGAATCTATGTAAAAAAAAAAAAAAAAAAAGCCCATAGGGTGGCATAGCACTGGGGAAATTGAAACAGGCAGAATGGGCAGAATCCTTAAGAGTTCTCTAGCCAGCCTCGCCTGCTGGGTGAGTTCTGGGCCAGTGAAATACCTTCTCAAAATAAATAAATAAATAAATAAATAGTGGTCAACTCCTGAGGAACAATATCCAAGGTTGTTCTCTGTCTTCTATACAAATGTACATATAAATATGCACACTCAATATTTCTAAAGGAGGGGCTGGAGGTATAGCGTGGTAGTACAAGAAACATTAAACATTAATCTTTTCTATCAAACACTGCTTTGGTGGATTTTTTTTTGCTTTTTTTTGTTTTTGTTTTTTTGTTTGTTTGTTTGTTTCGAGACAGGGTTTCTCTGTGGCTTTGGAGCCTGTCCTGGAACTAGCTCTGTAGACCAGGCTGGTCTCAAACTCACAGAGATCCGCCTGCCTCTGCCTCCACCACCCCCCAGCCTCTATCAAACACTGCTAAATTTGTGTTTATGGCAAGGAATTCAGATCTTTTATCTCTCCCACTTTGTAAGACTTCCCTGCAGATGCTTTAACGCTCCTCCTGTAATGGTCTGTCAAGCCCCCCCACCACCACCACCACCAAGGCAGGCAGATCTTTCTTCTGCTTCCAGTCTGAGTCTCTCTCTCTCTCTCTCTCTCTCTCTCTCTCTCTCTCAGAGGCAGCTTCTGTCTCTCCCTTCTTCCCTTCCCCCCTCTCTCTGCCTCTCTTTCTGTTCTCCCCTTCTCCCCTTCCCCTCCATAACCAACTAAATAAATATCCAACCTCACTCTGCATGGCATGCCTATCTGACTAGATCTCTAGTCATGGCTCCCTGCCTGGAATTCGCCTGCCTTCATGGCCCACTGTGGTCTCGTGGTCCACTATGGTCTCAGGACCTGCTGCTTGCTGCCTGCTGCTGCTTAGGGACCTGCAGCATGGTCTCATGGCCCACTGCCCACTGCTGCCACTTGGGGACCTACAGCATTTTACTTAAACCATAACACCTCCTCCTGCCCAGACCAGGCAAACCTTTCTTTAGACAGGTGCCAGTCACATTCTCAGACCATAAGTAGGTGAAGTGACCACCTCTCCCCGTCTCCTTCATTTCCCTCATGCAGGAGTATCTTAGAACTTGCCAGTCTTCAAAGATTGTGAGATCCCACCCTAGCCAGTGAGAAAAAGAGAGTCACCACCGAGTTAGAATGCACACCAAGCACTCTTCCTGCCCCACGGTACTTGCACATTCTCTCCATCAAGAGTAAAGCTTGGCCTTCTGGAGACGCTCCAGCTGGAGTTTATTGCGAGCGTAGAGTACCTGTCTGTTGTGTGCAACATTCTGGGCTCAATCTCCAGTGCTGCCAAAACTAGAAGAAGAAAAAGTGACCCCAGTGGAGGGCCTGGCTGCAGTGCAAGTGGGACACTGTCTCAGCTATCCACTGCCACATAACAAACGTCCCCAAAACCTTCCAGCTAAAACAAGAGCATATTCCTGTGAGTTGGGAATCTGGACACATCTCAGGGAAGCCCTTTGCTTTCATCTCTCCTGGGCTGAAATCCAGGTGCTGACCAAGACTAACCAGCTCAAGGCACACCTGGAGAAGGCAAGTACACGTGAAGCTCTGTCATATGACTCAGGACTTTGACATGTGGGCTTCGTCAGCATGTCTATTAAAGTAAGCAGGCAGAGAACAGGAAAAGCGAGGAAACCTAACGAGAGAAGTCACAGTCTTTTCTAACCTACCCTCAGAAGTGAGATCCAAGCTGGACACGGGTGCACACCTGTAAACCCAGCAGTTTGGTGGTAGTTCAAGGTCTACCTAGAAATTTACCAAGACCTGTTAATCGCACCAGTTTTTTGGTCAAATTTGAAGCAAGTTTTATTAAATACTGGCCAGGTCCAAACCAAGGATTCCCAGAGTATGACTGCAAAGTATATTAGTCAGAGGCTTATAAAGGCAAAACCCATAAGGCTACTCACTTCCTGCCTTTATCCAATCAGAGGTAAGCACACATCCTATGCATGATCAAGCACACATCTTGTGCGGTTGGTACAACCAAGCTTGTTTACAGAAGCAAAAACGTGGTTTGTTATCTTACACGAATAATCCCCAGCATTCTAGGAAGTATTCCGCGGGCAGTATTGAAGTACTGGGCAAGTGGGCTTAAAGGTTAGAGGTATTTTCTCTCATAGATCTCTTAAGCACCGTAATTTAAACTTAAAACATAAAGTTAGCCATCACAAACCCCATCCAAAAATAAAATGTAAAAAGGGCTTTAGGGTGAAGGAATTTCAGTAATAGAATGTTTGCCTGGTGTGACCAAGGTCTTGGTTCTATTCCCATCATAGAATGGCTGTGGAAAGGAGGGCAGGCGGAAGGGAGGGTGTTGGGGGTGGGGGGCTCAGCCCCAGGGATGCCCAGAGGATAAAGCATTTGCTTTGTAAGCCTGACAAAATAGTTCAATTCCCATGCTCGTTTGCAAAGGAATAGATGGGGTTACCCAAGGATGGTTTTGACTTTTTGAAAGATCCTCGGAGAGAGGCACTGTGCATCCTTCCAGCTAGGCTCTCTACTCCTGGAGGTTTCTGAAAATCAGCATCCTGAAAGAACTTCCTTGTCTGGCCACACGAGGAAAGAAGAGCTCCGGCTGTACAACTAAGATCACAGGCTCGGTGCGTAGGGAAATGTCCTCCTACTGCATGTCTATATCACTCTGCGACCCTAACACGTGAGGGGATTTATCCCTACTAGGAGGAAAGTTACTCCGAAGCAGACGACAGCAGTGTGCTGTGACCCGTTCAGTTCTAACACTAGAGATAACGTCAAACCTCACAGTGGAGTGTCCCCTTCAAAACTGTCCACCATGCACGCAGGTGAGAGGTCAAGATTAAGTTCCAGGTTGCCTCAGCACCTCTGACCCACAGACAATAAATCAAGGTTTCTACAAACCCTCCTTGAGTTCAGTCACTTACTGAATTAATACAAAGGATCCTTATGATGTAGACCAGATTCGCAGGGCACGGAAAGGAAGGCATAGCCCGGGCTTCTGTTATAGAGGTAGATCTGAGTCTATAGGGCAGACACTGGAGTCTCCAGGTTGCTGGGTCCCTTTATAACCATTCGTAGAGAGATAGTTACAGCAAAGCAAACAGATTATTAAGGGATGTCTGTTAGGGTTTCTATTGCTGGGAAGAGACACCATGACCATGGCAACTCTTTTTTTTTAACTTTTTATTTTTTATTGTTTATTTATTTATTATGTACACAGATTTATTTATTTATTATGTACACTGTGTTCTGTCTGCACATATGTCTGCCGGCCAGAAGAGGACACCAGATCTCACTACAGATGGTTGTGAGCCACCATGTGGTTGCTGGGAATTGAACTCAGCACCTCTGGAAGAGCAGTCAGTGCTCTTAACCTCTGAGCCATCCATCTCTCCAGCCCCAACATAACAACTCTTATAAAGAAAAACATTTAGTTGGGGCTGGTTTACAGTTCAGAGGGTCAGTCCATTATCATCATGGTGGGAAGCATGGCACCTTGCAGGCAGACATGATGCTGGAGTAGAAGTTGAGAGTTGTACATCTGTATCTTCAGGCAGCAAACAGAGAAAGTGACACGGGGCCTGGCTTGAGCATTTGAAACCTCAAAGCTTGCCCTCAGTGACACACTTCCTCCAACAAAGCCACACCTATTCCAACAAGGCCACACTTCCTAATAGTGCCTATGGGGCCATCTTCACTCAAATCACACAAGGGACAAGTACAGAGAAGCTTGGAGGTGCGAAAGGCCTCACCTATGGCCTGGCTGTAAAGGGAAGAAGGACAAAGCAAAGTCCACAATGACATTTTTGATATTTTATGGGTCACTAAAACAAAACCCTCCTCTCCCAAGCTGGGACCATGGGAGTTTCTCAGAGCATGTTCCCTGGGTTGAATGAAGCTCATGGCAATAAGGGCCACCACTGTTTTCATTGCCATCCTAGGTTGGTCTCTGAGTCCTCCTTCTCCAGGGATCTTTGCTGTCCTGCCTTACTTCCTCATGCCAGCCTCCAGTAACCTCCGCACCTCCCTGAGTCCCACCCTTCTGAGTGCTCAGGGAGTGTCAAGAGCACACAGACACAGTTTGTCAGAATTGTACCTTTCCTTAACTCCTTAACATCACATCCGAGTTGATTCAATAAGGACAATAGTGACAAATGCTTTTTCTTTCTTTCTTTTTATTTTATTTTATTTATTTATTTATTGGTTTTCTGAGGCAAGGTTTCTCTATATAACATCCTGGCTGTCCTCGAACTTGCTCTGTAGACCAGGATGACCTCAAACTCACAGAGATCCACCTGCCTCTGCTTCCCCGAGTGCTGAAATTAAAAGTATGTACCACCACCGCCCACCAAATAATGACAAATTCTAATCCAGCCTCCATCTTTCTGGTGACAGCACTCAACCTACGTGGGAACTACCATTAGACATTTCATACAAAAGGATGCTACCCATTTCAGAGAGTCCTAAGAGCTTCCAGAGTTATATGCCAGGAAACCGAGATGAAGACCAAATACGTATATTGCAAAATCAAATACATTTATATGTGAGTTAAGGTTCTCCAGAGAACTCCAGAGTCTGAAAATGTTCTCTAATGATTCTACAAGACTGTTAGGACCTGACTGGCTAGAACAAGCTTGATTGTGGAGAGGAGGAATTGAAGGTGGAGACCCAGGGTCACTCAGGATGAGACTGAGTCTCCCAAAAGACTCCATGAGGCCTGGCCGTGGCGGCGCACGCCTTTAATCCCAGCACTCGTGAGGCAAAGGCAGGCGGATCTTTGTGAGTTTGAGACCAGCCTGGTCTACAAGAGCTGTCTACAGGACAGGCTCCAAAACCACAGAGAAACCCTGTCTCGAAAAACAAAACAAAACGCAAACAAAAAAAGGCTCCAGGAGGTTCTGGCCAAGCCAGCGGGTTAATCACCTGTTAGATTCACACTATGATGGTGTTAATGCAAGAACACAACCCTGACCTCAAAGGAGATAGGAAACAGTTTATTCTGGAGTGAGAAATGAGTCTCGTGGCCAGCAAACACAGATTCAAGTTCCTCAAATTCCACATTCCACCATCGAAGGTTTCAGAGTAACAAATTCAGGATACACCGGTGGGAATGGCAGAGAGGAGGGTCACAGCAAGATACAGACAGCTCAGCTGACATGCTATCTGACGGAATTCTTCGCCCGTTTGACTAATAGAAACTAGAGGTTTGTTTATATGTTCCAAAGGATTTTTAATCTGTTAATCAGAGGGCGTTAGGTTTGAAACGCAGGTGGGCAAGGAACGGCTGTTTAGAGAATAGGACAGCCAAAGATAAAAGGCGGCTAGACCCTGGACCTGCAACATTCCAGCCTCGTGGTATCACTGGTGTTATAATCAGCCAATTATCCTCTGCTTCTTTCCAGGAACTGCTCACAGTGGCACTTTGGGGAAGTGATTGAAGCTTTAGAGAGTGGGACCCAGGTGGAGGAAGTAGGTGACTGAGGACCAGCCTTTGAAAACTCTGTCTTGAGAACTTCGGAGGGTCTACTGGAGAAATACCACAACTCAAATGAGATAATCTCCTCTCTAGGGACAGGCCGTCTTCCTCCACCAACCATGCTGCTCTGATAGCTGCACAGAGCACACAGAGAGGGGAGGAAGGAAGGGAATAGTCAGCTAGCCGACCACCCACACCGACCTCTGCAACCAGTGTCTCAGGTGTTACAGTCAGGAGGCCTTCGCATCCTGGAGGGCTCGTCTTGCGGTGCGGTGGACACTTCCTGTCTTTCTGTCCACCAAGTGGTGAGTCGCGGTACTCTGCCTCACACTCTGTGCCATCATGCCCCATCTTGCCGTGCACAGACCCGGAAGCGATGAAACCCAAGCAAATATTTATGTCGTTTTCTCTCCTGTATTCTGTCACGTGGTGAAAAGCCCTTTAATAGCCCACCTTTATTTTTGTATCTAATCTAATATTCTCTGAACTTCTCAGAATGTACCCCCAAGTCTAGAAGACTTCTAGGTTCCGCCAATACGGAAGCTACAGGTAACATCTGAACCTATAGAGATTCTCCTCTGGGCTGTAACCCACTGTGCAGGTCGCCTTTCTCTTGCTCTGATGAAATGGCATGAACGCTGTGACTCACAGAAAGGTTTATTTGGCTTACAGTTCCAGAGGGAGGAGTCCCTGGTGGCAGGGAAGCATGGCATCAAGCAGCAGACACGGTGGCCGCGGCAGACACTGAGAACTCACATTTTGAACCACACACCGGAAGCAGAAAAAACACTAGGAATGATGCAAGGTGTTTGGAACCTCAAAACTTGCCTCTAGTGACAGACACACTTCCTCCAGCAAGGCCACAGCTCACCCAAACAGAGCCACCAACTGAAGAGCGAGTATCCAAACATCAGAGCCCACTGGAGGGGGCATGTCCATTCAAGTCACTACACCACCTACCTGAAGAGCCCATCAACAAGACTGATAAGTGTCTGGATTCCTGATGATCTTCCATTGTGTTGCTGTCAAAATTCACGTGACTTCTTCCACAATGAAGCCTGTGATTCAAGGAAACGCTGATCCACCCACAAGTCACAGGGGCCCATATTTGATCTAAGATGAATATTTTCTGGTTTCCTTTAAAATAACATTATTATTTCATATCAACGCACAATTCCTCCCTCCTCCTTTCTTTTAGACAGGCTCTCTATGTAGTTCTGACTGTTCTGGAACCCTAACCCTAAACCAAGCTGGCCTTGAACTCACAGAGACCAGTCTGTCTCCCCTCCCAAGTGCTGGGATTAAAGGCGTGTATCATTACAACCTTCCAAAAAAAAAAAAATTTTTTTAATTTTTTTTTAATTTTAAATAACAACAAAAGAAAAATGCCCCAGAAACAAGGGCCTACTATAAAAGATTCACTTAGAAAAGCCCAAGACGTCGCATCATATTGTGCACCACAATAACTCTCTGACGGGCTACACTCAGAAAGCAGGGAATTTAGCTGCTAAGAGCAAGGAAGGTAGACACAGCCTCTGTTCGACAGTCTGCAGAGAGTGGCAAGGCCTTGCAGCCCTTGGTGCTGAAATAAGAGACCTAGAAAAGGGCAAGAAAATGAAGCAAGAAGATGTAGCCAACCACTTCCTCTTGGCTCCCTGGTCCCCAACACTCTGACCTTTTCCCTGCTTGCTCCTTCTTGTTGCCAGGTGGGCTCCAGCCTCGGGACCTTTGCCTTGAATGTCTTCTCTGGGAACATCATTCCCTTTCTGGGTAGCTCTGCGCACACTCTTCAGCTCTGGCAGGCTGCTCAAATGGCCCCTTCTCAACAAGCCCTGGCTACCCTCCAGAAACACCTGTCCCAGCGTCCCCATCTTTTCTTCCTGCTTGCTGTATTCGTCTTCAGTGCTCGCCATCTCCCAGCATTCGGCGCATTTGTTTTTATTAGTAACTGCTGCCTTTCGATCGTCTGGAACGGGGCCTGGAACGTGGCAGGCACCCGAGAAACCCTTCCAGAGCGGTGGACAGATTCATCCAACAGCTAGGCCTGATTGACGCTGATGGCTGTGGTTCTTCCAGCTACCGTGGAGGTTAGCAAGAGAGTCGCAAAGTCAAGAGTTACCTGGGCTAGAGTAAGACAAGGCCAGCCTAGGGAACTTAGCAAGGCCCTGTCTCAAAATAAATAGGGGTGGGGGATGGAGGGAAGCTAAGTGATTTTAAAACCTGAACAGGGGCTGGAGTGAGAGTCAGTTACATTTTAAGTATTAATTTCTATGCCTAAGGGATCCATGAAACAAAAATGCCTCTGCCCTGCAAGCCTCTTGCCCAAGGATAGTTCCTGAAATGCTGGAGGCTGTTGTTTATGAGATAACCAGCCACGTGTTTTCACTCCCATAAACACGTCTGTTTGGCCTGTCTACACCAATGTGCTTGATCACTTGTGGGTGGGAAGTTCACAGGCAAGAAATACATCAGGATAGCTGCTCGCTCCTGACTGGATGCAGGTGTGGGGTCTCCTAACTGTTGCTGTTTCCTCCTCTTCTGCCAGACTATTGGACTCCGTCTCCACCTCCCTGGGCTACTGTCTGTATGTTTGTATTTAGGGCTTTTGCTTTGTTTTGTGGTATGCAGTCCTGTCTTGTGGCCAAGCCTGGACTGGAACCTTTGCCTCAGCTTCCCAGAGTGCTAGGATTACAGGTATGCGTCACCAAGCTCCACTCTGCAGTTCTTTAGACTAAGGCTGTATTTTTCCACAAGTTACACAGCTGGGAGATTTGGGAGCTCTGTGTTTGCTGAGCTAAAGAGCTAGGAAGAACCGGAAGCACACTCCTGTTATCTGATTGACACCCGTTGTTTTGAGTTCCATAAATCTCAAGAACTGTTTAGATGTAGGTGTGGTCTCTAGAGTGGTAGGCACAGGGAGGGGTTGTCCCGTACAAAGGACTGCTCACAAAGAGAGTGGCCTCTGCTCCATCACAGTCTGACTGCACCAAAGCCTTGCACATTCTTTTCCCAGCCTCTCCTCATTCTTTTTGGGTGTGGAAATTGAGGCTCAAAACAGTTTGGTGATAGCCAAGCAAGTGCCTTTAGTCCCAGCCCCAACCCTCAGTGGGCAGAGAGAGACAGGTGGATCTCTGTGAGTTCAAGGCCAGCCTGGTCTAAAGCAAAGGCGGAACCTGGCAAAAAGCAGCTTGAGGAAGAAAGCCCTGTTTATTCTAACACACAGTCTGTGAGTGCAGTCCGCTGTGGCAGAGAAGGAATGACAAAGCGTGGCCTCACGGCGTGCAGAAACATGGAGAAAACATTGCTCAGAATAGTCTCTTCCAATCATTTCTCCTTTACAGCCCAAGACACCAGTCCAGGAGATAGCGGTGCTTACACCCAGGGTGGGTCTTCCTCAGTTCAAACTCTCTGGAAACTCCCTCATAGACACACCCTGAGGCCTGTCTTTAAGGTGATTCTAAGTCTAGTTAAATTGGCGAGGAAGACTCTCAGCTTAATACCTAGTGTCTAGAATACACTTAGAGGGCTGGAGAGATGGCTCAGGGGTTAAGAGCACTGGCTGCTCTTCCAGAGGTCCTGAGTTCAATTCCCAGCAACTGCATGGTGGCTCACAACCATCTATGATGAAATCTGGTGCCCTCTTCTGGTGTGCAGGCATACATGCAGGTAGAATGCTGTATACTAAATAAATATTTAAAAAAAAACTAGAATACACTTAGTAGCCAGAGGTGGGTGAGAGAGCCTACTGGCTGGGAGATGCTCCACAGAGCTGGACTCCAGGATGGAATTCTCTGGGCAGGATGGGTTCTCTGGGAAAACAGACCAAAAAGAGGGTTTACAGAGAGTCGTGGGCTGCCAACAGTGCTCTGAGTCCTAACAGTTAGAGGATCACAGCCTCAAGTGGAGAGCACAGAGGATTGCCCAGAACTCTCAAGAAGTGACATGCACATGTTAGTAGTGCCTACTAACAATAAGTCTAGCACCCTGACTCTGGGGCTGAAAGACGTTATTAGAGACAGGATTCATTCAGAGGCAGCTCTCACCTGTGACCCTGGCTCTCTCTTGGAAGAATGAATCCTTCATTATCATCAGTTCTAGACACATCAGTATATGAAAATCCCTGGAGCATATGTTTCAAAGTACAGAGTGCCTGGGTCACCTTAGGCGTCTACCAACTCAGTCTACCAGAGCAGGGCTTCTCAGCCTTGAGCTGCTTACTTGAGTCACTGAGAAACTTGTTGAGATCCTGAGCCTCAGATCTACTCAGAATAGTTGGGAGAGCCTGGCGATGGTGGCGCACGCCTTTAATCCCAGCACTTGGGAGGCAGAGGCAGGCGGATCTCTGTGAGTTCGAGACCAGCCTGGTCTACAGAGCTAGTTCCAGGACAGGCTCCAAAGCCACAGAGAAACCCTGTCTCAAAAAACCAAAAAAAAAAAAAAGAATAGTTGGGAGATCTCTGTGATAATCATCATCTACTAAGGAAAGAAGTGTCTCTATTAGGGTTGAGCGATGCACAGATGTAGACTAAGTCATCAGGAGTCGGTTTAACACTGTGTACATTTAACAGAATAGCTGCGGGCACTCCCCTAGGACCTAAGATGTTACTAGCCATTGTTATGGTTTTCTGTCTCTTTAAGAGACAAGCCACGCCCACTCCCACTCCGCTCCCTCCCCCATCCGCTGAGGCAGGCTGATCTCCAGGCCTGAGCTCACTCTCTTTTCCATCTTCCTCTCGGAGAGGCAGCTTTGCTTCTGCCTCTCTTCCCACTTCTCTGCTTCCCCCCTTTTCTGTCTCTTTCTCCTCTTCTCTCTCTCTCTCTCTCTGTCCCCCCCTTCACCCTTACTCCTCCATAACACCCTGCATGTCTTGTCTATCCATGTTTCTGTCTTCTGCCCGCCCGCCATGTGTCTCCCTGCCTGGGACCAGCCATTGCTCAGGGACCAGCAGCTGTCTCTGCCTGGGGCCCACTGCCTGCTTCCACATGGCCCACCACCACTGCTCTGAGACCAGCAGCCGTCTCTGCCTGGGACTGGCTGCTCCCAGGGCCCGCTCTCTGCCGCCACATGGCCCGCCACCACCATTTGGGACCTACAGCATTTCTGCTGCCTACTGCCGCGGGGATCTTGCAGCATTTTTTAAAAAAGAACAACAGCCATGGGTTCTTGGCCCCCATAACAGCACCAGGTATGGTTTCATCTTGTGGATGGGGGCCTTAAATCCGGTTGGTTGCTTCCATAATGTAAGTGCCACTATTGCACAGGTGGGCACCTGGGCCAGGCCAGTCTCACTAAGGTTGCTCTCAGTGTTCACGGTTGGGTAAGACTGATGATTCCTTTCTTCCTGCCAGCCTGTATCACACCTTCCAGCACTATGAAAGCTTGAAGGCAGAGATGAAACCTCCAGGTGAGTTCCAGCTTGATTTATCCGTGTTCTGTGATTCAAGAGTGTGTGTGTCTTCCGCGATACAGTCTTGACATCAGATTCTGCAGAGTAACCAAGACCACGTGCAGTAGTCTGCAATGCTCAGCTTCAGTACTTCAGCACCTCAATGACCCCAGAAGAGGTGGCCCATTCTTGGCACTGGGATTTTTATTTGTTAGTCTGTGGTGTCTAATAGGCGCTTTGTGCTCACCTTTAGGGTAACTCCATTTAACTTATTTTCATATGTGCATATGTATATATTTTAGAAAGCTTCTACAGTGGTCAGGGTGCAGGGACTGTGGAATGCTCAGCCCTACAGGGGGCATCTGTATTACATCCCTGCCTCCCAAGGCTCAAGAATCATTGAGGAAGAAGGACCGGGAAGACTGTCAAAGCCAGAGGTGGCAGATGACTACAAGGAAATGGTGCTTTCGGCCACAGCATGGCAGCTGCACATATGACTTCATAGTGACTGTGACAGCATGCACGAGACGACAAAAGCTCGAGACAGACAAAATCCGGAGTGGAGAGAGGAGATGGGAGGGAAGATCCACCCCTGAGTGAAAAACCATGCTGGGGCAAGGACAGTCCGTTCTCTCTAAGACCATGCCCCTGGTAGGTCAACAACTATCCAGTGGAGGGCCACGCATTCAGAAGTATAAAAGTATATGGGAGGCACAAGCTGAACTAGATGGGTTAAAAAAAAAAAAAACAACCAAAGTTAAGTGGATAGAGATGAGGTTGCCCGAGAGGAGTGGGGAGGGGGGCAAATATGATGAAAATACATCTTAAGAGCTTCTCAAAGAACTGCTTTTTAAACCACAGAAAAGCTGTCTAGAGAGATGGCTCGGCAGACATTTCCTCTTCCAGATGACATGGGTTCGATCCAGAGATGGCAACTCAAAACTGCAGCTCCAGTTCCAGGGACTCCAGTGCCCTCTTCTGGTCTTTGTGGACACTACCGCACATTTCTGGATACCCCTTGCCCACTCCCAACCCCATTATTGGAAGTCTCAGTGCTAAAGTTGGTGGGTCTAGGGAAAGTATCTCCTGTCTCAGTCATTCTTAATCTCCCCCTCTTTCTCTCTCTCTCCCCCTCCCTCCCTCGGTCCTTCCTTTCTTTATTTTTGGGAGACAGGGTCTCACGTAGCCCAGGCTAGCCTTGAACTCACTACAGGACTGAGAACGGTCTTGAACTCCTGATGTTGTGGGGTATTCACCAGAGAAGACTGTTTCGACGTAAGTTTAAGCTAACAGAAAGTCTTTATTAGCCCGCCAGGGGTTCAGGATCTCCGTGTGGCTACAAAGCTTTTAAGCACAAACCCTTGTCCTGGGTTGCCTTCCTTCAGTCAACAGGAACAGTTAGCCAAAAGCAGAACTGCAGAAGCCAAAGAGCAAGGTTAGTACATTTAGAGACTTTCCCACAACTGTGGACTTTGATGCATTAGGTCTTTGTTTTATTTTTGGCAGGTGGTGCTGTCTGCGTGCTGAGTTTTACAGCCTGAATGGCACTTCCACCATGGAGTCAGTTGTGCTAAGGTCTGGGGGCCTGTTACACTGGTCCTTCTCTTTCTACCTCCCAAGCGCTTGAATTACAGACATGCATCACCACACCCAGCTCAAAATTAACTTCTCCGAGCTTCGACTTCCTCAGCTACCAGATGGGAATAATAATAGTGCTTAGGTCCCAGTGTCTTGTGAAAACTGCCTGACATAATTAATACCTGAAGAGCCATTGGGACAATACCTAGCATACAGGAGGTGCCCTATAAAGTACATGGGTATGCATACACAGAAATCTATATGAGCTAGGTATTAGTTATAATTATATATATAAAAACATACATTTAATAACATGTACGTTACTGGGTACAACGTTCAAGGGCTCTGCGCTAGACATTAGGTACTTCCCAGCTCCTCTTGAGTGGGAGGCTCTAAGCTCCTGGGCCTTTGAGCAAGTTACCTCTTTCCCAGCAGCCTCTCCGATGAGGCCCTCGGAAGTTCAACCAAATCTTTGAATTTACCGCCCTCCCACCACAGCATCTGAGCCAGATCCAAGCTCTAAAACCTGTGGCTAGGAGCCACTGGAGGCTCCTGCTCTCTTTGACTTTGAGCAGAGGCGAGAACACTATGGCTGGCCAGAGGAACACACACACACACACACAAGTGTTTTTGGCTAGTGCTAAGTTTTCCTCCTCTAGCCCAGCCCTGGCACATCCCATTCCCGCCCTGGGCCCTGAAGTCCTAGAACTTGGGAAGAGAAGCAATCCCTGGCCCTGCAGAAGGCTGACCCTTTCGTGCAGGGCTGTAGCCCAACAACGGAGGGTTACCCCGGCGGGAGCCCGCGGGCAGGGCGCGGCCGGGCGGGGAGGGAGGGCCTGACCTGTGCCGGAAGCCCGGGAGGCTGACTCATCCTCCTGTCTCCGAGAGCCACCGCAGCCTCCCCGGCCACACAGAGCGGCTCTGTCCCGAAGGGGCCCGCGCCCCCTGGAGGCCGCATTAGAAAACGCAGCCTGGGCCCCGTTTTCAAGCACGATCTTTTTCTATTCAGAAGAATTTGAGGTGCAAGGAAGGAGGCAAACATAGTCTCTTTTCATTTGGTTTTCTTCTCCTACGGCACTAAATATGAGCACCCAGCAGGTTCACAATCCAGGTGCAGGGGGATTGCTTGCCTGGCTCCAACCTACGGAATTAGCAACCCTCAGTCTGGGACCCATTTCTGGCCCATTTCTTCTTACTGGTCCTGAGACAGCAAAGTGTTCCCTGGAGATGAACCAGAGGACCCCTCTCCGCAGCTGATGAACATGGCCAGCACGTACCCGATACCCATTTGTAGCGCACTTAATTATTTAAGCAACACTTTCGCTGAATTCCACAATAATTTGGAGTGTGGGATTATTGCCCACTGAGAGCTCAACTAGCAGGAAAAGCAGACTATTTTCTCAAGGACTCTGACTCTCAGACACCAAGCCCTCACCCTTTCCAAAGCGGTGATTCCCTTCATTCCGGTCCACCTCTCCCCACCCCTGAGCAATAACGTGACTCACCCAATTTACCCACAGGCTCCAGCAGCTGTGAGTCACTAACCCACCCTCCTGGCAGCAGTGGCATCCAGAACAAACCTAAACACTCCACTCCTCTCTGTCCCCACCCCACCCTCCCCCTCCACCCACCTCTATCACCCCCTGATTCTAGGAAGTAAGAGGTTGGTGACTGGTTTCTTACCCCCTGTATTTCCAGTGCCCAGAAGGGTGAATGGCTTGAGATTCGGGGATAGATTTGTGCTCCTGTACACAAGGAGGCCAGCCTGCCCTAAACAGCCTTCAGGAAAGCAAGGATTAGGGGTAGTGAGGGAGCCAATAACCCCAGCACCACAGACAAGCCCTGAGACAGGATTGGAGACTCTAAACCAGCACTGGCTCCAGTCAAGAGCCTGGATTATTGAGCTATCAGCTGGGGGGGGGGGTAGTTTCAGACCTGAGGTAAGCCCCATATCCTTATTCCTGGGGATCTATGAGGCAAGAGAGGATCTTAGGAAGGGGTCTCACTATGTTGCTTGCGTTACTTAAAGGATGTCAAGACCACAAAAAAATGAAAATAAGTAAAATCAAACGGAGGATTGGATCCTTGAGAAAATGATGTGGAAAGAGTTTAAGTTTCATGAAAAAGGAATGGCTAATTTACAAGAAAAAAAAAGAGTCAGTCACGTGAGTGAAACCCAGAGGAGACTGCCTTCAGAACAAACAGGAAAAGGCTCTCTCCGTGTCAACAGCAGAGAATTTCAGTGGGTGTGAGTCACGGAGCTCAGACCTCAGAGGCGGTGGGGAGGGAGCACTTTCCCCCCTGGCTGCGATGCTTGCCTTCTCTGAAAGGCCACTAGAGGCCAGTCTAGGCTACAGAGAAAGATTATATATCCCTCCCCACCCCCTCATACTCCCAACCCCCACCCACCCTCCATCCCTGCCAAGAACTCTTTGTGGGGAGGTAGAGGCAGGAGGATCAGGAGTTGAAAACCAGCCTCGGCTATATAATGAGTTTGAAGTCAAGAAAAATACAGTAATAAAAAGTTCCTAACTTACTCCGAAGCACACACCCAAACGGTGAACCACAGGCCAGCCTGGCACGCGGTGCTAGTACAATTCAGGATCTCCCTAGGGACTCCAAACTGGATCCCACTGCTCTCAAAGACAGGCACGGCTTCTTTAGGTGGAAATGGGATGCAACTGATCCGTATTTACTAGGAGAGCACTGCACGCTGATGGCTGGCAATCTACAAAGGTTCAGTAACTGAGCACCCCTAATAGCTGGAATCTTGCAGACCTGGTCCAGGAATGAACTAACAGCCCATATATTTTGGACTATGGTCATGGCACAACCCCAGTTCCTGTCCCACAAGCTCTTCCTTTCAACACCAAAATAACCTGTTGACATGTGTTTCGGACTATTTGTGTGTGTATGTGTGTGTGTGTGTGTGTGTGTAAGCAAAACTGGAAACTTCTTTTCACACTAGGCAATTGAAGTCATGGCCTTGTACTCTTTTTTTTTTAAATATTTATTTATTTATTATGTATACAATATTCTGTCTGTGTGTATGCCTGAAAGCCAGAAGAGGACGCCAGACCTCTTTACAGATGGTTGTGAGCCACCATGTGGTTGCTGGGAATTGAACTCAGGACCTTTGGAAGAGCAGGCAATGCTCTTAACCACTGAGCCATCTCTCCGGCTCCTGGCCTTGTACTCTTGATTTCTAATTTGGGTCCTCCCACTGAAACTCAAGTCCACCGACATGCTTTTGTGTGTTTGTATGTTGTGTTTGTGTGTTTGTATGTTGTGTTTGTGTGTTTGTATGTTGCATTTGTGTGTTTGTATGTTGTGTTTGTGTCCTCCCGCTGAACTTCCCAAGTCCCTCGACAAGCTTTTGTGTGTTGAATGTTGTGTTTGTGTGTTGTGTTTGTATGTTGTGTTTGTGTCCTCCCGCTTAACTCCCGAAGCCCCCAATATGCTTTTGTGTGTGTATGTATGTTGCCATATATGCGTAGGTACACATGTGTTTGGGGGGAGTAGGTGTTATGATTCATGGCAGTGTGACCCTGGCAGGTCCCCTGGTGGGTGGGAGACCGCAGCGGGTGGGAGACAAATAGAAGATATGTCATGCCATGCGGAGAGAGCTTGGATATAGTTTATTTAGTGGGTATTGGAAAGGACATGAGGGTGAGGGGATTATGAAGGGAAGAGAGAAGGGGAGAGAAAGAGATAGAGGGACAGAGAAAGAGAAGAAAGAGGAACAAAAGGGAGAGGCAGAATCTGCCTCTTCAGAAAAAGGAGACGCGCGTGTGCGCGCACACACAACACACACACCCAGGAGTGGAGGTGTGGTGCAAGATCAACTGAAGGGGGAGATTGGGAGCGGGTGGGGCTTGCTTCTTAAAGGGACAGGATACCAAGGTGCCGGCCAGACTGCAGATTTACTATAACAGTAGGGATGTATGTGTATGATCTTGTAGAGGCCTTGGGGATCCTGGGAGCGCCTCCTTTGACACAGGCTCTTTTATTGGTCGAGAGCACACCAGTTAGGTTAGATTGCCTGGCCATGTGCCCCAAGGATCCTCCTGTCTCTCCCTCCCCAGGGCAGGGATTGCAAACTCTCCTGGTACTGGGGACTAAGCTCAGGCCCTTGTGTATATAAAGCAAATGCTCTACTGGCTGGGTTGTCCCTGGTTTTTGATTTTAGTGAAGGCCCCATGACATAGCACTGGCTGACCTAGAACCTGTTATGTAGCACGAGCTGTCCTCAAACTCACAATCCTTCTGCCTCAGCCTCCCAAGTAGCAGAATTAGAGATGTGCACCACCATGCTCAGACCAACTTCTTTTCTAGACAGGGTCTCTCTACATAGCCATGACTGGTCTGGAACTCACTGTGTAGACCAGGCTATTCTCAGCTCATAGTGATCTGTCTGCCTCTGCCTCCCAAGTGTCGGGGACTAAAGGCATACACCACTATGCAAGGCAACCGATTTCTGTTT
Source organism: Neodon shergylaensis (assembly GCA_025134845.1). NCBI lineage: Eukaryota > Metazoa > Chordata > Mammalia > Rodentia > Cricetidae > Neodon > Neodon shergylaensis. The sequence continues at coordinate 7,364,213 of JABTXL010012322.1, read as the reverse complement.
TAAAAGAGAATTGTTCCCGGACATGGGGGAGTACAGCTTTAATCCCAGCATTCAGGAGGCAGAGGCAGATGGAGTTCCATGAGTTAAAGGTAAGTCTGGTCTACATAGTAAGTTCCAGAACAGCAAAAGCTATGTATGTAAAGAAACCTGTCCCTCCCCCCCAAAAAAAAGACACAGTGGTGGTGGGTGGTACATACTATTTATTCCAGAATTTGGGAGGCAGAAGCAGGTGGATTTCTGTGAGATCAAGGTCAGCCTGGTCTACAGAGTGAGTTCCGGGACAGCAAGAACTATAGAGAAAAAGTCTTGAAAAATAATTGCCTATACAGGTGGCTCGTGACCATAGATGTAGCACTTGGGAAGCAGAGGCAAGAGGATCAGGAGCCCAAGGTCAGCCCTGATTACAGAAGAAAAAAAAAAGCCGGGCGGTGGTGGCGCACGCCTGTAATCCCACAATCCCAGCACTCGGGAGGCAGAGGCAGGCGGATCTCTGTGAGCTCGAGACCAGCCTGGTCTACAAGAGCTAGTTCCAGGACAGGCTCCAAAACCACAGAGAAACCCTGTCTCGAAAAACAAAAAAAAAAAAAAAGAAGTAATTCAAGGGTTAGCCTGGTCAGTGTAAAACTTACCTTAAAACCAAAAAACCAATTGCGTGGTACCCAGCGAAGGTCTAGGCATCCTGTGTGCCGGGTTGACCGAGTGCAGTGAAGAAGTTTCTACGTGGAACAAACTCACAAGTCCGGCATCTCTCACGGTTACCCACTTCCATGGGTGAAAGCAGCTAAAATCTCTCATCTACCACACAGCCCACCCACAGCCCAGCTTTCCCCTCTCCCCGCCCCCGCCCGGTCCAGTAACCGATGTCTGTCCTCTGCTCACATATTTGAATATGGTTTTAGATCACACGAGGCCGTGCAATGTTTTTCTTTCCGTCTGCCTTGTTTCGCTTGGCTGGTGGCCTCCAGGCTCCGCTGTGGCAAATGGCAGATCTCATTCTTCCTCGGGGCTGCATGGTCTTCCACTGAGTGTTTGTGCCACCTTCTTTATTCCCCTGCTGTTAGGGGACAATGGTTGCCTCCATATCTCGGCTGCTGTGAGCAGGACGGCAGTGCACACTGGAGTGAATGGTCCTGAGCAGATTTCCTGTAGGGAGACTAATCTGAAGGATCTAATCACGTCCTTAGAAACCTTTGTGCTGTTTTTTATTTGTTTGTTTATACAAGATCTGCACCAATGTACACGCCTTCCAACTCTACATAGTAGTTTCCTTTACTCCACACTCTCAAAGAAAACCATCTTTGTTTTCCTTGTCTTATTTTGCTATAATATCAAAAATTCATTGCCAGGGCCAATGTCAATATTTTTCTCTGTGCTGCCTTGAATGGGTTCCATAGTCAATGGTCTTATAACTGCATCATGTGTTAATCCCAAAAATGGACAGGAAAGACCGCTGGCCCAACTCATCATGGACAAATTAATTAAAGCAAGCTTTTTTTTTTTGGTTTGTTTTTTGTTTTTTCGAGACAGGGTTTCTCTGTGGTTTTGGAGCCTGTCCTGGAACTAGCACTTGTAGACCAGGCTGGTCTCGAACTCACAGAGATCCGCCTGCCTCTGCCTCTCGAGTGCTGGGATTAAAGGCGTGCGCCACCACCGCCCGGCGCAAGCTTTTTTTTTTATGTGCACTAGTGTTTTGCCTGCATGTTTGTCTGTGTGAGGGTGTCAAATCTTAGAGTGCAGGCCATTGTGAGCTGCCATGTGGGTGCTAGGTATTGACCCCAGGTCCTTTGGAAGAGCAGTCAGTGCTTTTAACCACTGAGCCATCTCTCCAGCCCTAAAGCAAGCTTTTTTATTCATGTACATGAGCTGCCTTCCCCTAAGGCTGGGTTCATGAGGTCGGAATTGCTAGTGAGGAAGACAGGCTTTCATAGCTCCAAAGTTTCCAAATGGGGTTTTTGGTGGGCAAAATGGGCAGGAGTTACAGGAGCAGAGCATAAGTATAACAAGTTAGTTCTAACAACCTCCTGAAACAAAGACATGACTGCAAGGCGGTCATAGCATGGTAGTCATAACGACAGGTAGTTATAACAACCCTTTTGAAACAGAGGTAGGGGGCAAGATGGTTGGTAACCTTTGTAAACGAGGACGAGGACGTGGTTGCCGGTCCTGGAGCAGGCAGTACAGAACCATTTGTATTAAGGTCACAGGTGGGATATAGCTTAATCTTTGAGAAGCAGATTTATTCATAAACAAGAATGAGCCTAGTTTGTCTTTACTATAAGATGGGTTTTAAACCTAAGGTGGAGGCAGGTTGGTTCTTCACATGCCTGTTTTGAGCTGGTTTGTGTGTGTGATGACAAAATCAGTTTCATTCCCTGGTGGATGGAAATCTCAGTACCATCTACTAGAAGCTCCTATCCTTTCTTCTGTTGTGTATCCTTGGTACCCTAAGAACAGTACCACTACACCTCTGTAATATGATCTACAAGAAGTTTCCTGTTTTGCTTACACACACATTGTTGACTGTCTGAGGTCTTTCAGAATTCCATATGACTTTGGGGAATTTTTATGTTTCTGTGAAGAATTCACTGGCATTTTGGTAGCCCTTGCTGTCATTATTCTCCTTGCCAAAACAGAATCTGGAAATGTAACTTAAGGAGGGTTTATTTTGGTTCATGGTTTGAGAAAACAGCACTTCAAAGCAAGGAGGCATGGCAAAGAGAGAATGGGTGGCTACTCTCCTTGTGGCCACCTCCCTGCCTGGCAGTTTCTCCCCCTGAAGCCCCGCCCCCTCCAGCCTCTCCCTCCTGCAGCCTCCCCTTTCTCTCTCCTGCCGCCCATCCCCTTGTAGCCCCCCCAACAACCTCTTCCTCCAGTAGCCTCTTCCTTCTGCACCCTCTCCTCCCTGTAGACCCTCACCCCGCAGCCCCCCCCCCCCCCCCCCCCCGCCTGGAACTGCAGGTTCATTCTTCCCAGCCCAGAGGGCACCAGGCCCTCTTCCCAGCCGACTTCACAGTGAGCCCCCTTGGTACTGACCACGCCCCTTTCTCTTGGATCCTGAGATGGGATTCCTCTTTTCCAGGTCTCCACAGCGCTCTCAGCTCCAGGCTGTCCTCAGACCCCAGGATCACACACTATTTCTTCTCCAGCTGGCGTGAGCCCTTCTGGCCTCTAAGCCCCTCTCTAGGGTGGTAGTTCCTAAAGACTGGCTGGTGCCCTCTTCCGTGCTAGAGACTGCTTACCTGATAGGGCCTCTCAAATGTCTTCCTAGCTCTCCAGAAAAGAGCAGGCTGGCCACCCTTCTCTACCAACTCCCTCCCTCTTGCTGCCCTGGATTCTCACTGCCCTAATCTCTCTCCACCCCAGCCAGAGGAATTCTGTACCTTTGAAAATTGAACCAAATTGCCATATTATAATATCCAAAACATTGAAAAGAAAAGAAAAACAAAAGTGGGTGTAGGGGGGGGCATGCAGACTGAAATTCAAGCACTTTGCGGGGCGGGGGGAGTCGTGGCTATCCTGTCTCAAAAAGAAAAAGAAAATGAAAAACAGTCAAAAGTCAGGCCCCAAAGAGCTATTTGGATGAGTATGTTCATATCAGCCCTGCTTACAACATCTGAAAAGTACCTGTACCCGTGGAAATATGAATGGCTAGACACAACATGGTACGCACACACATGATGGATTACTATTCAGCCTTAAAAGGGAAGGAACACCTCACACATGCTACAACATGAATGAACCCAGAGGACATGACACGCAGTGAACAAGCTGGCCATGAAATAGCAAGTAGTTAGCATCCGGGCACACCTGGCCATGCCCCTGGGGGACCCAGCAGCGGCAGCAGCAGTGTGGTGCCTCAACCCTGCTTGCACAGTTTACTTCTGTCTCTTCTTCCTCCTCCTCTTCCCTTCTCTGCATCCCTCTGTCTGTCTCTTCCCTCTCCTCTCTTTCTCTTCCCATGAGACCATTCTGTGCTCCCTTTCTCTCCCCCATCTCCTCTCTCCCAATAAAACTCCCCACATAAGCTCTGTCTGCATGGCGTGTTAGCTCCGTCTGCCGCTGGGCGTGGGAGGCCCTAGGAGTGTGGGAGTGTTTGTCTCTTGCCCACCCGCCAAGATCCAGTCTCGAGCCTTAGCATAAGCCAAGTCCTGTGTGTGACTCCACTTCTGTAAGGTTCTCAGAGGAGTCAAGTTCATACTGGCAAAAGAGGGAGAGAGAGAGAGAGAGAGAGAGAGAGGAAAATAGAAGGGGGCAAGTTGGGAAGTGGAAGGGTACTAGAAGGCGGTCAACAAGAGAAGGTAATGGGAGGGGAATGCGACCTTAAAAAACAAAACAAAACATTGCATCCATATATGGAAATGCCACAAGCAAACCCATTGCCATGTAATTAATATATGGGCTGGAGAGATGACTCAGAGATTAAGAGCCCTGGCTGTTCTTCCAGAGGTTCTGAGCTCAATTCCCAGCAACCACATGGTGGCTCACAACCATCTGTAATAAGATCTGGTGCCCTCTTCTGGTGTGTAAGCATTCACACAGGCAGAATACTGTATACATAATAAATAAATAAATCTTGAAAAGAATATATTTAAAAAACATTTAAAGAAAAAAGAATGGCAGCCGGCCAGTGGTGGCGCACGCCTTTAATCCCAGCACTCGGGAGGCAGAGGCAGGTGGATCTCTGAGACCAGCCTGGTCTACAAGAGCTAGTTCCAGGACAGGCTCCAAAACCACAGAGAAACCCTGTTTTGAAAAACCAGAAAAAAAAGAAAAAGAAAAAGAATGTCAGTTTCCATGGGTGAGAGGAGGGATGGAGAGTGCACACAAGATTCCTAGCCTTGAGAAAGTCTTTAAACAGAAGTATTACTGTTTGCTTCCTTTCGGTTCTGAGCCCTGCGTCGGTCCCACGTAGCCAGGAATGACCTTGAACTCAGAACACTCCGCCTCAGTCTCCCGGGGCTGGAATCCCAGGCCCGAGTCACCCACCCAGTGAGTAAGTACTGAAGAATAGGTAAGCTCTCTCCCAGAGTCTTAGATTTTTTTCAACTAAAATCTCATTGCCGCACACAGGGTACACCATGAGTGTTGGGTAGAGAGTCCCCAGAGGCCCCCATAGAATACAGGCTATCTCTACAGCTCTTAAGTACCAGAACTAGATAATAAGACCTTTTTTTCTGTAGATACCATGTCCTTTTGATCTAGGAAACAGGCAACTCAGCCCGGAGTGAAGTTGGAAGCTTCCTTTGTGCCAGCATCGACAGTACTGGAGGAGGGTGCTGTGTAGGCTGCTATTGTAGAACGAGGTGAATGTTGGAGCCCAGCTGTGGGCCCCACAAAGGATAGTACGGAGCTGCCTGCTAAGACGGGGCCACTGTGGTCATAGTGGCATAAATATCTGGAGGTCACAAACCAATTTATGATTACATCTGAGGCCTGATCTGTGGGAGGAACTTACATACCTGGTTTTCATGCCTTCTAAATATGAATATTTATATCCATAGACTGATGCGGGTCTCGGCTTTGGTCAACAGAGCCTCTCTCAGCTGCGGGCAAGGGCTAGGGACTCATAACTGGTCAGGTGCCAAGAATGAGTAACTAAGGCTCGGTCAAACAGGATATCTGTGTCACCCTTCCTACGACCCAGGAAACATCTTGGAGAAAGGATGAAGAGAGGGGTGGGAATGAAAAGAAGTGAGTACCGCTTCCTGGATATGACGCAGAGGATGCAATCGGGAACAAGGGCAGCTGTGGCCACCTGCGAGGGCCTGCTGCGAGGGCCTGCAGGGAGGGAGGGAGAGAGGGAGGAAGGGAGGGAGGGAAAAAGAGAAGGAGGGAGGACAGATGTGAGGGTAGGAGGAGGACTAGCTGGAAGAAAGGAATTGGTAGGAGTGGGAAGGGATGAGCTACTGAGGTGGAAAAGTGGGGCACTGAATTGTTTACAACTACAGCCTTTGTCAATAACAACAAAAGAACAGTCCCCTAAAGCTGTGCCTGGGGTTGGGCAGAACTGCTCAGCCAGTAAGACACTAGCCACGAAAGCCTGGGGACCTGAGGTCCAGCCTCAGGATGCACACAGCAAAAACTAGCTACGTGGCTTCTCTGGGGCTTTCCACCCTAGCCTTGTTGAGGAGCCCCAGATCGCTGAGAGATCCTGTCTCAAAAATCAAGGTGGACAGCTCCTCCTCAGGAGTGACCTCTGAGGCTGCCCTCTGCCCTCTGCCCTCCACCAGCAAACACACATCACACACACACACACAGAGAGAGAGAGAGAGAGAGAGAGAGAGAGAGAGAGAGAGAGAGAGA
>JABTXL010012322.1:7346323-7357900 GCA_025134845.1 Neodon shergylaensis | reverse complement strand
AGAGAGAGAGAGAGAGAGAGAGAGAGAGAGAGAGAGAGAGAGAGAGATAGTCCAGTTTGTTTTGAAACAAGGCCCTCACAATGTAGCCATGACTGGCCTGGAACTTTCTATGTGGACCAGACTGGGCTCAAACTCACAGAGATCTACCAGCCTCTGTCTCCAAATGCTGAAATTAAAGAGATGACCTACCGCACGCAGGCCCAAGTGAAGGCTGCTTAAGTTTGATGTTATGTTTCTCTCTTTTTTTTTTTTTGTTTTTTGTTTTTTGTTTTTTGTTTTTTGAGACAGGGTTTCTCTGTGGCTTTGGAGCCTGTCCTGGCACTAGCTCTCGTAGACCAGGCTGGCCTCGAACTCACAGAGATCCGCCTGCCTCTGCCTCCCGAGTGCTGGGATTAAAGGCGTGCGCCACCATCGCCCGGCGATGTTATGTTTCTGTGAGCACAATTAATAAGAAAGACAAATTAGTGTGGATTTCCTTCCTCTGCTTAAATTAAAGCTTACAATAGCTTTCCATTTTGCTCAGAATAATATCTGAGTTCCTCAAGCGGCCTAGGAAATCCTGCTGGACTCAGTTCCCAGCCGGACTCCATTGCAGCACACCCAAGCAGGAGGCATCTCCCTCTCTGTCTCCCTCTCTTCCTCTTTGGCTGGCTCTCTCTCTCTCCTCTCTGACAGGTTCTCACGTAGCCCAGGCTGGCCACAAACTCACCACGTAGCCAAGGATGACCCTGAACTTCCAGACCTCCCTCCACCTGCCGACTACAAACCTGCACCACCACTAAGGGTTTAATGCCAAGCTGAACATTGAACCCAGCGCATGGCCAGCAAACTCTACCAGCTGTGCCCCCGGGACTCCTAGCTTTACTCTGAGCGGGACAGCCACTTGGTCACACAGTCGGCTGGGTCCTCAGTGTGATCCCAGTTGGGCCCCCTCTGTTCCTGTTCACTTCCTCTTTCCAAGTTACTGCACCTTATCAATACCTGCTGTACAGGACCTCAGGGCCACCACCATTCCTCCGGATGCCAAAGTCCCCCACAGCACAAGGCAGACACAGCCGACAGTTCTGAAGCAGTAAATCCTATCTGCACCACTTCCGGGACTTACGACTCCTCTAGACAAAGTGCGTTTATCCCCTCTAAACTTTGGGATCTTCCCGTTCGCCCCATTTTGAGGAGTACAGTTAAATTATACATATTAAGTTTGATACTTAGTAAACAATCAATAGGAGCCTTCTGCATCTAGGTCTCAGAAAGTTCTTGGCTTTGCGGGGAAGGCAATGTCACAAATCCTTTTGAGAGTTTGTTTAAAACCAAATATCAAGCCTGGCTGGGTAGAGGCAGTGGTTGCTTACGCCTTTAATCCCAGCACTTTGAAGGCAGAGACAGGCAGATCTCCTCCGTGAGTTTGAGGCCATCCTGGTCTACAGAGCAAGTTCCATGACAACCAGAGCTACGCAAAGAAACAAAAACAAACAGCAACAACAGAGAAACAACAGGCCTGATGCGGTGACCCTCGCCTGTAATCCCTGGGGACTGGTGTGGGAGGATGGTAAACTCAGGCAAATATACAGAAAGAAACAAAATTAATCTGAGAAAAGTCCAGGGAGGCAGGGAGTCTGGAGCCCAAAACGGAGCCACCCAGGAGGTCCAAGGCCAGAATCTCTAGGTCCACAATGCCCCCTTCTGGTAGACTCCGGTAACTGCACAGGCCTTCCGGGTCTGGGAAAATACTTCTAAATCCCGGCTGTCCCCTCAACTCTTCAAATGGGTCTGTTCCCCCAGCTGTCCTTCAACCATGTTCTGCACAGCCATCGGAGAAATTCAATGTATTAGTTCTGCCGCTCCAATTGCTACAAATTGGGGTGTGACATTGGTTAATTGTTAGAATTACCATTATGCCCTTAATAGCTGCTGTCTCTGTCACTTTGGGAATTGAACCCAGGGTTTTGCATGTGCTTTTCTTTTTCTTTTTTCTTTTTGCATGTGCTAAATACATGCTCTACCGCTGAGATACACTCCCATCTAAATAATGATGATATTCCTAATTGTTATTATAGTCACTGCCACAAGCCAATAGTCCCAGCTACCGGAGAAGCTGAGGCAGGGAGTTCACAAGTTCAAGGCTCATCTGGGCTACAGACTGAGTTCAAGAATAGCCTGGGCAATTTAAAGAGGCCCTCTCTCAAAATAACGAATGGGAAACAGGGGCTGAGGACACAGTCCAAGGCAGAGCACTTGTCTGGCAGGCGTGTGCACAGGGACATCTAGGCTGCCTAGAGCCCCTTGGCCCATCGTTCTGTCACATGTGTGACTTCCTGCATGCTTTGAACTGTGCTTTCCGCAGCTGGAAAGAGCTGCTGGGAGCATTTTCTGTTCTTACAGAGGAGCAGCTTAGTTCCTAGCAATGCTGGGACCCTTGGCACCCTTGGCAACCCCTGCACCCACACCAAGTGACTCACTACCACCTGCGCTTCCAGCTCCAAGGGATCCCGGGCTTCCCCTGGCCTCCCCAGGCACCCACGCCACAGAGATACAATAACTAACAGGAAATCTTCTTGTTGTTGTTTTTCAAGTGTTCTCTCCATTCACAGTCTGTGATTCATTGCTGTCTGAAATCATAGACGTCACTCCTGCAGGGACACGTCAGTGGGTGACGGAGAGAGCAGACAAGCAGCTACAGCAGAGATATTTAGGAAGGCTAGCTCTCAAGAGGCAGAGGCAGGCGGATCTCTGTGAGCTCTAGGCCACCCTAGGCTGCGGAGTGAGTTGTTCCCGGACAGCTAGAGCTACGTAGAGAGACCTTGTCTAAAAGCAAATAGAGACACAAACAGACAGGCAGGATCTCTGTGGTTCAAGACCAGCCTGGACTATACGGGGAGTTCTAGGCCAGCAAGGGATAGCAACATGAAAACAATTTTTCCAAATGACTCCGTGGATGTTACAGCATAACAAGTCCTGCGGCTCCATCGAGTGGTTCTCCACGGCTGGCTAGAATCCCTTGTGTACAGATTTTGAAGTTGCCATGGAAAGGAAAGGTGTGTACAAGGGCAAAGCACTCCGTGGACACAGGTTTCACCAGTCTCTAACCCTCCTACCATAACACAACAGCATTTGGTTCTAAGTTTATCTTGTGCATGAAATGGTACCCTGTAGTTTGATAGAACTCTGGCCTTGGGGACGTTAGGACAAGAAAACTGAAATCGTGACAAAGGTAGCTGCACCTCTCTGTGCTTTTGAATGGTTTCCTTTTGAAACTCAGGATGGTAATACGTGACAACCTCTGCTGCATGCCTTTGTAAAGACCGGTGAGCAAATACACACAGGGTTGGGGCTGCACCTCAGTGGCCGAGCATTAGCTTGCTTGGGTGAGCTGAATGAGGGTCTCCAGAGCTGAGTGGGGGCAGGGAAGACAGCACATTTAGGATTGTGTAGTATATACCATTACTCTATAAAGGCTGCAAAGATGGCCTGGCAGTTAAGAGCACTTGCTCCTTTTGCAGAGAACCCGAGTCTAGTTGCCAGGAACCACACAGAGACACACAACCATCTATAACTCTAGCTCCAGAGAATCTGACCCCCTTCTGGTCCCCACAGGCAGCAGGCATGTGTAGGTTTACACTCATATAGAGATAATAATAAATTGTTTTTGTTGTTTTTTCTTTCTTTCTTTCTTTCTTTCTTGTTTTTGTTTTGTTTTGTATTTTCAAGACAGGGTTTCCCTGTGCAGCCCTGGCTGTCCTAGAACTCATTCCATAGACCAAGCTGACCTCAAACTCACGGAGATTCACCTGCCTCTGCCTTCTGAGTGCTGGGATTAAAGGCGTATGCCAGCATTGTCTGGCAAATATTTTTTTAAATTTGGAATCATTTATTTTACAGGTATGGACATTTTGCCTGCATGTATACACATCAGTATGCGTCCCTAGCCCCACAGGAGGGATTGGATCACCAGAACCGCAGTTGCAGGTGGGTGTGAGCTGCCAGGTGGGTGCTGGAAATCAAACCCAGCTCTTGCAAGAACAACACATGTTCTAAACCACTGAGCCAGCTCCCAGCCCCAAATTCAATAATTCAAAACCCAATAAATACTAGCTGTTATTCTTATCACGGTCACTAGGATGTTGGTTTGAACTCTATTTAATTCACCAAAACCCAGAGTCACCATCATCGCGCCTGAGGCCAATGAAGTGTTGAAGGAAATAAGAGAGAAAACTCTCCATGATTCAAAAACAGGCAGCAAGGAAACATTCTTTTCAGCGTGTTCACCAAGACACGGGAACACGAACAGGGAGCTGCTTCCGCCCTCTGCCCATGAAGTCGCTCGCCCCAGAGGGTAAAGGGCTCTCCTGAGTTTTGTTTGTTTTCTTTGACATTTTTACTGAGCTATGATTCACACAGTACAAACTTGCAGTTACTCAAAGCTGACCAAGTGACTTTGGGTATACTCGCTGTACTGACTCGTTGTAGCAGGTCTTTCTTTGGACTGTCAGCACTCAAATAATGACATGAGACCTCTTATTAATTATGAAAGCTTGATCTTAGCTTAGGCTTGTTCCAAACTAGTTCTTTTTTTTTTTTTTTTTTTTTTTTTGATTTTCAAGACAGGGTTTCTCTGTAGCTTTGGAGCCTGTCCTGGAACTAGCTCTTCTAGACCAGGCTGGCCTCGAACTCACAGAGATCCGCCTGCCTCTGTCTCCTGAGTGCTGGGATTAAAGGCTTGCGCCACCACCGCCCGGCTCCAAACTAGTTCTTATAACTTAAATTAACTCATTCATATTTATCTACATTCTGCCATGTGGCCCATTGCCTCTCCTCGATACCACACATCTGACTTACTCCAAATCTCTGGCGGTTCCCACCTCTCTCTTTTTTTAATTTATTTATTATGTATGCAATATTCTGTTTGCCTGCAGGCCAGAAGAAGGCATCAGACCTCATTACAGATGGTTGTGAGCCACAAAATATGGTTGCTGGAAATTGAACTCAGGACCTTTGGAAGAGCAGGCAATGCTCTTAACCACTGAGCCATCTCTCCAGCCCCCCACATCTCTTCTTCCCAGAGTTTCTATCTCTACCTGGGAAAGTCCTATCTCTTCTCTCCTGTCTAGCTCTTGGTCATTCAGCTCTTTCTTAAACCAGTGAGAAGGTGGCTTAGCAGATGCACATCTTCACAGAAGGATTGTCCCACAACAAATTGCCATCACCACTGCTATCTCATCCCATAACATTCCTATCACCCCAAAAGAAACTCCAAACTTGTCTACAACTCTGTTCCTTCCCCTTCACACTTTCTGGAAACAGTTTATCTACTGTCTCTATGGTTTAGCCTAGTCTTGACATTTTATATAAGTGGAATCAGAGGAACCCCTCAGACAGGGTCTTAGTCCAGGCTAGCGCCCGACTCACTACTAAGCCAAGAATGACCTTGGATTTCTGTTCTTCCAGCCTCCATCTCCTGAGTGCTGGGATTATGAGCACGCTCCACAATACACATTTGTGTATAAATGTGTCTTCAGATCTCTGATCTATGCCACCAGGTGGAACTTCATTTAACCTTTGTGGAGCCCTTAAGTAGTTCTCGGTAGCAGCTAAATCGTTTTACATTCCCACCATGAATGCATGGGGCAGGTTCTCAGTTAGCAATAATCATACCTAGGCTAGACCTCCGTGGCTACAATCCCGCCATTGAGAAAAACTTATGCAGGAGCACTGTAATTTCTCCCCATTCTCACAGACAGGCGGCATTGATATCTAACTGTTATCTCAGTAGGTATGAAATGACATCTCATGGTTTGGCTTTCTTTCACTAGTAACTGATGTGGTGAGCATTTTTTATTCATTCAGTAGGAATTTGTTATTTTTGATGCTTTTGTTTTGGGGTTTGCTTTCTTGTTTTGTTTTAGAGACAGAATCTGTGTAGCCCTGGCTAGCCTGGAACTTTCTGTGTAGACTATGCTGCCCCGGAACTCACAGGGATTTTCCGCGAGTACGAGGACTATAGGTGTGGAACACCATCTGGCTATAACTTTTTCAATGGTGGTGACGTGTTTATACGACACCTATTAAAACGACAAGAACCCGGGATGCCCATATTTGAGGAACACTGATAGAAGTCAAATCTGGAAGCACAGGAAATCTGCTCGTCAGGATTCTAAGGCTGAAAGACTGGAAGTTGGAGCCAGCCTGGGCTACAAAGAAAGGCTGATGTAGCAGGGGGAGCAAGGAGTCAGGAACTGGAACGTTCACATTATGCTCTTCTGTTTGGCTATTTCGTTTGTTTGGTCTTTGGAGACAGGGTTTGATTATGGACGCAGCCTTGACAGACCTGGAACTCTTTGACACCAATGTCCAGCCTTGTGTTCTTTTTCTTTTTGAGAGTGAGCTCATTATGTAGCCAAGGATGGCCGGAAGTTCACACTGTAGCCCCACACAGCAGAGTTCTTCCTAGGTCCTTCTGCCTCCTCCTCCTGAGCGCTGGAATTACACATGAGACATCTTGATTGTGTTCAATAACTCGAGGACAAATCACTGTACTGTGCTGGGTGTGGTGGTGTAGGCCTTTATTTCAGAACTCTCTAAGAGGTCAAGGGCAGCCTGGTCTAGGGTAGCAGCCAAGTCAAGGCTACACAGTGAGGCCCTATCAAAAAAAAAATCCACTTAGTTTACTCATCTTAGAATGAATCACCATTCCTTGGTTTGGCATCTTCACCAAGCTCTGCACAAAGCAAATGAAAACATGGAGATAAAAAGGCTTTGCAGCCAGGAGGTGGTGGCGCATGCCTTTAATCCCAGCACTTGGGAGGCAGAGGCAGGCGGGATCTCTGTGAGTTCGAGACCAACCTGGTCTACAGGGCAAGTTCCAGGATAGGCTTCAAAGCTACGGAGAAACCCTGTCTCAAACAAACAAACAAACAAACAAACAAATAATAAGGCTGTGCAGTCTCCAGATCTGTGTATAAAAGATACTCTAGACCTGCTAGCCAAGCTCTCTCGCGGCTAAAGCCTAAAGATAACTCGGTTAAGACAAGCGTGGAGCACAGGTGAGTTCCAGGCGAGCCTGGAATAGTAGGGAATCCCTGCCTCTAAGGGAGAAACAACAACAAAACCAAGCCAGCTGTCGTTTCCCTTTCTTTTTGGCTCTTAACAACCTATCCAGGAGCTATGTATTTATAGACGACCAATCCCTTCCCAGCCTAGCCCCACCATCTCACCTCCACACCCCTGCCGCTGGTTTGGAGAACAACTCTAAATGACCAGAGCTCATAAACTGCTCTAACTCTTCATTGCCGGGAGTTCTCTGTGTCTGCATCCCTGAATTCCTCCCTACCTAGGTGGAGGGTGTGAGACAGCAGCTTAGAGTTTCACAATCAGCCCCAAGCGCAGACACCAAGCCTCTGCCTCACCTACCTCCCAAAGGACATCCAGGCCTGCGCGCTTACCCTCCCCACGTCAGCTGTCAGCCTGAGCTGAGCGGAGAAACAGCCAACAGCCGTTAGGAGCCAGACAGGGAGAGGATGCCCCACCTTGCAGACCCGCCCTCTAGAGATTGACTTGTGTTGCGTTGTTGGTGGGAACCATGGAAACCCCAGATGACTGTGCGTCAGACGACAATAAACAGGATTCTTTACTCACAAGTTTCCCCAGGCAACCTTGCGAGCATAAGACCCTGCATTTCTTCGTTTAGTCTCTGAGGACCTCCAGGCAGGCACCTCTGCCTTTCTCCCTATCCCCTGTTCCCCCACGCACCACGCCCCCCCCACCTTGCTCCAGCTCCCAGGTAGAGATCTTAGGTCAGGAAAGTAAGCCAGGTGGATGACTTGCACAGGTCCAGCCCTCTGGGCTCCTTTCTGGAAACCCCCGGGACTCTGTGCTCCTCCACCCTGAACTTCCGGCCTATCCTCCAGCTTGCCAGTTCTTAGTTTCCTTCTAGGCATCACTCATACCCTGAACCCCTTTGCTGGCTCCCGACTCACATAACCTACCCATGCTGCCCGTCTTCGCTCAGATGTCAGGGCCTTCACTGACCCTCCGAAGTGCCAGAAACTTTATAAAACACTGAACATCGTTTCCACACACAGTCTGTAGCAGCAGACTTCTCTCCATGGAGTTCCCAGGCTCCCAGACTCATCCTGCCAGTCCTAAGCCCAAGTCCTTCAGCCTCTTGGTCTAGGACGGATGGACTGGTCCATAGATCAGGCTGAAGGGAGACAGGGACTGCATAAGACGCGAAGGAGGAGCAGAGAAGCCGAGGCTAGCTACTGTGTGAAACCCACCAAGAAGTACTTGGACTTCTGATACAGTCGTCTTCCTGGACCAGCCCGGCTACAGTGGCAGCCCATCCCTCTTGCCACTTTATAAAAGAACGGTAGGGATGGGACTAGAGAGAAGGCTCAGACGTGAAGAACCCTGGCTGCTCTTGAGGAGGACTTGGGTTCAATTCCCAGCACCCACATGGTGACTCACAACCCCCGAAACTCTCGAGGATCTGGCGCCCTCCTTCTTCCAGTCCCTGCACTGCACTACATGGTGCACAGACAGACAGACAAACAAAACACCCACACGAATAAAAATAAAATAAATCTTTTACAAATTAAAGGTAGGAGTGGGCTTGGGAATGGGCACGTGCCTGAACGCACGTGATGGTTCCGTCCAGCACGTCCATCATGCATGTCATCCATGTATGAAATCAAACACGGAACTAAACCTTTTACCAATGGGGCACATTGCCGCTGCCACAGACCAGGGACAGGAGTACCTTGTCTGAGAACACTAAGTAACCTATCTGTTTTTATCTTATTTTCTTGATTGATTCTTTGGGAATTTTGCATCCCAATCACCGTCTCATTTCCCAGTCCCCTGTATCTGCCCTCCACCCTTGTAACCTCCTCCCTAATGAAAATGAAAAATGAAAATTACACCATGCCTGTTCGGCTCCACTCTTCTTTCTTTCCAGCCTCTGTGTCACATATCCGTTCTCCGTGGTGACACTGGAAGCTGTGGGGGGTCACACAATACACCCTCTTGCCCAAACAGCTGTACTTAACAAATGTTCATTGAGTCGTTAGTGTGGTTCAAGACCTCTGGCTTCAGCCACCTCAAAGCTACATGGATACTGGACCCTCAGTGGAACTCCTCTCGAATATCCTGCTGCTGCCCGGAGTCATGGAGATCCTGTGGCTATGGATCCTCAGGACCTGCATCTTCACGAGATCCAGCAACTCAGAGATGAGGTGGATGTTGGGGTGGGCCAACTCAAAGCCCTAGACCTGGGTTTGGCTGGTAGCTGAATTGATCAGCCCAGGTCTCTGCCAGTGCCCCAACCCCCACATGCCCACCTTGAGAGGGGCAGGACCAGCTCTCCCACAGTGGTGGCCTGCAAGGGTTGCTCTTTGTTTTGTTGTTTTTATAAATTTTTATACAATTTAAAATTCAATATAATTGTACCATTTTCCCCCCATTCCTTTCCTCCCTTCAGTCCCTCCTAAGTCCCCCATTCAAGTCCTTCCATGTCCTCCCCCCACTTCACTCTCATGGTGATATCCTTTTTTCTTTGGTTATTATTGTTACACATATATATGTATTCATAAATGTATAATATGACCTGCTGAGTCTGTTTTCGTCTATATGGTTTCAGGGCTGACCCCTTTGTATCAACTGACCTATTTGGGGGCTCATCCCCGACAGAGGCCAATTCTCTTTTTCTCTGTAGTCATTTGTTACCTGTAGTTCTTTGTTTAGGGAGGACCTTCTGTGTTAGCATGTTCAGACAGTGTTTCTGCAGCTTTTCCTACGAGAGACTTTTGCAGTAGGCATGTTGGTATTCTCTTACAATCTTTCCACCTCCACTCCCTCGTGTTCCCTGAGCCATAGATGCAGGAGCTGCGGTGTAGTTTGTATCCATTGGCGCTGTGGTGTAGTTTGTATCCATTGGCGCTGTGGTGTAGTTTGTATCCATTGGCGCTGTGATGTAGTTTGTATCCATTGGCGCTGGGCTCCTGCACTGGCTCTCTTTGTGCGTCAATGTGACACAAGCTAGAATCATCAGAGAAGGAGCCTCAGTTGAGAAAATGCCTCCATGAGATCCAGCTGTAAGGCATTTTCTTGATTAGTGATCAATGGGGAGGGCCCAACCCACGGTGGGTGGTGCCATCCCTCGGCTGCTGGTACTGGGTTTTTGTTTGTTTGCTTTATTTTGATTTTTCGACACAGGGTTTCCTTGTGTAGCCCGCTGTCCTGGAACTAGCTCTGTAGACCAGCTGGCCTTGAACTCACAGAGATCCACTGGCCTCTGCCTCTGCTTCCCAAGTGCTGGGATTAAAGGTGTGCGCCACCACTGCCTGGCCTGGTTCTGGTTCTATAAGAAGGTGGGCTGAGCAAGCCATGGGAAGCAAGCCAGTAAGCAGCTCCCCTCCATGGCCTCTGCATCAACTCCTGCCTCCAGGATCTTGCTTTGAGTTCTTGTCCTGACTTCCTTCAGTGATGAACAGTGATGCTAAAGTGTAAGATAATCAACCCTTTCCTCCCCAAATTGCTTCTTGGTCGTGGTGTTTCATCACAGCAATAGAAACCCTAATTAAGACAGCTTCCTATGAGCATTTAATCTCTGCACTGTGCCCAGTTGTGGTTTCTGTGATGGTCTCTACTTGCTGTAAAGAGAAGCTTCTTTGACAAAAGGTGATACTTAGACTTACCTGTGGGTGTAAGGATACAATTTAGAATGTAGTTAGGAATTAGCTGATCTGGCAATGCAGCAGAAGTAGATTCTTTTCTGAGATCCATGACCCTATTAACCCTAGGAAGCTGGCTAGGTTTCTAGGACCAGAGAAGAGTTCCTTCTTACTGAGTGGTCCTTAGGTCCAATTAGACAGCAGCTGGTTACCAGTAACATGTGAGGGCCACCATTCCACCTTTACCTGCTTGCCTTGCTGGTTACTGTTGTGGTTCACAGATGTCACACTGGACAGGACTCTCAGTTGCTCCCCTCCCTTGGCAGCTCGCACAGCACCTTCTGGAACTGCAAAAGTTGACTGCAGCAAGGAGGGTGTAGGATGGAATCCATCTCACATAATCTGATTCTGTATCATAAGTGTGCCATGTCTCCAGCAGTAGGGGCTTACCTTCAACCTCTGAGAGGCAACTAAGAGCAGCTATATTGTCTTGAGAGTTACCTGGACTACCCTGACCACCATTCAAAAGGAGATTTCTTTTGCCTGGTATTAGGGGGTTTGCTAGTCTATGGTTTTTGTGAAGAGCATTGCTAACCCAAGCAGCCTAACTTATCAATAGATAAATAGATGAAGTTGGGCGATGGTGGTGCACACCTTTAATCCCAGCACTGGGAGGCAGAGGCAGGTGGATCTCTGTGAGTTCAAGGCCAGCCTGGACTACAAGAGCTAGTTCCAGGACAGGAACCAAAAAGCTATGGAGAAACCCTGTCTCGAAAATCCAAAATAAATAAATAAATAGATGATAGACAGATAGAAAGATAGATATAGATTATAGATAGATATAGATTATAGATAGATAGATAGATAGATAGATAGATAGATAGATAGATAGATAGATAGATAGATAGAT
>JABTXL010012322.1:7173231-7346313 GCA_025134845.1 Neodon shergylaensis | reverse complement strand
ATAGATAGATAGATAGATAGATAGATAGATAGATAGATAGATAGATATAGGTGTCATTTGTCCCTCATCTCTCCTCCTTCTGTACTGACCTTCCATCCCCAGTTGAAGCTCCCTTCCATTTTTTCATTTACCTCTTGATATCACCTGGATCCTGCTATTCCTTTCTCCACATTCCCCCCATTCCGCCATCTTTTTATTCCCTGGTTTCTGAGGTTACTTCCTTTAGTATACCCATACCTGAGGATTTGGAGCAAGGAACCACAGATAAGACCATGCAGGGTTTGTCTTTCTGAATCTGGGCTATCAACTCAATATACTCTTTTATTTATTTTTTATATTTTTTAAGTATACTCTTTTCTAGGTCCATTCATTTGCCTGCAAATTTCATGATTTATTTTCTCTTGGCTGCAGAAAAAGAACTCATTGTCCGCTATGTTCAGCGAGACCAGTTTTATCCCAGGCTTTTTCAGACCCAGGCCAGCTGGCCTTGGTGAGTTCCCGATAGAACAACCCCATTGTCTCAGTGTTTGGGTGCACCCCTCGCGGTCCTGAGTTCCTTGCTCGTGCTCTCTCTCCTTCTGCTCCTGATTTGGACCTTGAGATTTCAGTCCGGTGCTCCAATGTGGGTCTCTGTCTCTGACTCTGTCTCCTTTCATCGGTGGGGAAGAGACAGAAATCTTTAATAAAAAAAATAATAAAATAAAAAAAGAAAAAAAAGAAAAAGAACTCCATTTTGTCCGCGTGCCTCATTTTATTACCCATCCACCTGTTGAAGATTTCCAAGCGACTGTGAACTGGGTGACTATGTGCTGAGCAAGTACCTATGGATTAGGGTGCCAAACCCTTTAGGTATTTACCAAGTGGTGATAGAGCTGAGTCACACGTCGATTTACTGGTAGCGCTTTGAGAACTCTCCACACTGCTCTCCAGAGTGGCTGCACCTATTCGCGTTTCCAGCAACAACGAATGAGGGGTTCCCTCTCCCCACGACCTCACCAGGATTTGTGGTCGGCTGTTTTGTTGATCTTCGCCATTCTGACTGGGATAAGATGAAATCTCAAAGTTATTTTAGTCTTCCTTTCTCTGACTACTAAGAGTGATTGTCTTAGTCGCTGTTCTATTGCCACGGAGAAACACCATGACCAAGGCAACTCCTATAAAGGAAAACATTTAATTGGAGGCTTGATTACAGCTTCAGAGGATTAGTCAATGATCATCACTGTAGGGAATATTTTGGCAGGCAGCCATGGGGCTGAGAACTTACATCCTGATCCATGAGCAGCAGGAAGGCAGAGAGGCACTGGGCCTGATGTGGGCTCTTGAAACCTCAAAGCCAGCCCCTACCAGTGATACACCTCCTCCGACATGGACACACCTCCTCCAACAAAACCACACCTCCTCCACCTCCTCCAACAAGACCACACCTCCTCCGACAAGGACACACCTCCTTCAACAAGGACACACCTCCTCTGACAAGACCACACCTCCTAATCCTTCCCAAAGATTCCCACTAGCTGAGTATCAGAGTTTTGAGACATATGAGCCTATTGGGGCCATTTTCATTCAAATCACCACAATGAAAACCACTTTTTGAGCTATTGTTCACTGATTTTTATTTCTTCCACTGAGAACTCTCTCTTTAGATCTCTAGCCCTTGTTTTAATTGGGTCATCTATTTTCTTGACTGTTTGTTTTTGTTCTTAGCTCTTTGATTATTCAGGGTATTTTCCTCTATCAGATATACGGCTGGCAAATATTTCCTCCCATTCTGAGGGCTTCTTCTTCATTCATTGTTGGCCTAAGAGATTTGTTTGTTTGTTCATTTCTGGAGCAGGTGTGTACCTCAGACTAGCCTGAAACTTGCTACACAGATCAGGCTGGCCTCCAGTTAGCAATGCTCCTCCTGCCTCTACCTCCTAAGTGCTGCGATTCTAGGCATGCGCCACCACTCCCAGCCTTGTATTCTGTTTGCTTTGGTGTGGTTCATCAGGGGCCTTATTGTTTCCTTTGCTTGGAGTTTTCTTGCTTGTTTAATAGAGGGCACCAAAACAAAACAAAATATGCAAATTTCAAATAGGAAAGGTGTATGTGTGTCTGTGTGTCTGTGGTGTGTGTACCTATGTATATGTAACTTAGACTTTAAACACATTCGATACAGAACGTAATTCTGAAAACTCCAGAATTCTGGGGTGTCCCGACCCCCTTGGTCTCAGCTGTCTGTCTTTGTGCAAGTTTTCTTCTGCATCACTGCAGCACCCACAGCGCCGTGGAACTGGATCTCTCTGATTCTCACGAGCTCAGTGCCTGCACAGTGACAGCAGCGACAAAGACAAGGGGCATATGCTCCCTGCCTCTTGGTTTGCGGTGTTCTAGCCATCTCAGGACTCTGGCAGCGAGAATCACCCCTCCACCCTTGTTTACTTTCTGTTGTAGTGATCACACCATGACCAAGAGCAACCTGGGGAGGAAAGGCTTTGTTTTATTTTTTACTTCCAGATAGCAGCAGCTCATCACTGAGGGGAGTCAGAGCAGCTCAAGACAGGAACTGAAGCAGAGACAGGGGTTGCTCACTAGCCTGCTTCCTCAACTAGCCTGGCTTTCTCAACTACTCTTGTACAGCACAGGCCCCACCTGCCTCAGGGTGGCACTGATCACAGTGGGCTGGGTCCTCCACACCAATTAGCAATTAAGAAAATGCCCCATAGATATGCCTACCGGCCAACCTGACAGAGGCAGTTCCTCACTTGAGATTTCCTCTTCCCAGATGACTCTAATTTGTGGCAAGCTGACAAAAGCTAACCAGTCTACAACTCCAGTACCATAAACTAAGATAAACTTCTTTATAAAGTTGGTCTGTCCTGGGTATTACATTATAATCATGAAAAATTGGCTAACATAGCTTTTAAAACCTTAAAAATAGGCCAGAATGTATTTTTTAAAGACAAAGAATAACAGAAGTGGCTATATAAAGTGACAACATGATTGATTGCTCCATAGTATGGTTAAGGGGAAGGTTTTTATGGTAGACAGGAGGGAGAGAATAGCCAGAGGCATCTGGAAGAGTCCAGAGCAGCAGGAAGGAAGTGAGGGGGGGGGAGGCGGTAGGGAGGATGTAGAGAGAGGGAGAGCAAGAGGGGGCACAGAGAGTGAGAGGGAGAGAGAAGGAGACAGGGAGAACATAGCTGAAGTAGCAGGGTCATCAGGAGAATGAGTAGCTCCGGGAAGGGAAGCTGTGAACTGGGTAAGTTTAGGATGTGTGGGGGGAGAGATCAGAGCGGGGATGGACTTTGAAATGTGTGAGCAGCACTTGCAATACTGAGAACTCTGGAGGCCAGAGCACACTGGTGTGCTAACAGCACCACGGAGAGCCATTTGTCCCTTCTGACTTTCAGAATTTTAGGGAAATGGAGTTTCCTTTGAAACTGACAGTTGCTTTCTTTCTGTGTGTGTGTGTGTGTGTGTGTGTGTCTGTTTTGGGGGGTGTCTTTTTGACACAAGGTCTTGTAATGTAGCCCTGATCAACTGGAAACTCTTGTAGCTCAGGCTGGCTTTGAATTTTCAGCAGTCCTCCTGCCTCTGCCTCACTAATGCTGAGATGATAGATGGGTGCCACCAAGGCAAGCAAGCTTAGGAGATAGCTCAGTGGGCTATGTACACACCTCTCTTGCACTTAACAACCTCAGAACACCCTCAAGCCTTCACTAGTATCAAAGTATACACGACTCCTGTCTCTGAACAATAATATAGATGTCTCTGCTCCTAGTAATTATAATATATATTGTTATATAGTGATAGATAGATAGATAGATAGATAGATAGATAGATAGATAGATAGATTTTTCAAGATAAGGTTTCTCTATGTAGCTCTATTGTCCTGGAGCTTGCTCTGTAGACCAGGTTAGCCTTGAACTCAGAGATCCATCTGCTTTTGTCTCCAAGTGCTGGGGACAAAGGTGTTCACCACCACACCTGGCCATAACAATCAAATTTAGGCAGTTTCCATCCAAGTATATGTCTCATGGATCCAGAGATGAAAATTAGAAGGTCTGATCAGACCTCAATTGGTTTGGGGTACAAGTACAGTGAGATGATCTAGCCCCAGCCTCTTGAGAACTGAGGATAGAGGTATATGCTACCACAGCAGGGCAACTGTATTTTCTGCTTAAGGATAAAGTGTAAAAAACAAAACAAAACAAAGTCTATTCAGGCCCACATTGTACGCCCTGGATTCAGACAGACTGGCTAGCAGGAGTGATGATGACATTAATCTCCTTATCTCCTAAATTGTCCAAGAATGCTTGAGTGAAATGCAAGGGCATGATGAAGATGGTGGTACCTTGTCACCCACAGGTGAGGTACCTATACTGGCAGGGCACTGTATAATCTACCATATTTGGTAGATATCAATGGGAGGCTTTTTATGGAGGGAAGCAGAGGAGGTGTGGCAGGGGACAGAGGGGAGATGGAGCGGAAGGACTGGGAGGAGAAAAGGGAGAAGAAACTGTGGTCAGGATGTAAATAATAATAATAGTAATAATAATAATGATACTCATGATTCTTTTTTTTAAATATTTATTTTATTTATTTATTATTTATACAATATACTCATGATTCTTAAAAAGCAACCTGTCGCGATGATCCACTACAGCACTCTCCAGCCCTCCCTAAGGCAACTTCCTAGTGATAAAGGAAGTGCCAGGCCAGCATCTCTCACTTCTCACTCCCCAGCTGGCTCTGTTATTTGCATGATGTTCATGACGTCAAGAAGGAGGAAGTGAAGGGTTGCACACTTGCTTTGTTATTTTTCTGCAAGGAATTTATCGGTAATTGTTTGTTCACTAATGCCGTCAACTCAAATCATGATCCCCAACTGAGCTGCACATCATGGGGTAACATTTCAAGGGCTCACTTTTTTTTTTTTTTTTTTGGTTTTTGAGACAGTATTTCTCTGTGGCTTTGGAGCCTGTCCTGGAACTAGCTCTTGTAGACCAGGCTGGTCTCGAACTCACAGAGATCCGCCTGCCTCTGACTCCTGAGTGCTGGGATTAAAGGCGTGCGCCACCATCGCCTGGCAAGGGCTCACAATCTTAACTCACCTGGCTCTTGCTATAACTGTACAAAGTCAACGCTATTGCTTTGAAGAGATGGAGGTACAGAAATGTCATCGTTTTCTTTCTATTGCTGAGATAAACACCATGGCCAAAAGCAACTGGGAAGGGAAGGGGCTATTTCACCTTACAGTTCACAGTCCATCAGGAAGGGAAGTCAGGACAGAAACTCAAGGCAGGAGCCAAGAGACAGAAACTGAAGCAGAGACTATGGAAGAACGCTGTTTACTGGCTTGCTCAGCTACCTTTCTTATTCACCCCAAGACCACCTTCCCAGGGTTGGGATCAACCACAATGGGCTGGACCCTCCCACATCAATCATTAACCAAGACAATTTCCCCCAAAATCTTGCCTACAGGTCAATGTGATAGAGGCATTTTCTCAACTGAAGTTCTACCTTCCCAGATGACCTGAGTTTGTATCAAGGTGACAAAAACAAACAAACAAACAAACAAACAAACAAAACCTAACTAGCAAAACAGATTAGATTTCCTTTGAAATAGCAGAATCCGACCTCTAAACAGACTGCTTAGCATCACACATAAGATAAATT
Source organism: Neodon shergylaensis (assembly GCA_025134845.1). Classification (NCBI taxonomy): domain Eukaryota; kingdom Metazoa; phylum Chordata; class Mammalia; order Rodentia; family Cricetidae; genus Neodon; species Neodon shergylaensis. The sequence goes on along the minus strand of JABTXL010012322.1, from coordinate 7,340,652 downwards.
ACTGGACATGGTCCTTCTCCAAGAAAATTATTGAAGCCTAAGGCAAGAGGTCTTTGTCCCTCTCAGTGGGGTCTCTGTCCATCTTTTGTTATCAGCAGCTGCCATGACCTCACATTCAACCTCAGATGGAGTATATTAGCAAAAACTTGCACCAACCAAACAGGAAAAGACTTTTTTTTCTTGTCTTTATTACCTAAAGAACAGAGTAGAAACACCACACACAACACTTGGTGCTACTGGAAGGTGATAGAAGCTTTCAGAGGTAGGTCCAGTAGGAGGGATGTCTTTGGGTTCCTGGAGGGCACTCTTGTGATGTGTGAGCAAACCCTGTTTTCTTCTTTCTCTTTTGTTTCCTTACTGTGAAGTGGTTTAAGGCCCTACACCATCATATGCTAAGTCACCACAAGCCCCAAAGAAACAGGCGCAATGTGACAAACTTTTCTGTGAATCAGGAACATTGAAGGACTGATCTACCTTGTCTTGGTAAAGTTTTGCAGTCTCCTGTGTGTTCTGCTTATCCTATTTGGACAGCGTATTGCCAGCAGTTGAGGCAAGGGCAGTTTCTTGCCCAGTGGCTAACTTTACCACATTGAAAGCAAATTTCACATAAAGGTTCTTCAATGCCCATCATCTTCTCTGAAGTAGATTGGTGCTGCCAGGAGCAGACATGTCTCACTGCCATGAAAAGCCTTATGCTATTAAAACATCTTAAATGCCATATTCTATAGTTCTCTAAAGTGTTTGAAAACCACCTATCTATTTAAAATACATGAGGCTAAATAATGCTTATTTCTGAGTACATCTAAACCCTTATTATAAATTTGATTGCTATCCTAATTATCCTAAACAATTGTAATGGTAGCTTTTAGGGACTAGAATTTACATTACATTTTTTTTATTTTATTGATATTTATTGAGCTCTACATTTTTCTCTGCTCCCTTCCCGCCACTCCCCTCCCTACTTCAATCCTCCTCCAAGGTCCCCATGCTCCCAATTTACTCAGGAGATCTTGTCTTTTTTACTTCTTTTTTTTTCTACTTCCCATGTAGATTATATCCATGTAAGTCTCTCTTAGTGTCTTAGTGGCCACACTGTTGTCTAAGTTGTCTGGGATTGTGGTTTATAGACTGGCTTTCTTTGCTTTATGTTTAAAAACCACCTTTGAGTGAGTACATGTGATAATTGTCTTTCTGTGTCTGGGTCACCTCACTCAAAATAATGTTTTCTAACTCCATCCATTTTCCTGCAAAATTCAAGCTGTTGTTATTTTTTCTGCTGTGTAGTACTCCATTGTGTAAATGTACCACATTTTCCTTATCCATTCTTCAATCGAGGGGCATTTAGGTTGTTTCCAGGTTCTGGCTATGACAAACAAAGCTGCTATGAACATAGCTGAGCACATGTCCTTGTGGCACGATTGAGCATCCTTTGGATATACACCCAAAAGTGGTATTATTGGGTCTTGAGGAAGGTTGTTTCCTAATTTTCTGAGAAATCGCCACACTGACATCCAAAGGGTTGTACCAGCTTGCATTCCCACCAGCAATGCAGAAGTGTTCCTTTTCCCCCACAACCTCTCCAGTATAAGTTGTCATCAGTGTTTTTTATCTTGGCCATTCTCACAGGTGTAAGATGCAATTTCTCTGATGACTAAGGATGTTGAACATTTCCTTAAGTATCTTTCAGCCATTTTATTTTTTTAATATGTATTTATTTATTTATTATATATACAATATTCTTTCTGTGTGTGTGCCTGAAGGCCAGAAGAGGGCACCAGACCTCATTACAGATGGTTGTGAGCCACCATGTGGTTACTGGGAATTGAACTCAGGACCTTTGGAAGAGCAGGCAATGCTCTTAACCGCTGAGCCATCTCTCCAGCCCCTCTTTCAGCCATTTTAGATTTCTCTGTTGAGAGTTCTCTGTTTAGGTCTGTACTCCATTTTTTTATTGGATTATGTGATCTTTTGGTGTCTAATTTCTTGAGTTCTTTATATATTTTGGAGATCAGACCTCTGTCTGATGTGGGGTTAGTGAAAATCTTTTCCCATTCTGTAGGCTGGCATTTTGTCTTATTGACCGTATCCTTTGCTTTACAGAAGATTTTCAGTTTCAGGAGGTCCCATTTATTAATTGTTTCTCTCAGTGTCTGTGCTCCTGGGGTTCTATTTAGGAAGTGGTTCCCTGTGCCAATGCGTTCAAGTGTACTTCCCACTTTCTCTTCTATAAGGTTCAGTGTGGCTAGCTTTATGTTGAGGTCTTTGATCCATTTGGACTTGAGTTTTGTGCATGGTGATAGATATGGGTCTATTTTCATTCTTCTACATGTTGATATCCAGTTATGTCAGCACCACTTGTTAAATATGCTTTTTTTTTCCATTTGATATTTTTTGCTTCTTTATCAAAGATCAGGTGTTTGAAGATGTGTGGATTGATATCCGGGTCTTCTATTCGGTTCCATTGGTCCTCCTGTCTGTTCTTATGCCAATACCAGGCTGTTTTCAGTACTGTAGCTCTGAGGTAGCGTTTGAAGTCAGGGATTGTGATGCCTCCAGAAGTTCTTTTATTGTACAGGATTGTTTTGGCTATTCTGGGTTTTTTTGCTTTTCCATATGAAGTTGAGTACCATTCTTTTGAGTTCTCTGAAGAATTTTGTTGGGATTTTGATGGGCATTGCATTGAATCTGTAGATTATTCTTTTTATATTACTTTACTCTCTCTTTAAAGACTTCACTTTATTATTTTCAAACTTTATTTTTTTAATGACTGTCTATATTGACTTTTTTCCTTTTCTTAATAATTTATTTACTCTTATTTCATTTGCATCGGTATTTTGCCTCCATGTATGTCTGTTTGAGGGTGTCAGATCTTGGCATCAGAGACAGTTGTTAGCTGCCATGTGGGTGCTGAGAATTGAACCTGGGGCCTCTGAAAGAGCAGTCAGTGCTCTTAACTGCTGAGCCATCTCTTCAGCCCCCTCGATTTTCTTTTCTTTCTTCAGCACCTAAGCACATTTTCAAGGATACCCTACCTGTTCAGAGGATTGTTCCCCCGCCACCAACCTGGGCCTGGATTTCTGAGAATCTCCAGCTTGAGCCAAACCTTAAAAGGCCAAGAGACGGAAACTGAAGCAGAGTTTCTGTGCATCTGTTCTTTGAGGCTCTGCTTAGCACATGGTGCTGGCGGTTGGCTCCACCTCCCTCAAGTCAGTCCAGCAAGCTACCCCACTGGTTCTGGGCAGCAGCAGCTGCTAGTTTTTTCATGAGAGCCTCATGCCTGCAGGCACTGGCAGGGAGCCGGCACCTACATGCCCTAGCCTTTGGAAGTTGCTGGGTCTGCACTGAGGCAGGCTTTTCTACCTCGGCTTCTCACAGGCCCCACTCAGCTGCTCAGCTGCACAGCAGGGCCTCTTAAAGGAGTCTCATCTCTCAATTAGCCATTGACCATTCAGCTCTTTAATTATTAAACCAATCAGAAGGTGCTTTAGGCAAATGAGGTAAAGCAGACACATCTTCATAGCATACAAAAAGATTATCCCATAACATTTTTTTATAAGAATTACCTTGGTCATGATGTCTCTTCACAGCAATAGAACAGTGACTAAGACATCTGGGAAGGACTCAGGAGGACAGAGTTCATGGCTCAAAGTCTCTCACCCTGTGTAAGGTACTCCTGACTTCTTCCTCATGCTGGTGGGAGGATTTTTGAGAGAGAATGAAAAAGCACAAAGCTAGTGGTATTTGTTTTGGTTTGCTTTGGCTTTAGTTTTGGTTTTTGTTTGGTTTGGGGTTGGTTTGTTTGAGAAGGAGGCATCTCACGGCATAGCTCAGGCTCTCCTCAAATTCATGATCTTCCTGCCTTAGTCTCTCAAATGTAGGGATAAGAATTGTAAGCGTAGATCACCTTGGCACCTAGCTACACAAAAGCCTTCAAGTGGAAACCAGTACGTCTCCACTCCTTTGACACATTATTGGTTCAAGCAAATCACAAGTTCAAACCAGAGTAGTATGAGAGGAAGCTACCAAGTAGCACAAACATGTCATGAAAGATCAGGGACCATCTACCCCAATGAGGGAACCAAAATGCACATACACAAAAGCTTGCTCTTCTCTTTTGACTTCTCTGTCTTCTCTCTTGCTCTTGACTGATTTGATTATTGAGCTGTGGTGGTGCCATATAGCCCCGACTGACTTGGATCTTACTGTAGAGCCCAACGTGACCTACAACTCTCCACCCTCCTGCCTTATCCTTTCAAGTAGCTAGGGTTATAAGGACACAGCATGGCTCCTGGCTTATAAACTCTATTAAATACCAATATTCCTTATGAAAGCCTTGCAAGTTACATTTCTGCTTCTCTGAATGATGGGATGCATCTTAGGGCTGAAGCAAAGTCATCAAGCTTTGGGTAGCTAGTTTTTGTGTTGATTTTTGCAGACAGAATCTCATAATGTATCCCAAGCTGGCTTTGCCTTTGGATTCTGTTGCTTCTACCTCCAGAGCACTGTGTTTACACAGGTATGGGGCCACCATGCCCTGCTAAGAAATTAGCTAGCTCGGTCAGAGGTGCGTCTATGCATACAAACTATTCATTTCTCACACAAGAGCAGATAAGAGGAATGAGATGAATTTGAATTCAAACTATGTCTTTTGCTCCTGTTAGCTTTGTCGTCATGAAAATGTTTGGTGACCTTTCTGAGCCCATTTCCTCATGGTAGAGGACAATAATACCTATTCTGACCTTGGTTCTACCTCTTGAGTGCCTTGGGATGAAGGCATATGCCACCATGCCTGCTTTTTGTGGTGTTGGGCATGAAACCCATATCACACATATCAGGCAAGTGTTCCACCAGCTGAGCTACATCCACAGTACCGCCTAAGATTTTGGTGAGGGTTAGATGAAAGACAAAATGTGCCTGTGTACCACAATCACTTTAAAATTTGCTGTTATTATTATAAAGATCCTAAAATTTAGTTATTATAATCTTCGTCTGACATATAAAGAGAGACAAGTCAGCCCATGCGTCTATGAGGCTGGGCAGTGGTGGTGCACACCTTTTATTCCACACTCAGGAAACCGAGGCAGGCAGAACTCTGTAAGTTCAAGGCCAGCCTGGTCTACACAGTGAGTTCCAGGACAAGTCAGGGCTCTGTGTGTGTGTGTGTGTGTGCATGTAACAAAAACAAAAAATAAAGTGCCCCAGAAAGGCTTTCTAAACTCTTGAACTGGGAGTTGAGTTCAGTAATAAATTATTTTACATTCACACCTGGGTTTAACTCCCAGCACACACACACACAGAGAGAGAGAGAGAGAGAGAGAGAGAGAGAGAGAGAGAGAGAGAGAGAGAGAGAGAGAGAGAGAGAGAGAGAGGAAAGAGCCTCCTACCAAGTGGAGCCCCTGCTACCCTGCTACATTGACACAGGACAGCAGGCGACCCTGAGTCTCTGGGCAGTGTGCACAGTGCACATGCACTCCTCTCCTAGTCTATCCTAGTCTATGCTGTGATGTTTCTTTTAGACAGGTACCCAGGTGTACCTCAAATTCCCTGTGGAGCTGAGCATGACCTTGAACTGCTGATCTTCCTACCTCCACCTTCCAAGTGTGGGAATTTGGGCACTCACCACCACATCTGTGGCAGCATCTCTTCTTCTTCTTCTTCTTCCTCCTCCTCCTCCTCCTCCTTCTCCTCCTCCTCCTCTTCCTCCAGACCAGGACTTGCTATGCTGCCCAGACAACAGGCTGGTTTTGAGTCGCCACACCTGGCCCTTTGCCCTCTAAAAACAACAAACCCGTGAAAACATGAACAGCAAGGATCGTAAGGGAGGGACATTTAGGCAGCTGCAGAGGATTAACACAGCCTTGAAGCAGAGGCGGAGGCCCGGTCAGTTTAGCACGCTGAGGGGAAGCCAGGTCTCACACATTCACTGTGGTCCCCTGTTAGGAGCCTGGGAGCAGACCCCATGCCCACACTAACACCTTGTTAGATGTAAGGACTGAATCATTGGGTTTCCTACTCTGCCTGTGTGACTTCGCCCAGGTCAACTCATGTCTGAAGCTCAGCTTGGCATCGGCCAAATGGAAAAAGATCAACAGTGCCCACCTCACAAGGAAGGCTGAGGAGAGAATGCAGTGATGGTTTCTGGGTCCCCAACAAGAGTTCCTGGCAGAGGGTGGTGCCTGGGGCCTTGGTGCCAGCCCACATGTAGTCCACTGAGGACTGGGTCTCTGAAGGAAGGTGCAAGAACCTTCTGGAGAATCAGAGCTCACAGAATGATATGTGTCTTAGCTTACTCATAGGAAAGTCTCTAATGAGAAGGGATTCCCCAGAGTGTGAGGACATTAAACTTAAGCCAGACAAATGCAGAGCAGAGATGAGAAAAACTTCCTGGAAGTCAGGGCTGTCCAATTAAATTGGAAGTAAGAATTTAGAGCTGGGCTGAATAAGAAGTGGCAGAATGAGAAGGGCTGGGACAGTCAGCTGCCCTGGCAAGTAGGCCTTGAGACACGCACACCAGAAGTCAGGTCTGTGGCCTTTGTCTAAGTGACTGATGGAAATTGACCGTGGTTGGGGAAAAGCTGCCCTAGCTATGAAAGCTTTTGCAAGGACTAACGTGGAATCTTAACCTGCTCACTCTGGTGGGCTTTGGGGACACCCTAAGGCTGCAGACACCTAGGAGAGCCAGAGTCAGCACAGACTGAAGCACTTGGAGAAAGAAGCCCTAAGGAAGTGATCTCATGTGTGTATCAGATCTCACACCTGTATCTCCCAGGACAGACCGGAAGAAGCCTCGCAGGTTGTTAGGTCAACTCAGGGACCCTCTTCAGCAATGTCAGGCAGACCTTAGAATACAAGGCCTTGTGGGTCTCCTCCAAAAGAACAAGCTGTCCACTCCTGACCCCCAGAACCCAAACAAATCAATCGTCATTTCCAGGAGACGCCACTAGGGGCAGCCTGGTGGTCCCCCGATGTAACAGGGCAGAGAGAAAACAGCAGCGGCAACTAGGGAGAACGCACTGCTGGTGTTCTTTGGGGTTTTGTTGTTGTTGCTGCTTGTTTGTTTGTTTGTTTTCCTATGTCTGAAGCTTCCTCACTGAAAGCGGGGGGGGCGGGTGTCGGGAGCATTCCACAGGTGAGGGGATTTATACAGTCACCCCGAGTCTCACTGGTAAGGACTTGCTGGGATCCTGAGACATAAAATCCCTCCTAGTCTGGGTGAAATTTTTGAAGACTTCTGGGGGCTACAGGTCAAAGACAGAGGAAGGCCCAGTCAGAGAACAGCCCTGAACATCAGACACCCTACTCCAAGATCGGCCCTGGGGAAACCCCACAGTGACCCTGCCTCTGAGGGCCCCTGTTCCTCCTTTTCTTACTTCCTCTGTCACCCTGTGCCCTCAGCCGAGGTCTCACATTCCCACAGTGCCCCAGGCTTCCTCCAGCACTAGAACTGACAGACATCTTCACACACAGCAAAAGAGCTTAACCCCTTTCCTGCTGAGCCACTTCCATCCACAGAACCCTGCTCAGCCTGCCCCTGAAGGGATAGCACTAAACCAGGGGTGGCACTGTGAAACCATTCAAATACCAACTATCTAACAGACAGACAGGGACCGAGAGGTGACAATGTCGGCAAGTATCCCCAAATTGGAATGTTCTCAGTCTTCCGGCAAATCAGCTCAGTCCATTCACCAAATGCTGATGCCAGGCTAGCAGCAAGTTCTATGCAAGGGGCTGTCCCTGCTTCAGGGGCATTTAGTGAAGGGATGAGACGCATATACAGTAGTTATGTGCTAGAATAAGGAAACAGCAGCGCTTTTGAAGAAACACAGTGAGCGGGGACCCGAATCAGTGGGGTGAGAAATGAGTGCTGGACCTGAGAGGGGTTAGGAGGCTACGAGTGTGGATGGGGGATGCTTTGCGTCCCATTGAGGGAGACTATTTGAGCAAAAGCTTCAGGAAAGCTGAGGCAGATTCAAGGAAGCTGACACACAGGGAGATGTGGAAGAAAAGTGGAGATTGTAACTGGGATCCAATGAGGAGGCCCTCGAACGCCAGGAGAAAGGGGGTTTGCCCCCCTCAAGTCAGCACCACTCAGAGATGGTCAGCTTGGAAGGCGGCATGTCCCTAGCGAGCCATCAAAGCAGACTCTGGAGTCCTTGGGAAGCCTTCCCTTTCCATAGTCTTCTTTGTTTGTTTAGACAAAAGCCTCGTGTAGCCCAGGCTAACACTGAACCTCTAATACTCCTGACTCTGCTTTCCCAGTGCTGGAATAAGAGGCATATGCCACCATGCCCAGTTTATACTAGTGCCAGGGATCGAACTCAGAGCCTCGTGCATGGCAGGCAAGCACTCTACCAACTGAGCCACACCCCTGGCCAAGTTTGCTTGGTCCCTTTTTTCTTTTTTTATGTTTACAATTACGTGTGTATTAGGTCAGTGTCTTTCTTTCCATGAGGTGGGTCCTGAGGATCAAACTCGGGTCTTCAGACTTGTCTGTGTCTCCCGAGCCATCCCGTTTGCTTGTTTGCTGGGTTTTGTGCCAGGGTCTCACTGTGCTGCACAAACAGACTCCGAATGCTGGGGTTCACAGAGTGCTTCCACTCCGGCCTCCTAGGCAGCTGGGACAAAAGTCCTCTACCACTCTCAGCTCCAGGCTAGAGCACACTCGTCCACACCACTGGGTCTCTGCTCACTCTTTGTTTCAGAAATGCCCTCCGTGGGGCCCCACCAGCAGCTCACTCTGGACAGCACTGCGGTCTCATCAGTTCCTCCAGGAAGCCTTCCTTGCCTCCCCTATGTAGGAACTGGTCCCTCTAATGTACGGGCATGGTTCCTGGCTCGTGACTTCTGCGTCTTCCTTTCTCTGTGTTCTGTCTGCCCATCCGTCTCCCCACAAGTCTGGAATTCCCTTGAGTCTGGCATTCTCTCTTTTATCTGGAGATCCATTCCACCTTGCCCCCCGTGTTCAGGAGGAAAGCGGGTAGAGAGAACAGGAGGCCCCAATGTTAGTGCAATGCAGTAGCGGGCCACAGTGACCTGGCCACCTTGTATGCATTGTCTCCCATGATCTGCCATCACCCACTCAAGTCCCCAGTCTTTCCCCTACCCTTCAGAGACATAAGCTCCCCGTTTGCTGCCCCCTGCTGCTGGTAACTTCTAGCAGCACCTCATTAACTCAGGTGGTCTGCCTCTCCCTAGAGATGTGGACTGGGTAGGACTCATGGCTCAAGCTCATTTTCTGCCTCTTGAGACGTTTATGCCAACCCCCGCAAGACCCACCACCAGGCCCAAAAGTTACCTTTAGGAAGGAGCCATTGGATTCTCCAAGCTCGGACCCTAGCAGGACACCTCAACAGCTGTGGGGTCATTTGGCCCACAGCATGGTAAAGGAATGTTCTTCATGCTATGGGTACCAGGGACTTCTAAGGAAGCTGAAAAGGAAGAGAATCCAGGAGCTCCCCTCTGTTCAGACCAGTGACTCCCCAACCCCTCCCGGCAGAGGTCAGCCTCTGGCATCTGAGTCTTCAATTGAAAGAGGGGCCTATTCCATTCCTCGGGTCGCATTCCCTTCTCAGCCTGCCTCAGGAGTCTATCCTCGCAGCACAGAAAAGCTTGTACAAAGGGGGGTAGTTGTAGAAAGAACAGCCAGACGGAGGAGCCAGAACAGAAGGAATGAGAACAAGAGACCCGGAGAGTCCACCTGCCCACACACCTGTGGCTGGCCACACCTCTGTCTTTAGCTGTGTCTGGGAACCTCTCCTCCCAGGGAGGCAGGATACAGGCCCTGGGGCACTGGCAGGTGGAGGTGGGACCTCAGCCTTGAAGGAGGTGAAAGGATTAACTCTCCCTGGCTCTATGGGAGACATCACCAGCTCACCCCAGGGAGATGCAGGTCCAGGACTGTCGCTGGTACCTTCTCAATTCCAATTTCCCTCTTCCTCCTCCTCCCATCTCCATCTGGGAAACAGTGGGAGGCGCCGCTGGGAACCCTCAGTACCAACTGTCTCTGGGGTGTCGTTTAAGATGGCCAGTAATCATCACCACCTGCTTCATTAGCTCTCTCTCGCTCACTCATGGCTACCCTTGCCAGGCCTGGATCTGTCTTCCTCTTCTCCCTCCTCTTCCTGCCCTTCCCCAGTGTGAATGACAGGAACAGACAAACGCTAGTTCTAATCTAATCCAACCCCTTGCCCCCAATGCACACCCCTGGCCCATTAGATCAGCGGGGCGGCGGGAGGCAGGATGGAGGCAACCAGAGGTCCAGAGTCCTCACAACATCATAATCAGAAAAGGGACACCAGAGGGCAAATCTATCCCTGAGAACAGGCACAGAGATTCAAACAACCAATGGTAAAGATGCCTCTCCAGACTGAAAGGAGCCATGGGAGACAGTGAGAATTAGAGCAAGCACTGTTTGCACTGAACACAAGGAGATGACTTCTGAAAGGGTTTCAAGAACTAGAGGATGCTTGTGTGGTAAGAGATTGTGTCAGACTCGGTCCAGTTGATTGACGGGAGGAAGATGCCCCCGACAGAACCACGGGATGCCTCTTATTTCAAACATCCAGTCTTTTCCTCAGACTAGGTGGCATGACTCCTGGATGTGAAAAAGCTTTTCACAGGGGCGCAGTACCACTTTCGAGAAACTGTTCAGTCTGTGTAGTTCTTAGGAAAACCACGCTGGTCCACCCCGGAGCAGTGCGGTGGGAGGATGCCCCACCTGGTATGCCCCCTCCCTCTAGGCTTAGGTAATGAGAGGAGAGTTGGGTTTAGGCTCAACCCGACCCCTGATCCCTCCCTAAATCAAAAGCAAAGTCCACAGAACCTTACACCGGGTTGCCAGGGCAGGCCAGCAGGTCCGCTGGAGATAAGGTCTACACTTTGGACTCCATGGCCAGAGGACAGCTAAGGTGCCGAAGCTCCCCAGGCCTACGCCCTTCCTGATTCCAGACTGGCTCCCCTCTCTGGTTAACGGTCTAGGATAGGCAAGAGGGACAGGGGCGCAAAGAAGGGAGGGGTACCTGCCACAAGTCCCTCGGTCATTACCCTCACCACCTCCGCCTAGCGGCACCCAACCTCTCATTTACCCCTCATTACCCTGGCGCCTGGCAGGGATCTGACCGGGAAAAGAGGGCGCGCTGGTGGCCCGCGGGAGGAACAGGTTCCAGCCCCAAGCCTCGACCAGGTGACAGATGACTGGCAAGTTCAGGGGCAAAAGAAAGGAAGAGGGCGCACACCACGACCTGAGAGCTCCTGGTCCTGGGGTGGTTGGTGACTGTGTCCCGGGAGTTCGGCTCCAAGTCCTCCCCTCCCGAGTGACCAAGACCGCGGCGCAGCACGGCCCCGCAGGGAGGGGGAGGTGCCAGCCCGCGTCCCGCCCCTCTGCCTCCACCTTCGCCTCCCCTCCCGGCCCCGTGCTGCCCGGTCCCTCGGGCCGCTCGGTCCCAGTCTCAGGCTGGGATAGAGGGACTGCCATCGCCGAGGAGACTGACAACGACCCTGAGCCCCATCGGCCCCAGCAGGCATCGAGGACAGTGGAAGCCGGGACACCTGCGCGCACAGGTGAGAGCTGGGAGGGCGGGGGCCCGGCGGGCGGGGAACCGGGAACTTGGGACAGGGTCGCAGGGCCTAAGAAGGAGGAGGGAATGGGGAGCTGGGCCTGGGAAAGGATGGAGAAGGTGAAAGTGGGAAGGGATAGTAAGTAGGGGGGCTGACCTCAGGGGCAGGACTGTTGGTCGCGGGGTTGGGAGACAGAATGAGCAACCTCCTCTGTGCCTAAGTCAAAGAAACTCAGGGGAGAGAAATGGAGGGGCCAAAGAGGCCCACTTGGTGGTGCCCCTGTAATGTGTTCTTGAGCCCAACTCCCATTAAGGGCCTCTTCCCTCCAGACCCTGCCTACTGGAAGGGATGGGTCTTCCATCCAGGTTTAGGAAGGAGGGGTGGAGTCCTGCGGCTGACTTCCAGCTCCATGGTGGTGTCCTCAGAGGCTGGGAAAGACTGACATTAGTAGGAGACCAGAGCGCTGCCGCTGCTGCTGCTGCTGCTAGGCTCGCCTCTAACGACCCTGTCTGACAGTTCTCCCAACTTCACCAGCGTGTGCATGGCCGTGGGGGTCCAGGTAAGGGGCGTGCAGACTTTTCAGTAAAGGGACAGAAAAAAAGGAATGTAAATTCTCTGGCCTATTGGATCTCAGTGCAACTGAAAGAAAGAAGCAGCCAGGAGCCAGCAAGCCATCCAGTAAAGGTGGCTTCTGTGCCGTGGTCAAACTAGCTATAGCTCGTGGAATGAGACGTGTGTGTGTTGCCCACTTCCCCCAAACATCTTTCCTTCTACTTTGCTCTACTGTTTCAAAATGTAAAAGCTGCCAAGCATGATGGAATATGTCTGTGATCACAGCACTCTAGAAACTGAGGCAGGGGAAACACGGATTGAAAGGCAGCCTAACCTGCGTTAAAAATGTGTGTTCCAGGCCAGTGTGGGTTATGTAATGAGACCCACCCCCCCCCCCCCCTCAAATCAGGAAAGAAAATAAAAGCCATCCTTAGCCCATAGTCTGTTCCAACATGGGAGACCCACCTGACTGTCCCTAGTCAGTCCCACCTCTTCCCGTCTGTGGAGTTTGTGCTGCGTTGTCAAAGGTAGCACAGGAAAGAGACTGAGTGTATCTAGGTGCAAGAGGACGCCTTCTACCTGGGGCTATTTAGAGCGCTAGAGATTTTCTGTGACCCTTGCTCCCAGCTGCTCCCGTGACTACAGCATCCTTTGAGGCCAAAGTAGGAATATTTCCCAAATGTGAGGCAGATGTTCCCACTCAGCATGCACCTGGACCTGCCCTCCCCCCACCATCTTAGAGCTAATGCACCCCCTCACCTCCCCCCAAATGGTCACCATCTGACCCTCTTCTTCCCGACTCTGTCCTCTTGTCTTTCCATGTCCTCTGACCAGTGGAGACATTCCTCACTAACCCAGTCTGGGCTTTCTGTCTTGCAGAAAAGGGAACCCCCCTTTCTCCCGGGCATTGGCGCAATGATTCTCTGGGGGTAACCCAGGACAGAAGTAATGCAAGCCCTTGGTCCTCCAAATGAGGGCCCCCTCCAAGGTCTGGTTGCTTCCCGAATTGAGACTTATGGAGGCCGACATTCGACTTCTGCCCAGAGCCCTGCTGGGAATATCTATCCCAGAGGAGGCCCTGTATTGGTAAGTCTGCCTGTGCCCGGAAGGTGACCTGGGTGGGGCAGGAGGGAGGACACAAAGGCTTTGAAGTCTGTCCCCTTATAGTTTCTCAGGCTGCTCTATTCTTGTCCCTTAACCTCCTCTGCTTTCCGGGGTTGCTGGGAGAGGAGGGCCATGCCTGGGCTGGGATCCCAGGACTTCACACCCAGCCCCAGACAACAGAGTGACAGAGGCAGGAGCCCGATGGAGCCACACCCACAGAGGAAGGGTTGGAAGGCATTTCTGAGTTACTAGTGCAGTGGGAAAGACATCTCTCAGGCTCTACTTGTGAGGAGTTGGGAGGAGTCAAAAGCTTCCTGAGTCAGGACTGAAGAAGAGCAAAGGTTCAGGGTGCCCCGGTTCTCACAGGGAGGAAGGAGTGGAGAGAGCTGCCTTGGTCCTGCCCCTGGCTCCACCTGCCTGGCCCACCTCCAAGCCTAGCGGAGGTAAGGGGTGTGAAAGCCAGGGCCTAGGCTGGTTCAGCCCAAGTGCTTCCTTAAGAGCAGCTCCACTTCTGGCTGGGGGCATTCCCTGCCTCCCTGGAGGATCCTGCCCCTGGAGATGGGGACGCTCCCAGGGAGAGGGTGGAAAGGGACACTAGGAAGTATGTGGGGTAATTCAGGCCAAGGCAGACAAGGAATGTGACCAGGCCTGCCTTGGGAGGAGACTTGTGGCTAAGGCTTCATCCAACCTCTAACACAGAAGGACAGCAACTCCCAGTGGCACAGGACACTAGCTGCAGTCCCTAGGGAGGAGGCTGCATCCTTGTGAGCTCCCGTTCACGTGTGTGTGTGTGTGTGAGGGAGGCTAGCTGTCCACAAAGGAATGAAGTCAGAACACAGCCTATATCGTTCACCGCTCCTGTGAGCCCTTGGCACGGAGGGTATTGTGGATGGCTGGGTGGGCTGGAGCTGGATACCCACAGCAGAGCCCAGGCATGTGCGTGCCTGTGTGTCTGCTCTGCAGGAGGCCTCAGCTTCTACCTCCGGGTTCCCTCAGGAACCAGGCAGGCCTGCCCTTGCCCAGCTGAACTTGCCCTGTCTGGCAGCAGCCACTGTGACTCAAAGCAGCAGCAGCTCACACCAAACTGGTTGGATGAGAGTAGTGAGCCAGCCCGCCTTGCAGGAGCAAGGGATCATGTCCAGAGCCCATCTGCCTCTCTAGTATTTCTGGTACTCCCAGAACTTCCCCTGCCTCCTCTTTCCCCAGGACCCTAGTCGCCGACGCCTCCATGTCCCTTTTGCCAAGGGCTCTGGCCAGACCCGAGGCCCATCTCCTCTGATGCTTAGGGAACCGGAGTCAGAGAAGAGGCATGGAAGCCACTTTGGGCTTGGCCCACCTCACTCCCCCAAACTCAAGGTAAGGATCCTCTTTACTTCTGTCTCAGTGTTCACCACCCCAGCCATGATGGCCTCCAGAGACAGCCAAGACCAGAAACTCCATGAACCGAGCGCTGGCAGGGAGCCTCTGATCACAAGCACCTTCGAGAATTCCCACAGGCATGGCTCTGTGCAGAGGCCACCAAAGAACCAGCTCTGTATGTGACCGATGCGCTGGACCCCATGAGCCTAAACTTTGTTTACTTGTTTGCTTGTTTGTTTGGTTGGTTTTTTAAGATAGAGCTTCACTGTGTAACAGCCACTGGCTGTCCTAGAACTGGCTCTATAGACCAGGTTAGCCTCGAACTCACAGAGATCTGCCTGCTTCTGCCTCCTGAGTGCCCATTAAAGCTGTGCTCACCATCACCCAGCTATGATAAATTATTAATATTAAACTCCTTCCCAGCTTTTAGAAATTACCAGATAATGTGTGAGCCAGGCATAATCTATTCATCCCTACTTTCCCCGCCAGCCTTCACCCCAGCTATGAGCCCTACTGCTTCTCCATGTCTACTTAAGGGTAGAGTGAGGTTTAGAATTAATTATTGTTTCCCACATTGTTTGGTGCCAAAAGCAGATATAAACTTTAAGGTGTGATGCTTCATAAATATCTCCACTTTGAGCCAAGTATTGGGATGCACATTTATAGTCCCAGCACGCAGGAGGCTCAGGCAAAAGGGTTGCAGGTTCAAGGTTAGCCTGAACTGCATAGTAAGTCCCCATCTAATAACAAACAAAAACGCATCCATTATGTCATTGTTACCTGAGGCCATGCTTTCTTAAGTCTAGTCCTGGTCCTTACTTGAAGGTTCCTCAGTCTGGGGTGTGTATCTCAGTGGTAGAGGGCTTGCCTAATGCAGAAGGCACTGGATTTAATTTACAGCTCAACCCAAAACAGGTTTTTTGTTCTTTTTTCTCTTTCTTTCTTTTTTCTTTTTGAATAAAGAAAATCAAATCTTAAAGACCACTCTGAAAAACATGACTCTTACTCTGTTCTGAGTGAGGAAACCTCTAGAAGGTGTCATTCTGGTCAGGGAGGTTCCCTCAAACCCCTTTACCCAGGGACCTTCCTGCAGGCAAAAGTGTAACTTCTTTTCCTGGGTAATAACGACCCTATTCATGTCATGCCAGGCACACACACACACACACACACACACACACACACATATATATATATGCCTGTGTGCACACACAGCCCTTCCAGAGCCTGGGCACCAAATGTTGGGGGTGTACCAGGCCGATCACCTTCTCTGCTCTCCCAGGAAGTCACCAGGGCCCATGAGCTGGAGGTGAGACTGCACACTTTCAGCATGTTTGGGATGCCCCGTCTACCACCCGAGGACCGGAGATACTGGGAGATAGGAGACGGAGGTGACAGCGGCCTGACCATGGAAAAGTCCTGGAAGGAGCTGGTGCTTGGACACAAGGTGGGTTTGAAATGATCTGTGTCTCCAGAGCACATCAGACCCTCCTCCACACATGCATACACACATGCATACATGCATCTCACGTCTGCCCTGGGAAAAGCAAAGGCCTTGGGATACGGCATCTAGAGGGGAAAGCTTCTAGAGATCTTGTTGAAATCCCAGCTCTGCCCTCAACTAGTGAAGTCTTGGTTATGGTGGAGGACCTCCCCAAGCCTCACTTGCTTCATATGGAAAATGGGGGTGATGCTACCTACCAACTAGAGGGTTGGTTAGGATTAGAAGGTCCTGTAGAGAGGGACCAGAAGCCTGGATCTAGCATTTAACAAATGGCACCTACTCTTATCAGCATTCCCCAAGTGAACCAGCACTGTCCCCCTCAGGAGATGAACCGGGAGCTTTGCCACCAGCAGGAAGCGCTGTGGGAGCTCCTGACCACGGAGCTGATCTTCTTGAGGAAGCTGAAGATCATGACTGATGTGAGCCACCTTCAGCTTCAACCTCATCTCCTCCCTACCTGGGTCCTTAGTATTATCGGCCTTCTCCCAGAGCAGAAGGACTGGGATGGGGGACGGGGGGCGGGGCAAATTTCCAAGCCATGATTTCAGATCTGCTCCAGGGTCTGAAAGAGAAGATGGTGGGGTTGGGGAGGGCCTGGAGAAGGGAGACCAGATGCTGAGCCCCTGTCCTCCCTGCCTCTAGCTCCTGGCAGCTGGGCTGCTGAATTTACAGCGAGTGGGGCTACTGACTGACGTGAGTGGGAACGTGGGGTGGGGGAGGAATAGGGAGCAGGGTCACAGCGAATTCCACAGCCCCATTTTCTGGGACGCCCCTGATTCCCCTACAGTTCCCATTTGCTTTAGACCCCCAGCAGGCAGTAGGCCCCTAGCTCCTCTGGCGCCACAGCGGTTGAGCGACCACCTAGGGTCTTCCAGGCCATTGTCAGGCTCTTCCCTTCCAGCCCAGCCCTGTCACTAAAGCTGAAAGTCCTGTCCCTTCCTGACTGTGACCCGACAAAGGTCTGGTACTAAGTCCTACTCATTCCTCCAGGTGTCAGCTGAGACCCTGTTTGGAACGGTCCCCAAGCTGATTAGAGCCCACCGGAGCTTTTGGGAGGAGGTTCTGCAACCCGTCCTGGAAGAGACTCGAACCTCTGGCCAGCCTCTGGACCCTGTCAGCTTACAAAATGGTTTCCTAACAGTGAGTATGGGGATACTCAGAAAAAGCAGGATGAAGTCAGCCCAAAAGGATCCGCAGGGCACAACCCCAACTCCAAAATACAACCTCATCTCCTTCATTCGATCCCACAAGTGGGACCGGTTTCGAAAGTTCTTTGCTCTTTCTGGAGTCCCTTATGATATGAAACGTTGGGGGTGGCGGGATGAGCTCTCATCAGCTGTACAATCTTGAATTTGCTTTCCTTTTTTCTTTTCTCTCTCCTCTTTTTTTTTTAAGGTAGGGTCTGGCAATGTTGCTTAGGGTAGCCTCAAATTCAAGACCTTCCTGCCTTAACTTCCCAGGTGCTATAATAACAAGTGTGCACTTCTTAGCAGCTATAAAATATTAATTATTCCTTTGAGACCCATCAGCAAATAGCTAAGTGCAAGAATGAGGCCCAAAGGGCCGGCGAGGTAGCTCAGCAGTTAAGAACACTGGCTGGCCTGGCAGAGGACCTGGGTTTGGTTCCCAGGACCTTCAAGGTAGTTCACAGCTCTGATTCAAGGGGACTTGACCTAACCTCTGAGAGAATCCGATATGCAAGGTATGCACACACATGCACGAAATACTCATGCACATAAAATAAAATAAAAAATTTTAAATGTCTCTTAAAGAATGGCGCCTATGTAAGAAGATGCCTGGGAGGGGCACTAAGGTGGGGGCAGGAGGGGTTGGTGAAAGACCACAGCGCCATTGAGTGTGGAGAGGTAAGAGAGAGAGAGCTGGGCCTGGGTCTGGTCTTTCTTCCACAGTGTTACAGTGTTACTGGGCCGGGCAGGAAACGTTGGGATGGGATAAAAAGCAGGGAAGAGGGGCGCAGTTTCCTGGGAACCTTTGGCACCTCCTTCCTTCAGAGCAGGGCCTCTGGACAACTTTTAGGTCACGGAAATAGGAACCCCAGCGTCCTGAAAACAGTCAGGTTGAATTATTGATGGCAGGAGAGTGAGTCCAGGGGGGCAGGCAGAGCCAGTGCCACGGGCAAAATGAACTCCAGGGGTAGCCAGGGCCTGCCTCTCAGGGTGTCCGTTCTTCTCGGGAGCACAAAATGAGGGACCTGTCAGGAGACGTCCTGGGAGGTAGAGACTGGCAGGGGCTTCATTTCGGGATTGTGCGAGGCTCTCTCCTCCGCCTGCAGCCATGCTCGACAGCCAGGGTCAATTCATGACCCGCTTCAGCCTGCCCAATATCTGTTCCTCCAGTTTGGCCAGCGGTTCCAGCCGTATGTCCAGTACTGCCTGCGAGTGAAGCAGACCATGGCTTACGCTCGGGAGCAGCAAGACACGAACCCTTTGTTCCACACTTTCGTGCAGGTGGGGCGCCATGGAACATGGAGGCTGGAGGGGTTCAATGACACAGCCAGGCCAGGCTTCAGCTGGGTGCAAGGCTGAGGCAGTCCCTGGAGGTGCAGGCGGGAGGGTCTCAGCAGGCTCCTGAGCTCTCACCTCCTCTCCCTCTCCCCGCAGTGGTGCGAGAAACACAAGCGCTCCGGAAGGCAGACGCTGGGTGACTTACTCATCAAACCCCACCAGCGCGTCACCAAGTACCCACTGTTGCTGCAGGCTGTGCTCAAGAGAAGCCCCGAGCCCCGAGCCCAAGAGGCCCTGAATGCCATGGTAGGTACTCAGGTGAGGCTACCACCCTTGGGGAAGGGGGATACACGACTCTCTCCGGAGATCCCTGAGGTCTCAGCTGTGCCTCCTTCTGTTTCTCCCATCCCAAGATTGCAGCTGTGGAGTCCTTCCTGCGACATATAAACGGGCAGGTCCGCCAGGGTGAAGAGTTGGAGAGCTTGGTGGCTGCGGCCCAGCGCATTGGACCCTATGAGGTGCTAGAGCCTTCCAACGAGGAGGTGGAGAAGGTGAGCAAAGGGGCTCCAGGTTCCAGGAAAGTAGATGAAGGAGAAGCCTGGCCAGGAGAGGACAGAGGCTAACACATTCTGTACCTGAGTGCTATTACTGAGTGCCTATCCCAAGGGTAAATGAGGAGAGAAAAAAGGGGGACACTGGGGTGTTTGCTGTGGCTCCAGGTACAGAAAGAATGGGCACCCTAGGTTGGGATGGGGAGGCACACCTGCCTGGCGTCCTAATCCCCTTCCTGCTTCCTCTGTGGTCCCTTAGAACCTGCGTCCGTTTTCCACCCTGGATCTCATGACTCCTATACTAGGGGTCGCTCCTGAGCACACCAGGCAGCTACTGTTGGAAGGACCCGTGCGCGTGAAGGAAGGGCGAGAAGGGAAGGTGAGAGCCACGTGAAAGAGGGGAAGGGGGGGGCACGGAAGGACGCGGGATGAGAGGCGACAAGCCGGGAGAGGGGGCTTGTGGGTAAGAGCGTTTGCGCTGCTGTAGACACGAGGACCTGGAGATTGAGAGGGGGCTGAGCAGTTGAGGGCACTTGCTCTTGCAGAGACCCACGTTCAGTTTCTAGCACCTGTGTGGCAGCTCACACCTGTCTGTAACTCCAGCTCGAGGACCGGACACCTCTTCTGGTCTCCCAGGCACTACGAACATGTGGTATACAGACACATACACAAAGGCAAAATTCCATACACATCAAATAGAAAAATATAGACTTTTCAAAGAAAAGTCAAGGAGCTGTAGGTTACCAAACGGGCTCCAAACCTAAAACCATGAGAACCTAAGTTTGAATCCTTAACACTCACATAAGAAACTGAGCCTATGGCTGCAGAAGCAACTTGGTTGTTAAGGGTGCTTGGTGGTCTTTTTTTTTTTTTCCTTTTTTTTTCAAGACAGGGTTTCTTTGTGTAGCCTTGACTGCTCAGGAACTCACTGTGTAGACCAGACTGGCATTGAACTCACAGAGATCTACCCGCCTCTGCCTCTCCAGTGCTGGGATTAAAGGTGTGCACCACCACAGCCTGACTGTACTTGCTGATGATCTTGCAGAGAACTCAGCTCAGTTCTCAGCACCCATTGTCAAGTGGCTTACTACTGCCTGTAACTCCAGCCCAGGGCAATGATCCAAAATCTCTGGCCTCCACGGGCACTTTTATTCACACGCACATACCCACACTAAAATAAAATAAATGTTAAAGAAAGAAAGAAAGAAAGAAAGAAAGAAAGAAAGAAGAAAAGAAAGAAAGAAAGAAAGAAAGAAAGAAAGAAAGAAAGAAAGAAAGAAAGAAAGCTGGGCATGGTTGCTTGCATGTGTAGCTCCAGGGTTGTTGGGTAGGACGTGCAGATCCTATGAGTTCCATGGCCCATCGACTGCATCTCAAAGCAATAAAATAGAAAGTGCTAGAGCAAGACACCTAGCATCCTGCTCTCTTCTGCACATGGGCACACTGGTATAAACACCCACATGGTCACATACATATGACACACACAACACACACAAGGCAGCAATGGAAGAAAGTATGGTGGGCTGGGCAAAGGGACGTGGTTCTGATTCTGCCTGCACACCAGTTGTTTGTATGACCTTGAGGCACCCCTCTTCCCTGCCTACAAATCAAGAGAAGGACCAAGGCAATGTCCTTCTGCTCACTGTATCAGCCAGGATCCCAGACCAGCCCCTCCCCCATCCCCAGATCCCAGTAGGGTAGGCTGACCCTGCCTCTTTCTCCTGCAGTTGGATGTATACCTGTTCCTCTTCTCTGATGTGCTCCTGGTCACCAAGCCGCAGCGCAGGGCAGACAGAGCCAAGGTCATCCGACCCCCTCTCATGCTGGACAAACTGGTGTGCCGACCACTGCGAGATCCCCGTATGTCTCTTCTACCAGAGGAGGGAGGGTCAGAATTGGGGTCGGATGAGGCCCAGTCCTTACAGCAGGGCTTCTGTCCATGCAGACAGCTTCCTGCTGATCCACCTCACTGAATTCCAGTGTGTCTCCAGCGCCCTTATTGTGCACTGTCCCAGCTCGACCGATCGTGCGCGGTGGCTGGAGAAGACCCTGCAGGCTCAGGTAGGTGGCTGCCTTGGGTGAGCATGTGCCCCTGGAGCTCAGAGGGCTGAAGGAGGGCAGAGAGGCTGGGCTAAGAGCAGGTGCAGACTTGATCAGACTTGGGTGCCTTCCAGAGAAGGGCAGAGTACAAGAAAAGCCCACAGCCAGCTACTGGGCTAGCTATTGGGGTACACCCTAGTGGTCTGACTACAATGAAATAGTGAATTTCTAAACTTCATCTTCTTTCTGTTCAGGCAACCAGGGGGCTCTTTCTGGGGACAGGCACTAGGGCTAAGTGCCAGGGAAAAGAATGAACCCAGCATTCCTGCCCTCCAGAAATCTGCACTGCAGCTCATTAGAGTAATCAGAGTACAAATAGTGAAGTAAATACACAGAAGACAGCAACAGAGAACGGGGCCAAGCCTTCTGCCCCACCTGTCTGCTGGAAAAGCCGTGGTGCCCAGGGAGATTAGGGGGTGAAGCCATGACTCCAGACCGACAATGGAGCACTGGGGGAGACCAGGAGTATGTCAGGGGAGCAAAGGAAGGAGGGGATGCCAAATACAAAAATCCAGAAGTAGGAAACATGTGTCAAGAGAACCAGAGCTGGGAAGGCATCAAGGTGGTCCACCTCTCACTTTCAAGGCAGGGATCAGAGCTGGCTCAAGGTTATACAAACTCTAGAGTTCAGCTGAGACCATGCAGGACCATGTCATGTCCTCTTAGGCTGTCTGCCACACTTTCTCCCATCGCCACCCTGTGTGTGTGTGTGTGTGTGTGTGTCTGTCTGTCTGTCTGTGTGTCTGCCTGCAGGTCTGTCTGTCTGTGTGTCTGCCTGCATGTCTGTCTGTCTGTGTGTCGTGTATTGTATTATGTGTGTGGTGCATGCACATGACTGTGTGGGCGGGTGCACCCGTGTGTGCCTACGCAGGAAAGAGCAGGATGTTTGTTTGACAATGCCAGGACATGGTGTATAAATGTGAGCACAGGAGGTCATGCCATAGGCCCGTGCTAAGAACTTGAACTTTGTCCCATAGACGATATGGAGCCAGTGGAGGTTTTAAACAGGGTAGTGATGAAGGCAAATCTATGGGATAGAAGCAGGGGTTTAAAAGAGAGAGATTAGTAAAGCTGCAATAGTTACTACAAATTCAGTGCCTTAAAACACCTGAAACCGGGCTAGGGTGTAGCTCAGTGGGAGAGTGTGTGCTTAGCTTGAATAAGACCCTGGAGTTTATTGAGCCACAGTTCCGCACAAAACAAAACAGTCCAGAAACAGAATTCCTCATCACTTTGGAGGCCACAAGTTCAAAGTCAAGGTGTTGACAGAACTAAGCTTCCTGCCCAGGTTCTAGGGTAGAGCCTGTGACTCTTCCCAGCCATTGATGGCTTCAGTAACCCTTGGCTTGGAGCAGCACCCCAACTCCCCATCTCTGGCTTTCCCCAGTGTCCAAATTTCCCTCCCTTTCTTATGAAGATAGCAGACATGCACCGCAGAATCCAGCGGAAGTGCAGAACACACCGCCTGAGATTACCACCTTAGGTCTTTTCACATCTTCAGAGATCCTACCCTGATTAAGGGCGGGCATGTCTATGGCAGCTGGGGTTTAGGTTTCCGACCTCACTTCCTCCAGGCTGCCGGTCAACCCACTGTGGGAGCAGAATGGCAAAGAGAGACGGAGATTTGAGAGGCTCCATATTTTTGTCTTATTGGTTAGCAGAGCTGGGCCTCAAACCGAGGCTCTTTCCTACTCCGCAAAGTACACGACCTCCGAGCTCCATCCTCAGCCGCAGGGAGTAACATGTACATTTGTTTGTGTGGCGGGTGGGCACATGTATGTGCATGTTTGTGTATAGTTTTACTTGCATCACCACATCTGAGGCCGTTCTTTTATCACCCGGTCCTCTAAAATTTCTCCCTTCCTTTGGTTCCCAGTCTCAGCACAACCCTTCTCCCACATTCTCCCTCTGGAACATCTGGTAGCCAGTGAAACTTACTGGTGTTCATATACTGAATAACGACCCTGATAGTCTCTGCGGGGTGACCAAAGGAGCATCACTTCTACCCTGTGACCAAACTTACAGCAAGGCTCCCAGCAACTCAAAGCCTGAAATACTGCAATCATCCAGGACACCCTCCTGTGGGGCTACTATCAGTCTTCACACACACACACACACACCCCACAACTCCCCCACATACACATACACACGTATCATGCACATACATACACACTCCACAAACACACACATACACAAACACACATATACCTCAAACACACACATCACACACATATACACACACCACAAACACATATCACACACATCCCCACCACAAACACACACATATGCCACAAAAACACACACTACAAACACACATACACATACACACATATACCACAAACACATACATACACACATACCACAAACTCACACATATTATAAACACACACACCACAAACACACACATACATACACACCCCACAAACAAACACATACACAAACACACATATACCACAAAAACACATATCATACACATACCACACATACATATCACAAACACACCCCCACCACAAACACACACACACATACATACGCCACAAACACACACACACACACACACACATACATACGCCACAAACACACACACACACACACACATACATACGCCACAAAAACACACACTACAAACACACATATATCACACATACACACACATATACCACAAACACACACATACATAAACACACACCACAAATACACACACATACACACATATCACACACATAATACACACACATATACCACACACATCACACATACACACCACAAACACACACACTACAGACACCCATGTAGCATGCATATACATACACACATATACCACAAACACACACACACCCCACACATTTCACCATTTCTCTCTCTCTCTCTCTCACACACACACACACACACACACATACACTCAGGTGACAGAGTATCTCTTGGTCCCTCCACTGCCCAGGGCCCAGGTTTTTCTTCTCTCCTGCAGAAACATTAGCAATGTGTGGTCCTTGAGGGTTTACAGAGGTGGCTCCTGCTTTAACAGAAAATGAGCTTGTAGGTGGGGGTGGGGAGAGGAAAAGGAACTGATGAGGGGAACAGAAAGAACCCTCAGGGGTAGAGGCCAAGAAATGAAAGTGGGGCCAATTGAAGACTAAGCAGGGAGACTTGTGGAGAGTCCAGAGCTCACCCTGTGTCCTTGGCAAGTTACTCCCTGTTTCAGCCTAGCCTTCATCTGCGGTTCAGTGAGAGCCGACAAGCCAGTGGCTTGGCGTGAGACCCCGCACTTCATGGTGCTCCGCACATGTGTGTCATTGTTCTGCTGCTTACAAGAAAGGGCTGAGCAGCTGGCTGAGCACTCCTATAATCCCAGCTCCCAGAACACTGAGACAGGAGGATCACGAGCTCAGAACTAACCTGGGCTATTCATCAAGTTCGGAATCTGAGCTGCATAGAAAGACTTAATTTCACAAAACTAAAAAGAGAAAGGCGGAGGAAGAAGGAGATGAAGAGAGGAGAGAGGCAGGAGATGCGGAGCTGGAAGAAGGCACCAGTGTGATGGCTGAGAGAGGCAAGAGGCACTGGGAGAGTGGGTGATTGCGGAACTGTAGAGAGATGAAGCATTCTGTCTCGTGGATTCTCCACAGGAATCTTGCTTGGGAGCCCCCCTCTTTCTTCAGCTCTGTGGGCCCCACACTCTATCTGGCTTTCTCTCTTGTACTGCTCACTCTCTGGCCAAGAAGATGCCCGCTGCTGAGGCTTTGAGGCAGCTGGAAGCCCCGTGCTGGCTGCCTTAGGATCCCCCACTCCTGCTCTTCCTGGGGAGAGTCAGGGGCAAGCCTAGTGGGGATGCTGGCTCCGGGTGTTTCTTAAAGACTTCCCCCTTTTCTTCCCATTCTTTTCCTCCACACTACAGCCCTGTCCTGGACATCCCATCCCATCCCAAACTCAAACTTGGGGCCTGTGGAACAAGGGGCATCTCCCCATCACAAGCCAGCTGTGCGGGCCCCATTGCCATTCCTTTGCTTATACGTTTCCCACTTCACACTGAGCTGAGAGATGAAGCCTGGGGAAGAGGGGCATGGGAACTGGCCCAGTGTGTGAGCTTCCTGCCCACGCCCACCTCCTGGGGCTCCCCTCTGTTCTGGTTCAGTGGCTGGGAAGCCAGAGGAAGGAGAGTTAGAACTGGCCACTTGATAACGTTTTCCTATGCCTGCTCACCCCTCCTCCAACATGTCTTGTCCTGACCGGCCCCTCCCATGCTCCTGCAGAAGCTTTGGAAAAGCCTAGGGGCCCCAGGGCTGCTGGTTCACATTCCCCTAGCTGACGAGAAAGGACAAATAGGGAGCCACCAGGCTAGCCTAGCATCAGTCAGAACAGAACCTTGTATAGGGTTGTGGGGGACACTTGAGGTCCCTACTCCATGCCAGATGCAGCCCCTCAGCAGTCGCTGTGGTGGGGATACCTGGGAGGGGGGGAGATAGAAGACTCTAGCTACAACCCTTCCTTCCTTCTTCTCTCCTCTCCTCTCTCCCTTCCTTCTTTCCTTCCTGCTTTCTTTCTTTCTTGTTTGCTTGCTTTCTGAGATGAGGTCTCACTGTATAGTTCTGGCTGGCCTGGAACTCTCTATGTAGACTAGGCTGGCCTCAAACTCAGAGATCCACCTGCCTCGTGTGACTCCACCATGATCCAAATGCTGGGATCAGGCCCAGCCTATGCCCATTTCTTTGCCAGCTAGGAAGCATTTTGAGTACCTTATTAGCCATGCCTGTGAATACTGACGCTCATTCTGCCCCTGGCATCCCCCTCTACCCTCGTGCCAAGCCTCCTCCTACCCCCTACCCTGTGCATTCTCAGGCTCTGCTGTCTCCCCTAACACCGTCCTCCTGTGGTAACTCTCGGCCCCTCAAGGCTGCCTTTCCAAAGCCTGCAGTCACTGAACTAGGACTTAAGAAGCATCCTCACCCAGCTCTCCTCTCCGTGGCCTGCTCGGCCAGTAGCGGCTCCTGAGTCTGGTCTTTGCGGCTGTGAGATGAGCTTACGGCCAGGCTTTCCACACCGTAGGGTGATGGTGTGCGACAAAGCAGCCCGTGCATATGGAGCTGCACTGGAAGCCACCTCTCGGCTGTCACTGCTCTATTCTGTATGAAAACTCCCAAGAGCTGGGCGGTGGTGGCGCACACCTTTAATCCCAGCACTCGGGAAGCAGAGGCAGGAGGATCTGAGTTCGAGGCCAGCCTGGTCTACAAGAGCTAGTTCCAGGACAGGCTCCAAAGCCACAGAGAAACCCTGTCTCCAAAACAAAACAAAAAAGAAAGAATCAAGGCCAGCCTGGTCTAGCTAGTTCCAGGACAGGCTTCAAAGCTACAGAAAAACCTTGTCTTGAAAAACCATAAGAAAAGAAAAGAAAAGTCCCAAGAAGGAACACAGACATGTACCGTCTTCTCTTCCATATTGGGACAGCTTTGCTTTCGTATCGTCTAAGTGACAGTAGGGTCATCAGTCTAGGACCAGCATTCCCCTGTTCCTCTCACTTTCAGGATGGATGCCAAGGTGATGAGATGCCTCAGGTTGCTCTCAAAAGAGCAACCTGAGGACCAATATGGTTCAGAGTCCTGGCAGCACCTCATCCCAGTCTAGGAGAGTTTCCAAGGGTATCCCTGGAGGCATGAAAAGCAGGTGCATGATAGAGGAGGAGAGGGGACTTTCTGTCACCCCAGTTGCCGCCAGCACCAGCTCTGCAGCCTGGTGCCACCACATCTTGGCCGCACTGTGCTCCCTTCCTGTAAGAATGACTCCTAAGGGGGTCTCTAGCCTTCTGGTTCCCCTTTCTCTGTAGGAAAGGAAGTGTAAACACCTGTCCCTCAGAGCGGTGTTCGGAGGGGGCAAAGGCACCATGGTAAAGCCATTAGTAGAGCATCCAGAATACTGCAAGTGTGTAGTAAATGAGCTCATAATAACGGAAGTCCCTCCCCAGGCCACTCTGCAGAGGCTGAAGGCTGAAGAGTACGTTCAACAGAAGAGAGAGCTCCTGGCCCTCTATCGCAACCAGGGCAAGGAGTCCCCCAACACCAGGCCCTCCACTCCCTCCCCAGAGGACTCCCAGAGCAGTGCAGAGGGGAGGTAAGACCCAAGTGCGCCCTCCAAGGAGGGGGCCTCAGGTGGGGAGGAGGGAGGAGAATCATTGCAGCCCTGGAGATCCTAGTGTGGCTGCAGGAACAGGAGCAACCGCTGGGAGTGGACCAGGTTGGTAGCCACTATGTGAAGGGATGCGTGGGACAGGGTGGGCACAGGGCAAAGGAAGCAGAACCGTGGCGTGTGAGCTCCCTGTGAGGATCAGGCTGCAGAGTGAAGGTAGATATGGATTCTCAGAATATCAGCGCTTCCAAGACACAGCAAGTTCAAATCCCCAGTGTAAGAGGTTCACCCAGGATGGTACAGCTGTTTAGCAACTTGCAGAGGATCCAGTCAGCAAATATGAGGCAAGCTGCTATGAGACAAGCTGCTTGCCTGAGTTCTGAACTAGGTGCGGTGGTGTGGATAGAATAATAGCTCAGAGGCAACCCAAACTCTTTGTGTCTGTTTGTTTGGTGTTTTAAAATATGTTTTATGATTTATTTAACTTTATTTTATGAGCATTGGTGTGAAGGTGTCAGATCCCCTGCAACTGGATCTTCAGACAGTTGTGAGCTGCCACATGGGTGCTGGGAATTGAACCCAGTCCTCTGGAAGAGCAGTCAGTGCTCTTAACCACTGAGCCATCTCTCTAGCCCCTGTTTGTTTGTTTTTAAGGACCACATCCAGCTTAGTTCAAGGTCTTGTCTTTTTTTTTTTTTAACAAGAGAAAGCTTCATAAATTACAAGAACCTTGCACAGGGACTGTAATCTTCTCGTGTCATTCCAATTTTAGCATATGTGTTGCATAAAAGAAGTGAGTACCCAAGGTCTTTTATAGAGCACAATTCTAGCCAGTGAGGCAGCAAAAACACTGTGTCATGTGAAGAGACAGGACAATAAGTTTGGAGGAGAAGACATTCCTGAGCGGAGTAACGGGGAGACACTTTTCTGGGCTTGTATTTGATCTGCACTATCTCAGTCTGACTTTCTGCTATTAACCGTAGGACTTTGGAGTTGAGCATCATCCCCCGCCTAGTGGTGACTGAAGATACCGATGAAGATGCTCCTTCCATGCCCGACGACACCTCGGACTCTGGCTATGGCACCTTGATTCCAAGTTCCCCCAAGACCCCTCGCACCCCGCTGAATAGGCTTCGGGCCAAGGCTATTCGTAGGGACCCTCGTCTCACCTTCTCCACCCTGGAACTCCGAGACGTTCCTCTGCGCCCCCAGCCTCCTGATCCTCAAGCTCCCCAGCGACGAAGTGCCCCAGACTTGCCAGATGGGATCCTAAGAGGAGGCAGTCTGCCCAGGAGAGCACCCCCAACCTGGTCCGAGGAGGAAGATGAGACTTTGACCACTCGGAATGTGGTGGTAGAAACTCTAAACAGGGCGCAGCGGCGGAGCCCGCTCCCCCAATCTCCGACCCCTACTGACTCTGCTGGGGAAAGCCCCTGGGAGTCCTCAGATGAAGAAGAGGGACTTCTATCCCCTGGACTTCGACCGCGCCCCCTGCAGGCTGAGGACATGCTCAGGGAGATTAGGGAGGAACTGGCCAGCCAAAGGATAGAGGGAGCCTTGGAACCCGGGGATGGCAAGCCCCGGAAGTTGACTCGAGCCCAGCTGCAGAGAATGAGGGGGACCCACATCATACAGCTGGACACCCCACTGTCCACATCGTAAGTGCGGAGGGAAACGACTATGGAACAAAAGGGCAGTATGAAGTGGGGGGCCCTTCGTTCTAAGGAAGGCAGAGCGGAACAGGGACCAAAGGGGGAGGGGAGGGGAGGGCACTCAGCTTTAACTGTCCCCCACCCCCACTTGCGTTGCTTGACCTTGACCTAATGTATCGTCTCCTTCCTTTGCAGAGACGTGTGAGGAATGCTGAGGTCCTTTGACACATCTCCTAGAGGAATTGTCTCCCCAAGAGTGCTGGTCACCACCCTACCCCTGAACTCTACCTCAAGAACCCACATCAAACCAAGCCTGACCCAGGCACCCACCTCCTGCTCTGTGGACTCTGGAGGTCAAGAACTGTGCTTTCATTTCTCACAGACACATCTCTGAGCCCCACATAAAACTGCCCCGAAACATGGCTGTTTGGTCAACATTGGAGGAGGGTGGGAGGAGGGAAGCATGGGCACCCACAGGATCATGATGTGCAGTCTCCGTTAGCTGGCAGGATGGCTGGATTTTCCATGCTACTCCTAGGTGCTGGGCTCTGCCCAGCCTCTCCAATATACAAACCACTCTTTCCAGGGTCAGAGATCGTTTTTTTTTTTTAAACTTTTAGTGTATTTACAAGAGACCACGGCTCCAGCTGGAGACCCTGTTGTTCTGTGCTCGGCGCCCTACCTTAGGCAGTTGAGCCTTGTTGGTCCAGGCAGGGAGCCGAGTTTCCATTAGTGTGATATTGATACAAATATTGCTTACCTACTGTGAAAAAGGCGCAGGAACCAAATGGGGAGGCCCTGAGAAGCCTTGCTTGGGCCCTGTGCATCTCAAGTGGGCATGAGATACGTTGTCCCTTTCCTCTACAATCACCTGTTCTGGCTTTTGGCATGCTCCGTCTGCTGGGAGCAGACAGATGGCACATACTGCTGCTCCGAACAAGTGGTTGGCTCTGGGACAATCTTCGGTAACTGAGAAAAGCTATGTACATCAAGTAGGTAGCACCGCGGTTGCCAGCTCGAGCCTGCCCCTTCAAGGCCCCTCCCTCTTTTTCATCCAAGGGGGAGGCCCATAGGGCAGCAGCGCATCTTGCTGTCCTTTAAGTTCCTCCCTTGAGATGGGGCTGTGGCCTCCTCGTGGGAGGCAGGGTGCGGACGACTAGGAGGCGGGGCTTCCCAGCGCCTCGCGGATTTTCTCCGCGCTGCCTTTGAGGTTCATGTCGCAAAGCACGCTGTACAGGACGTCCAGCGTGGCCTTGTGGCGTGGCGTGCGCTGTCGCCAGGCTTCCAGCATGCTGTACTGAGCCTCGCGCAGGCAGCTCCCGTACTGCATTTCCAGCCGCTGGATCTCGTGCTCGCCCAGCCCCAGGAGCCGCATGAACTCCTTCCAGCGAAACGGAGACACGCAGTCCACCACCGTATACAACG
The DNA here is from genome assembly GCA_025134845.1 of Neodon shergylaensis. Taxonomy (NCBI): domain Eukaryota; kingdom Metazoa; phylum Chordata; class Mammalia; order Rodentia; family Cricetidae; genus Neodon; species Neodon shergylaensis. Next base: position 7,310,270 of record JABTXL010012322.1, on the reverse strand, counting down.
TCGCTGGGTCTGCAACTGGAGACAAAGGTCGTGCGCCTCCAGCGGCAGCCCTGCCATCTTGGCCTCCGCCCTGCCCGACTCCTTCCAGGAGTAATGTCCCCGCCTCCGGGAACCCAAACTCACGGTCGGGTCGCTGCGGGTGGGGATAGTCTTCCCATTTCTGAATAGGAGTGGGGACTGGCACGGAGGTGAGGGATTCGTAGAGGAGAGGGTCGGCACGCTGGGTTGGGACCACCTCCCTTACAGGTGGCACGACCTTGAAGTTGGGCCAGTTACTGGGGTATAAGATGGGGCTGGAGGCGTTGGGGGTACTGGGGACAGGACTGAAGCCTGGGGCGGAGCTGAAGTGCGGAGCGGGGTTTAAGGCAGGGGCAGGGGTTGGAGTTAGGGGCTTATTTCTTTCAACCTCCGCCTGAAAGAGAGAAGGCATTGCATTAGTGGGGAAAGAAGAAAGAGCCCTTTCCGGCTCTTTATCCTTTATGGGGGAACTAAGGGAGCCCACCACCCCCAGTGAAGTAATTCAGGTATCAGGGAGTTGAGAAGGAAGAGTCAGGAAGTTGGAGTATTTTTCTTCTCACCTCTTTGACAGGTGCTGAATTCCCACAAACTGAGAAAAAAAAACAAAGCATCATGAATTTCACTTCCCTTTCAAACTCCCCCCAACCCTGGCCTTGGGGACTTGTGGTGTCATGCCTCAGGGTCTACATGGCCCCAGGGACAAGAGAATTACTGATACAGTATGGCTTCCCTCCCACCAACCAGGACTGTTAGCCCTGAGCAAAGGGCCTCACCTCCCTCCACCTTGTCCACCTGACCCCCTCCCCCAGCTCCACTTTCCCCACAGGCTGCACTCACTGTGGGAGTAGACCTGGGGCTTCCACCCGGGAAATCTGCACATTAAACTGATGAAGATGAAGAATAAGAGACAAAGGCCAAGGAGGATGACCAGGGGCAACAGCACTGCGGTACCTGCAGACAAAGTAGAGAATGCTCAGTGTTCTGCACAGCAGAGACTGGGGAGGGGAGAGGGAGGCAAGGGAGTCAGCCAATCAGCCGGTGAGCATGGACACCAGCCATTGAGCCTCACCTGGTTCCCGAGGGATTGCGACAGGTTCAGGTAGGCACATTTTCATACACTCCCTGTTGTTCTTGCAGCTGAAGAAAGAGACAATACTGGTGACTAGAAAGACGGTGGAGTTCTTTGCTCTGCTATTGTTTTTTGCTATCTTTTAAGACAGTGGAACTTAGCCTGCCTTGAGAACTGAGGCAGAAGAATGAGACAGTTGCTCATACAGCCACTTCGTTTTACAAGTTGAAGGGGTCTTGGAAAGACTGCATTGACAGCAAGCAGTGGTAGTGTATGCATGCAGTCTCAGCACTTGGGAGGTAATGGCCAGAGGTCACCCTTGGCTACACAGCAAGGTCAGGGTCAGCCTGGGCAACAGGAGACCAAGTCAAGATAGAGAATCGAGAGAGGAAAGGAGGGGAAGAGGGAGAGAAAGGGCAAGTAGGCTGTGTTGATAAGTTTAAAGTCGTCATAGTCCCACATGGCAGCTCACAACCATCTGTAACTCCAGTTCCAGTGGCTCTGATGCCCTCTTCTGGCCTCTGACGGTACCAGGCATACACATGGTACACATATATACATGCTGGCAAAACACTCACACACATAAAATGAAAATAAATAATGTTTTTAAAGTACTTTTTAAATGCCAGGCATGGTGGCACATTCCAGCACTCAGGAGACTGGGGCAGGCAGATCTCTAAGAGTTCAGGGTCGGCCTGGCCTACACAGTGAGTCCCAGGACAGCCAGGGCTACACAGTGAAACTCTGGATGAACAAAACAAAAACCTTTGTAAATAATAAAATAAAATAAAATGGTCACAGGGCTGAGGTTACTGTGGCTCTGTGGCAGAGCACTTGAATATCATGCAGGAGCCTGGATTCCGCACTCAATCAATATTTTAAAAATAAATTTAAAAGGCAGATATAGGGGCTGGAGAGATGGCTCAGAGGTTAAGAGCACTGACTCCTCTTCCAGAGGACCTGAGTTCAATTCCCAGCAACCACATGGTGGCTCACAGCCATCTATAATGAGATCTGGTGCCCTCTTCTGGCCTGCAGGCATACATAGAAGGAATGTTGTATACATAATAAATAAATAAATCTTTTAAAAAAAAAGGCAGTTATGGCTAGAATAAAACTGCTTCCAGTCACTGACTGGTACCATGACACAAACAAGCCATTTCACTTCTATGGCCCAGTGTCTCATGGAAATCATGTCACCTCTGCCCCTTGGGATTAAGGGTCAAGTTCTTATCCCTGACATAGTGTGTGCTTGGTAGATGGCATGTGTCAGTGAACTGAGTTTAGCATTATGTTTACTGGTGGAACTGTAGCACAGAGAGGCCAGAGGTTTGGATCTGAAATATCTTGCCAGGGTCCACATGCTGAAAGCTTGATTCCCCAGCATTTTGGGACATGGGGCCTAGTAAAAGTTAGGTCACTGGGGACTTGACCTTTGACCCCACTCCACACCCTTTGTGCCTCTCAGCTGCTACAAGGTGAGTACCTTTGTCCCACAATGCTGTGCCTCACGGGCTCAAAGGCAGCAATGCCAACCACTGACCACCGACCACTGACCACCGTGAGCTGAATGAAGCTATGAAAAGAAACCTTTCTTTGCTTTAACCTGATTAAGCCACAGAAAGATGACTCACACAAGAAGCTGAAGGGCTTATCTCTGATGACACCAGCCACTTACAGCATTTGCCTTAGGAGATGACAGGCCACCAGGCGTGAGCGGTTTTAGAATGTCTATCACTGGGGCAGCCCGAGAGTCCTCCGTTGAGGCTGTCCCAGGGCAGAGCGGGGTGAGAAAACTACACCGGGGAGTGGGGTAGAGGCAAGTGAGAATGGGCTTTTGTCTGCCTCGCAAGTTCAGGGTGAAAAACACATGGCATTGGGCATACAAGCTCTTCTGAAATGAAACTGAGTGGGGAAAATAGAAAGAAAATAGCTTTGGTTCAGACCGTTTTGTGGGTTGTTGGTCAAGTTTTCTGTTTGGGGCTTTTATGACCCTGGGGTCCAATCCCAGAGCCTCAAAAAATGCTAGGCTAGTGCTCTATCATTGAACCCCATTTCCACCCCCACCCCTCCTTACTCTAAAGGTTAAGAAACATAGGCGTGGAGACGTAATACCTTGCCCACATTTGCCCAGCCAGGAAATGGGTAGGTTAGAATTTAACCCCAGGTCAGTTCAACTAGGAAAGTCTCAGAGTTACTTCTCTGGAAGCAAATGTGTCAGAGCAGCCCAAATGGAGTCATAGGAATGAGGAAGTCTGCCAAGGAGGCTGGAAGGAATCACCACATGGGAGTGGCACGTGCATCAACCCGAGGTATCAGCAATAGTAAGACGCCTGGGCTGGCACTAGTGACGTAGGTCTTTAATCTCAGCCCTTGAGAGGCAGAGGCACAAGGATCTCTGTGAGTTTGAGACCAGCCTGGGCTACAGGGTGAGTTCCAGGACAGGCTCTAAAGGTACACAGAGAAACCCTGTCTCGAAAGAGCATGGCGCTCACATCTAACTGCCCAGCACTGGAGAGGCTTGTGTGCTATGGAACGTGTGGAGGTTAGAGGATGGCTCTGTGGAATTCTCTCCTTTCACCTTTACTTGGGTTCCAGAGATTGAACTCAGGTTGTCAGACTTTTGCTGCAAACGCTTTGCTGCTAAGCTATGCTGTCTATCCCCTAACGTCCTGGAGAAAGAGAAAGGACTATTGATGTCTTGATGGACTGCCTTCCTCTCATCCGGTTGTAGGGCACCTCCTTTAATCCAGACACAGCTGCTCTTCCACCCCAGCTCCCCAACCAGTTGGCAAATACTCACCGACTGCAAGGGACACACTCATTTTCTTCATCCAGGTAGAATCCTACGTGGCAGTGACACACAGTGTCCTGTTTCTCCTTACCTGAGAGAAGACAAAAAGACTAAGAAAGTGGACCGGGGGAAGGAGAAGGTCAAGATGCAGGCACCATGCAGGAGCTCAGAGCCACAGACCACAGAATGGGGTGGAGAGAAGATGCTACCTCATGGGGAGCGAGGACAGAAATGGAAACCTTCTGCCTGAGAGGCAGGCTACTCCTGAGGAGGGCAGAGGGCCTGGACTTGGGGGAGTGGTGCTTACAGGGGATTTTCACCGTGCCATTGAAGCAGAGGCTGCAGTTCTGGCACTGGAAGTGTTTGGGACCATTTTTTTGGTTCTGGAACTGGTTTTTCCTACAGCCACATTCAGTGTCCTTGTCTGCTCTGCAAGGAGATAGCTCCACCTGGGACAATTCTGAAAAGGGACCACAATGATACGTGAATCTCGCCTCTCTTTCCCCACACAAATCCTGACACACCCCGCCCCGTCCCCACCATGTGTGCATGTGTCTCTGTCACATAAACACTCCTGTGCCCACAGACCCAGGCTGGCATGTGCACGCATGTTCCCACTGCCCCCACAAGCAGATGCAAATCCTCACCCCTGACAAACATCAACGTCCACACGCACACACACATGTTCACGAGCCTTCTCACACCAGACCCCCCTCTTGAGCCCTTCCGGACTCCTGCTCCCGAGGCTTGCCTTTCCGACATATCTTGCAGCTGAGGCACTGTTTGAGGTAATTCTGGGATTCGGTAAAGGTGCCCTTTTCACACTCCTTGCAGACTGTTTCCTGCCCTGGGCCTGGACAGTCATTCACCAAGTGGGTCCCTGTGAGAGGGGCATGGATTCGGCTGCCGTGGAGAACCGAAGAACAAAACCCAAGCCCAGGAAAGGCAGCAGAGGAAGGGAACTCCCAGCCGCCGAGGTTGTGGAGTACCCCAAACAAGAAAAGGAAGGCTCAAGAAGACGGCTCCCCAGTCTCTCTTACCTTTGTGGCACTTGGTACAACAGATGGAATTATTCCGAGAGTGGGGGTACTTTCCCTGGGGACAAAAACTATCCCTCTTCTCCCTCTCCCCAAGGGAGGGAACCCGTCCAGTGACCCCTGAGGGGTATATCCCCACCAGAGCCAGGAGCACCTGGGGGAAAAAAACAGAAGGAGGAAACACAATTAGGGTGGGGCCATAGAGGCAGCACACTGATGACTCTCCCCCCATAAATCCTGTTTGTCCTGAGGAACGTTCTTCCTTAAACCTTGTCCACTGCGCAGTCGAGTATTTGCTTGGTCTCCGTAACCCTGGGCAATTAGGTCTCACCCCCTCCCCACCACACTGCATTCTACTCTGGCTAGTTCCCTAAGGGAGCTCGCAATGCTGATTACAAGAAAGCTGGTCAAGGAATGTCTAGATGTTGGTATTGTTTGCTAGAGGTAGAGCTCCGGGTCTCACACAGAACCTCAGAGCTAACCCCTGGCCTACCAGGGAGTGTCTTTACCCAGAACTAGCAGGCTGTTTCAGTTGTAGCTTGTCTGTCGTCCAACAGACAGTCCTAAAGTTCATTTGGCACTTCTATATCTGGGCGCGGGTTTCAGAGTGTGCCCATTTGTGGACACTTCAGAGGGGAGCCTCCAGGATTTCATTACACTAATAAAAAGTACTATGGGGGAAAATCAAGTTGTAGGGAGGGCTGCCATGGAGACGGTTCGGGCTAGTGCCTGCTGTGCAAGCATGAAGAGTTGAGATCAACCCCCATCACCCACATAGAGCCGGGTACAGTAGCATGGGCTTGTAATCCCAGGGACGGGGAGATACAAGCACATCCCAGAAGCTCTCTGGCCAGCCTTGCCTAGCTGAATCAGCAACCGGTTGGTCCCAGTGAGAGATCCTGTCTCAGAACACAAGGTGAATGCTCTCTGAAGAAAACCCCTGAGGTTGAACTCTGACCTCCATGCACACAGACACACAGGGATATGAACCCACACCTGTGTGCATATGTATGCAAAATCAGATGGGGACACAGGCGGATGACGTTCTTGCAAGCAGCATTCCTGGGTGTGGGAAGAGCTCTGTGCATGATCTTTTGCTTGCATGAGTGGGTGTGTTTGTGGGAGATGGAGGGTGGGGTACATGAGTGGGGGTATTTATGGGGGGTGGGGGCTGGATGGGGTGGGGTAGCTGGGAATGAAACCAAGAACCTCACACATGCCCTGAGCCACATGCTCAGGGTTAAGAGTTCTATATCTTTGTTTCAAGTCTTGCTCAGCAGCCTGTCCACGGTCCATGCCTTCCGCAGCTAAATTTACACTGCTGCTTAAGTTAGCGAGAACAAATGGAGAGGGAAGGCAGGCGAGAAGGTCTGGGCATAAGCAAAGACAAGCGGGTCCTGTACTAGGGTCAGCCGGGACTGGTCATCTGGCTCAAGAAGACCAGCAAATCAAGAGCTGAGGATATGCCAGGACTCCCAAAGCCCATGGCCAAGCAGGGCATTCTAGAAGGCTGGTTTAATAACCTTGGCAAAGCTCATAGCAACCACATGGTTTTCCTGTATGTAAGTAACTTCAGTGTGGAGAAAGCCAAGCCATAAGTCATCTTAGCTTCAAGTCAGAGCTTGCTCTTTGATCTCTCCCAGCTTTGGGTTTCCCTCAACCTTCATCCTTTCATTCCTACCCCACCCCCTGCTATGAGCCGCTCCAGCAGCAAAGGTAGAGGACGTCATCAAGGCATGTTATAGATGCAGGAGCAATGGACCAATCAGATCGCATTCAGGAGAGACGAGCTAGCCACTGTGGCTGTCTAGACGCACAAGCTGCCTTCAAGGCCCTGCAGCCTCCGCAGCTCTTTTGGAAGGTGGTGCAACCTGCCAGCTGCTGTTACTAGAAGTGTTACCGCAGCAGCAGCGGCAGCAGCAGCAGCAGCAGCTGCACGGGTCAGGAAGCCTGGGCCTCAGCCAGAGATGGACCCGAGAAGCCACACACAGAAGCACATTGAACACCTGCAATCTCTTAGGCAGGGGTGCAGCCCCTCCCACCGCCATCCCCCAACACGGTGTGCAGAGGCTTCCAGAGTGACAACAGGAAGGGTTAGTTATGATAAGAACTTCCCAATCATGAAAAGTGTGGTTCCTTTCCCCGAAGAAGCAATGTTTGTAGCACCTAAGGTCAATGGTTCTTCCAAGCCCATCAGAGAACTTGACGCAAAGCCAACCGGCCAAGGCAGCAGCAGGAAGAGGTAAAGGTGGGCTCCAGGCCAAGAACAGCCCTGGAGGGAGCTTCTCCACCACAAGGACGGGTGAGCCTCCAGAGAAAAAGCCCGGTGTCTCTCGTCACGTGTCCCTCCCTCTCCAGAACTCTTGGGGTTAAGACAAATCCGGGAAAGGGAAATCTTTTCCCAGCAGCTCCGCCCCAGTGACTCAGGCCAGGGAGGGAGGGGATCTAGGACAGTGTGGACAGGGAACTACAGCTTCCCCAGCTCTACAAGGGTTGTGAGTCAGCAGAAAGAAAAGGCCAGCCAGCAAGTAGAACCTCATCTCCTCCCTTCAGGGCAAGCAGTCTCTCTTTCCCACCCATCCCACCCCGTTCCCCCATCCCCACTCAGGGCCCTTTATCCTTTGTCCCTTAAAAAGAGCCAGGCAATGGACCCCTGTCCCACTGGGCCCACAGATTTCGGGGAAATGCCTCCCTCTTCCATTTCATCCCAAAGGGAAGTCTTCCTGACCCCTGGCTTCCCCCATCAGGTCAGTAGGCTCCTCCCAGAGGACGCCCCCCCGCCCCGCCCCCAACATCCTTCCTTTAGATTGTGACCTGCCCTGATTCCTCGGCAAAGTTAAACAAGTCTTCAGTAGATAAACCCTGCCCCAGGATCCCTGCTCCCGGCTCCCTGGACTTTTCTGCTAGCCACCCCCACCACCACCATGCTCCCCAGTGTCATCAAGAAACAAAAACAGGCGGCCCTCCCTCCCATACCACATTTCCACAGCCGGCCTGCTTCTGGCCCGTTGCATTGGGTTTGGGGGCTCCCAAGACAATCCTTAAGAAACAGGGCCAAGCTGTAAGGCTTCATAGCCTAGTAGCTACAGAGGAAAAGCCTGCAGCCCTCTTAAAGCTAGAAGAGATGGAGAGAGTCGGGCCTTAATCCCAGCACTCAGAGGCCAGCATGGTCTACAGAGCTACAGCACTTCAGGACAGCCAGGGCTACACAGAGAAACCCTGTCTCAAAGAACAAAACCAAACGAACAAGAGAGATGGAAGGGGCACGGAACCAGTACCATATCCCACCTGCTCCAAGGGTTCCAGGGCCCTCAGGGTCTCTGAATGGGCGCCATGTGTGTGAGCACCCACTAGCCCTCCTACCAGTTGCATTGTGAGTGGGTGCGTTCAGTTCCCAGAGAATCGGGGAGCCAAGGTCAAAGTCCTGACCCAAGCCCAAATGCCTTTGCCTGGAGCAGAGAGGGGGCACAGGAAGCTCTGGGGGTGCCTATAGAGAGAGGATTGAGAGAGTGGTACAGAGGCTCTCTAACTACCCTTCAGCTTCCGCCTGGGAGGCCCGAAGGTGTGACTTCCTGTGCTGGGGTTGTCGAATAGGGCACAGAAGCCAATATGGACCCTGTGGTCAAACCTTGACCCAACCACCTTTTGGGGACCCACTCGCTTGGTCCGTCCCCCGCATTAATGTGTTCATTACGTTAAAATGTGTTTGTTCCATTTAATGTCAAGACCTGCGGGGTGAAGAACTCACGGGCAAGGCCTCCACTGAGAACTCTGTCACGATTCTACCTCCCACCCACCCGCAAAGCCCCCCACTGATGACTCATGCTCCCCACCCAAGCTCTTTGGATACCCAGTCACCTGTTCACGTTGAATAACACGACCTACTCATACCTACTCCGGACTCTTATCAGAAGCTAGTTATTTCAAATGCGTAGATATGATCTCACCATACAGACCACAAACCCTGTGAGCTAAGAGATCAGAGAATCTTGGTCACATCACCCAGATCTGGGCCTGCAAACTGGAGGGACAGATTGAAGTGCCTTCCATCCCAGATGGAGTCAGTGATACCTTCAAGGATGTTGGGGAGCCGTACCCTCCTGCCACAGAGACAAGCGCATGCGTCTCCGAGAGCCACTTCGGAGACGGTGCACCCACATCCACACACATGCACTCTTGTGTATGTCCCATTGGCACTTCTGCCATGTGTGCCTCTCTTTCCGAGTCCAGCCGACGAGCCGTGCAGCCAGAATCGGCCAGAAAGCAGACAGAGAACTGCTCCACTCAGTCCAAGCATACTTCCACTTGGCCAGTAAACTGCCACAGCCCTCAGAGTCACCTGTCAGGCCCTTCTCCTATAATCTCTCCACCCCCTCCATGTCCTCTGGGTGCCCCACACTTGGACTATTGATTATTGCAACTGCCTTCCTTTTTTCTACGCCACAGCAGGGTCTCAGGGTCTCGTTCTGTTGCCCGGGTCTCACATCAACCTTCTGCCTCAGCGATGTGTCTACCTCCAACCTCTGCTGGGGCCGAAGCTACCTACATAGTTTCTTATCTGTATTCAGGCTCCAACTTGTACTACTGGGGTGTGAATCCTCTGCACCTGCAGGCCCTGGCTTCAAACATGGTTTCCATGGATAGATCTTTCCCTGGGCACATGTGGCAGAGATCGGAACATAGTCTGGACAGAGTGGATCCTTGGAGAATAGCTAAGGGGGGTAGAGAGGGACGGAGGGACGGAGGGAGGGAGGAAAGCAGGCTTCCACCTGAGTCCTTATGCACACTTTATGTTTTACAACATGGTGTCATGTAGCCCAGGCTAGCCTCACGTTCTCTATGCAGCTGAAACTGGCCTTGAACCGATCTCCCACCTCCATCTCCCATTCTAGGATGGCCCGTGCCATCATGACTGACTCCGGCTGCTTCCTCACACACCCCAGAGTGCCCATTCTCACTGTCATATTCCTCAACTTGGCCATTCCATCCCGAGCTGAGGTGTTCAGCTCCTGTAACTACCACCTTCAACATAAAATTGGAGAGCTGGTCTCCATTCCCCCAACCCAGTCTCCCAACTCCTCCACCCTCCCTCCTTTCCAGCTTCGGATGCCAGTTTCAAGTCCTCTTTTCCATGCGGCACTCCCTCCCCGGTCCCATCTGACCAATCTCTTCTTCTCTAATTGATTCAGCCATTAGTCAAGTGTCAAGATCTCCATTCCAGGATCCTCATGGGTGCTGGAAATGCCAAAATGGGTGGGAAATAGCTCACACTCCCAAGATCTCTCAGTAAGCCAAGGATCTATGCAGGCACCGGGCAGAGACAGCACACGCCTTTAATCCCAGCACTTGGGAGGCAGAGGCAACCAGATCTCTGTGAGTTCAAGACCAGCCTGGTCTACAAGAGCTAGCTAGTTCCAAGACAGCTAAGGCTGTCACACAGAGAAACCCTGTCCTGAAAAACAAAACAAACAAAACAAAACAAAAAAGATCTATGCAGGCAGGCTCAGCCCAGCAGACAGGCAAGGGCCCTTAAGCAAGCAAAGACACTTGGCCTGTGGCCCACCCCCTCCCCCAGTTCTGCCTCCAGGACACTACATCACAAGGCTTTTGACATGTCTGTTGCTCTGGACTGTTCTAAAGTCATTTTGACTCCTATATTTAAACTCTTTGAGAGTAACAAAATCTTGTTGGCCTTGTCACATCCCGGCCATGTACACTGCTCCCTCCTGACCCCAGCGGCTCCTTGTCACTCTTCCACCTCATAGGCGCTGTGCTAGGTACTGCCAAGGCAGTGCATAGCCCTAGGTAGACCTCACCTGCCTTCTGGGGTCCCTTGTCTTCAGGCTTCACTTCTGCTCAGAGTGGCCCATCCCCACCTGGGCCACCACAGCTGGATCAGGAGGGCTCCTCCACCTATCTAGGCTGTTTTTGCTCTATCAAACACTCGCTGCCATTGGGCAGTGACGATGAACACTGGCAGTGATGAGAAAATAGACACCAAGCATTCAATGATCCCTTTCTATCTGAGGCATACTCTTCCCCGTCAGGCCTGCCAATTTGACCTCAGGGGCTTCACTCATCTCTAATCCTAGCACCGAAAGTAGGGCCTAACCCAGAGTAAGGATTAATAAATTGATTAAATATTTAACAGGCATCCATCTAGTCACTCTTAAAGTTACACCTGTGAGGTAGTGATCACTAGAGCCGTTCAGGAAATAGAGAATGCCCACGTTCATGCAGGTCAGGCTGCTGTGCTGAGCCTCACCTCCAGGTGATCAGCCCTACAGAGAACAGAACTAAGGGGATAGGTAGCTGGATGATGGGCGCATGCCCAGAAGGGGCAGTCTTGACGGGGGGGGGGGGCGGCCATGAGCTGAGATTGGGAGACCAAAGAGGAGAAATGAAAAGACATGAGACCACACAGACTGGGGGAGTCCAGGATTCTGGAAACATTGGTTTAGACAGAACGAGAAGAAGAAAGGGAACGAAGAGAAAGGAGCTACAAAAGGAGCCCTGGGGACTGACAGGAAAGGAGGAATGAGGAGAGGAGAGGCATGGAGAAGAAGGCAGCACTCAGAGACACTGTCCACCAGACAGCCATGGAGCCCTGGCTCTGAGCATCGCCACAGAATGATGATAAGCACGTAGAGAGAAACCAAGGAAACACGAAAACAAGGCCGAAGCCAGAGAAAAGGACATTTTTCCAGTGACGAAAACAAGCTGCTACCAACTTCCCCAATCTGAACCGTGGAATTGGAAACCAGCGAGACGCCTTTTAGGTCTGGGGGGTGGGGGCTGGAGGATACACAGCCAAACTAAAGGAGGTGCTGTCTACCTAGGGAAGGTTAGGCCAATGGAGACCTCTTGTCTGGGAAGCCAACCTGGGAGCCAAAAGGCCAAGGCTGTCTCAGGGAAGAAGTCTGGGCCCAGCTGCCAAGCTTCATTCAGTTTCCTAGTTCACTCCCAAGCACGGTATCCCCAACTTGTGTCACCAACTGAACCCCTTCTTCGACTCAGTCTTCCAACATCCTGACCCATGCTATTCAACATCTGCCAGAGAAACAGGGCTGCTCCGCCTAATTCCACTGGCCTGGCAGCTTGCCTCCCCACAGTCCAACACACGCCAAGTCCAGCAAGCCCCCTTGGCTGTCCCGCCCGCCCGGGGCTTAGGGGCTTGACTTGCCACAATTCTCTCTCTCTCTCAGACGTCTCCCTTCCACCTCTCAGGGAGCCCCAGGTGAGGCACAGCATGCCTACAGGCGAAAAGCAGAGAAGTACCTGCCCCAACCCCTACCCGGAGTACATGCCCACTCCTGCCAGGCCTCGCCAGCAGGCCACCCTTCCCTCTTGTCTTCCATCTCACCAGTGACAGCAGCAGGCCAGGCACGGTGGGGAGACCCATGTCCGGCCGGCAGTGGCCTCTCACTCCCCCATTGGGGCTGGGGACTGTGCAGCAACTGGCAACGCCGGTGAATGAAGTGAGCCGATCGGACCAGGTGGCCCGGGCAATGGGGCAATGGCAGCCGGGGCGTCAGGTTAGAGCAGCTGGAAGTCGAGGGTAGGTTAGAGATCAGGGCACGGTCCTCCAGGACCTCGAACCCAGTAGGCCCGGTCAGGAGCCAGAGTTCAGAAAACGCGGAGAAAATTAAAGCTGAGAGGAGCGAGGAGGTAGGAGGGGAAGGGAGAGTGGCGGCGGGGGTGGTGTTGCAAGAGCGGGTACCGGAAGAGCCTGGGGAGAGGCGAGGGAGGAGGGAACCAGGAGGAGAGAGGAGAGGGCCAAGGTTCTTTTAACACTTTGTAGCCTGGGTCCCACAGCCTGACGCTCCAAACCCACTTAACACGAACTGAGAACACCTAGAGTTTCAGAGTCAAACTCGCCGAATTCCAGTTCAAACACCTCTGCTTTTCAGGTGGGTGAGCTTAGACTACTCCCCCCCCACACACACACACACACACACAGACACACCAAGGCTGTTCTCAAACTGACACAATGAAGATAGCCTTTCTCGTGGGATGGCAGGCAGGAGTTAAGGGAGGGCAGTGTCTGGTGAGTACTCTATGTCCCTCAGTGGCCCTCCCTTCACCCCAGGGTTCCCTCTGATCCCACTTTCTCCATCCTTCACCCATCCAGCCTAAATGGAAAGAAAACCAAATCTAGTTCTCTACTCTGCCTGGGGCCTGATTCACTCACCCACTCAGCCCCCTCCCACTGACTTTCATCTGTTCTCTTTCAGACAGGTTCCCTAGCTCTGCCCACCATGACTCTGCCACCAACAGGTGTGTGTGTGTGTGTGTGTGTGTGTGTGTGTGTGTGTGTGTAAAGCCCCCCTCCTAAGCCTTGGTTGGCTCCCCAGTTATTAAATGAGAGCGAAAATGCCTGCCCTCACATAGGGTGCTGTGAAGAGTCAGTAGGCCACGCCTATAAAGATGCTCCCCAATAGTCAGGTGGTCAGCTTTAATCCCAGCACTTGGGAGGCAGAAGCAGGTGGATCTCTGTGAGTTCCAAGGCCGAAAAGAAAAAAAAGATGCTTCCCGTTCTGAAGGGTTCCCAGGGCCCTTTTCCCAAACACACTATTTTGTATTGATGGAAATCGGGTTTCATTTAGCCCAGGCTGGCCTCAAACTCCCTGTATTGCTGAGGCTGGCCTTGTGCTTCTGATCCTCCCACCTCCTACACGGGGAGATTACAGGTGTGCACCGCCACACCCAGCTCTAGATAGTCTGATGCATCCATTGGGACTGACCCCAGAGATAGTGTATCACATCCTGGAGCTTTAGGGGTAAGGAAAAAACCTTATGACACTGCACGCTGGGAGGCAGAGCACAGAGAACCCGGATTCTGGTTCCCATTACAAGGCCGCATTGTCCTCTCCGCCCCTTGGAGTGAAACCTCACCTTCTGCCTGCCAGCCCTTCCTAGGGGTGGGTACCTTCTGCCAGCCCCATGTGTGCAGGTCTTCTCCCAGGTGACCCCTACACTGGGACACTGCTCACTCCTGTGCCCTCGAGATCTCGTGACCGTCTTTATGTGTGCCACTTCTGCCTTCAGCAGCTGAGACTCTCAGACCAGCGACGAGAATCCAGGAATGGGGGCCGAGGGCTAGGGAACTTGAAACCAGAGTTCCTGGCCCTTCTCCCTGTGAGCCACTGCTGACTTCCAGCCTCCAGCACGCCCCCACCCTGATGTTTCCTCTCCCTTCCTCTCCCCTCCCATCCTCTCCTCTGCAATCCCCAAGACAACCCCCCCCTCACCAGAGCAGCTGGAGGTATCCCCACTGCTGGAGGCCCCACTTCTCTCTGTCATGCAGTTTTCAATGTGAATAAGCCAGGAGAAATAAATGGGAAGGGGTGCCTCAAGGTACAGTTTAGTGGCAGAGTGCAAGGCCTTAAATCTGTCCCCAGAATCCATGTGCACTCGCGAACACACACACACACACACACACACACAAACAGACAAGAAACCCACAGAAACCCATATGGTTAGATTCATATGGAGTATTAGCAAGTGTTTACCACATGTTAAGTATCATACAATATCAATAATTTGTATCAATAATAATAACATTAAGGTCGCATGTTTAACATTACAAGGAACTTTTAATTGTCTGTGCAAACTGCCAAAGCCATTATTACTCAGAGTCCGGCACAGAAGGGGAATTTCTTCCTTCATGGCTTAGGATGAATGCTGACTTTTCTGGGTACGGGTGCAGCTTTGCGCCAATGCGGTACTAAAGTGCTCCCTACAGCTCGGTTCCAGAAGGGAAGAACCGGTGAACCCGAACCCAAGGGTGTGAAAAGTCAGCCAGTTTTCGGAGGAGATAGAATTGTAAGAAGATGACCCCAAAGCCAGGCTGGTGTCACATGCCGACAGTCCAGCACTTGTTGCTCATGCAGAGGATCAGGGCTGGGGTCCCAGCACCTACACAGCAGCTCATAGCTGTCAGTGACCCCAGTCTCATGGGATCAGACAGCCTCTTCTGGTCTCAGGTATGCATGAGTGCACAGACATACATTCAGGCAAGACAGCGATACTCATAAAATAAAGACAGCGAATCTTTTTTGTTTGTTTGGTTGGTTTTTTATTTTGTTTTGTTTTTCTGAGACAGGGTTTCTCTGTGTAACAGCTCTAGCTGTCCTGGAACTTGCTCTGTAGACCAGGCTGGCCTCGAACTCACTGAGATCTGCCTGCCTCTGCCCCCCAAGTGCTGGAATTTATAGGTGTGTACCACCACTAATCTTAAAAAAAAAAAAAGAAAAAGAAGCTGGGCAGATAGCTCAATGGTTAAGAGAAATTGTTGTTCTTGAAGAGGACCCAGGTTCAGTTCCCAGAACCCACAAAAATGGCTCACAAGCACCCATAACTCCAGTTCTTCTAAGAGATCTGGAGTCCTCTTCTGCCTTCTGTGGGCACCAAGCATACATGTGGTGCACACATTCATGCACAACACTCATATACACGATTTAAAACAAACAAACAAAGAAACCCACACTCATATACATGATTTAAAACAAACAAAAAGACTCACACTACTTTTTGAAGGAAGAAAAGAAAATGTGATAGTGGTCAAAACAGGGGACTAGAGCTGGTTGGGTAGGGAAGGCAGACCAAAGGCTGAAGGAAAGAGCCTCAGAAAACAGCCTCCCTCCCCCTCCCCCATCCCCACCGCCCACACATGCATGTGTACACTGATTCCAAAGGGCACTGGGCTCCAAGTCCCTGTGATGTGGGCCCTGGACGCAGTCCTGCCATCCAATACCCAGCCTTATAGAGTCCAGGTGAATCAGTGGGGAGCAGCCTGGTTCCAGGCGGCTCTGTGAGAGTGACAGTCCAGGGTAAGTCACTTCACCTGCCAATGGAGCCCCCCTTTTCGCTAACGCTCTGACCCCAGATAACGACCAGACGTGGGGTGGCAATGCAGGTGGATAAGAGGAACCTGGAGCTGGGAGAGGGTGGGGAGCCGGGGGTGGGGACTACAAGGACTACAGCCTCCAGAATAGAGCCAACCAGGGAGCCCGGGGCGGGGGACTACAAGGACTACAGCCTCCAGAATAGAGCCAACCAGGGACGGGCAGGGCAAAGCTGGGGCCAAACAGAGAGGGAGAGAAGGCCAGAGCTGCCACACCTGAGGCTCCGGCAGGGACAGTGTTGAAACAGTATCATTTCCTGTCAATTACAGGAGTCTAGGAAAGGGAAGTCAAAGTCTTCACATGGCACGCATGACCAAAGTCCCTGTTCCTTCTCCTCTTTCTACAAGATCCCCTCCTCCCTCATGCCTTTGATCCCAGCACTCAGAGGCAAGTGGATCTCTGTGAGTTCAAGGCCAGCCTGGTTCACAGAGTGGGTTCCCTTAAGGTGGTGAAAAAGACCCCCCCTTCTCCTCTGGCTCCTAAGGATAGAAATCGTGATGAATGGAAAAATAGGAACCAGTTCCAAATCTTATTCCACAACGCAACAAGACAGGGTCGCTTTTGGTTCTCAGCTCTGATGATTGGATGGGCAGAGGAACTGCAGATGAGAAAAGTGGGGTTCCACTCAGACATTCCCCAGTTTCTCTTCACTGAAGCCAGGAGGGTTCCCTCTGCCCCTCTCGCTATGCATAAAGAAGACTACCCAAGGCTCTGAAATTCTGGAAGAACTGGTCCTGGTCTCATCCTCCTCCACCACCAGGGCAGTGATGGGGAGGAGGGTGGCAGAGGTTACATCATAGCTGGGTGGAGTCTGGTACCACTAGGGTGTGATAGGGAGGAGGGTGGCAGAGGTTACATCACAGATGGGTGGAGTCTGAAGGAGAGCCTTCTTGATGACGTGGAGCAATGACAAGTTTGGCATGGCTGTCTGTGCCCTCCCCTCCACTCTAGGGCCTTCCAAAAACTAGACAGTGCCTCTGGGGCTTGCATTAGCTCCTTGCCCATTTCATGGGGCCCCATCCGGCTCTGCAGACATTGTTTTATGTAACAAGGATTTATTGGGTACCTGTCTGCCTGCTCCAAGTGGAATACTGGACTCGACCTCAAGGATACAAAAATGAGCAAAACTCGGCCCTGGCCACAAGGAGTTCACAATCTATTCAAGGAGGCAGATACACATAATATAGTGCACTATGGAGCAAAGGGAGTGGGGATAACCCTGGCAGAGACAGGATAGGGTAAGAGGTCACAAAAGAAATGGTGTCTTTGCACAGGGGCCTAAGGGATGCATAGAAGTTCTCTCGGAGATGGTAGAGGAAGCGTCAAGCCTGAGAAAATAACTAAGACAAACAAGTACAAAGGGCCCAGTGCAGAGGTCCTGGGGTACGGTGTTTCGAACGAGACAAGAGTCTTGGAAATGAAGGCGAATGGTCAAACCTTTACTACACACGTCTTACTCTAGCCCCCAGTGGGGAGTCGGGAAAGGGGAATTGCCAAAGAACTAAGAAAGGGGGCTTTTGGGTGGGGTTCCCCACCCAAGTTCAAGAGGGGGAGCAGACATCTGTGTCTCTGAAGGTGGTGAGGCCGGGCCAATCTCTGGTCATGGGGTAGGAAACCTGTGGCTGCTTTTCTGCGCCTTGTTTATATTTGTTCCTTGGTCGTTTCCCAGGAAAGTTCCTTGTCAAAGCTCCAAGTCTGGCTTGGCTGATCCAAGGGAAAAGGAGACTTGTCTGAGCTTGTGCGGAAAGCAGTGTTCAGAAAAAGGAGCCCGGCAGCTCAGAGCAGCTCATTAGCCCTTCTCTGGACAGCTTCCTGGGCCCCTTACTTAGCCCACCCCCTCAGGCACACCAAAGACAGTTGGGCAGCTGTGGACGGTGCCACTGAAGAGGAGCTATTCTTCAGTTTACCCAGGAGCACTGGCCTGGGTGAGAGAAGCATTCTGCTCTCTTAAAGCTCCCCCAGAGCGCAGGCAGAAGGGCCAGGCACTGCCGAGTCCAACGGGTGGGCACGGGGCCCTAGGGTGGCATATGCAGGCGGTGGGGCCGTCAGGGCCAGGGAAGGGGTTGTGCCCTGCTGGGGCAAAGAAGGCAGTGGAGATGTAGGGTGGGGACAGAAACGGGAGGGGAAGGAGGAAGCTGGGGTGGAGGCCACTTCCCTGGCCCCCCTGGCCCCTCGTCCTGGAGACCAGTACCGACTTCGAAACCTGTGCAGCAGCATGAGGACTGTGATGACCAGGAGGTCGAAGATGAGCTCCGCCATCTCCACCACAGACAGCACAGAGGAGCCAAACCACAGGCTCCACTGGCTGCCCAGGTTGGACAGGAGGCTGACCATCTGCCAAGAGAAAGAAGCACCCGCATCCTTACCCTGTGCACCCGGGGGGGGGGGGGCAAATAGGTCTCCCCAAAGTGCAGGGGCAGCTCCTGCTTATCATGCCCCACAGAAAAATGGTCATGAGCCCTGCACCAACTGGGGTGCATCTCAGGGGCCTTTTCCCAGCTGTCTGTCACACATGCGTGCCTCCCACTACCAGACCTCACACCCCAGATCACTCTCTCTGATGACCTCACCTTATCCTAGACTCAACTTCCTTTTCCTTATCTTCTACCTCTCCGGCACAAACCTTTCTGACCCCACAAAGGCAACCCCTCATCCTCCCTCAGAGCTACCCTGCCAAACCTCCAGGAGATCCAAGCTCCCTAACTAAGGCAGGCCCTACCGTGACAGAGGGAGACTCCGAATTCGTTTTATAGTTCAGTTCCTTGAAGTAGATGTTGAGTTTAGCAACTCCATTTCTTTGGGAAGGGGGAGAGAGCGGGAAGAAATGCTGGAGGGTTAATTCCAAAGGCCCTCTTCCCAATTCCCCCATGAGAACCCCCTTTCCTCCCCAAGGATCCTGCCCAGGAGCTCTGGAGCAGGCCTGACCTTTTGTTGTTGATGGTGTAATTGTTCTGCAAGGACAACATCTGGAAGATCCAATCCTGGGGGAAAAAATAGGGGTGGAGATGGCAAGGAGGTCACCTTGTATCCCTCATGTGTTCAGGGATGGACACCCCTGTACCCCTCAGGTTTTCAGGGATGGATGGCATCACTCATATATAACAGCATGTATAATTCTCAGAGGTCCACTATGTTATACATGCGCATTTGCACGTGTGTGCAACTATGTTCACATGCGCATCCATCCCTCCTCTCCCCACTTTACCTGGGACTTCACGGACGGCCATCGTGAGTAGCCAGCAGAGAGTTTGTAATTGGTCACACTGCGAACAGATTGAAGTGCTCAGTGAAGGTGTGGGGTTCTGTTAGCTACCTCCCTCTTACCCAGCCAAGCAGTCCCTGCCCAGCCCACACTGGGGAAGGACCCTTACCTGCATGGCTTCCGGCACTTGGAGAAACAGCCCAGGCTGTCCAAGGAGAAGGCGCCCTGCAGCTTATAGTAGCAGTAGCCTGTGGGTGCAAAGAAGGGCCTGTTTTTTGAGGGTATCTCCCCCTTCTCCACACACAGAGCCTTCCACACCATCTGGGCACCCACTTTTCAACAAGAGCATTTCAACGGCACCTCAGGAGTGGCGACCACACAAAACTGTTTATGAAATTAAGCTAAGCTGGGGACAGGGGACAGCCACAGAAATATGTGTTCAAAAGGCACACAAGTTAAAGTCAGAGAAAATGGGGACAATGACTGCATAATAAAGGGCTTAAACCACAATGAGATACAATTTTACACTCCTTAGGAAAGTTGTTCTAAACAAAACTGCCAGCAAGGACCACTGGGACAATCATCTACTCCTGCTGGGAATACGAGATGGTGCAGCCACCTCCAAAAGTATGGCAGTCCCTCAGAAAGGCTAAACAACTAACATGAGCCCAGCTGCTCTCCTAGGTGCAGAAGGAGAGAACTGGGAACGTAAGCCCACACGAGGACATGGACACAGATGTTCACGGCAGCATTAGTCACAAAGCCCCAAATAGGAAACAACCGAAATATCCGTCGACTGGCTACGTGGATAAACAAGATGTACCACCAGCTGGGAACAGAGGTCCACACCGGTCATCCTGGCATTCGTGAGCCTCAGGCAGGAGGATTGCTGTAGCCAGCCTGGGCTACAGGATGAGATTCTGTCTCAACAAACAAAAGTTTTATAACTGCAACAGGAAACTACTCTGTCACAGTGCGTGTTAGCATGGTTGGACCCTGGAAGCATGTTACGTGAAAGAAGCCGGGGCAAAGGTCATATGCTCATGACTCCATCAACATGAAATGTTCAACACCTGGGCTAGTGACTTCTCAGCAGCTGGCATTGGGGGCTGGGAAACTTGGGGGACTACTCATAGGTACAAAGTTTCTTTGGGAATGATTTCAAGAATTCTAAAATTGGTGGTGATCATGGGACCAGAATTAAAGCCCAACACCAAAAACGGCAACTATATTTAACTAAAACCCTATAGTTTGAGTGAGTAAACTCTAAGATGCAAGTTACCTCAGTAAAACAAGATGAAAAAGAGGAGAAGAATGGGACATGGGGCCCTCCAATGGGATTGAGGAGCTCCAAGCATTTTTAATCTTAAAAGAATTATCAAGATAGACAGTGGTGGAGCATACTTTTATTCCCAGCATTAGAAGGGAGAGGCAGGCAGATCTCTGAGTTCAAGGCCAGCCTGGTCTATATAGTGAGTTCCAAGACAGCCGAGCTATGTATCAAGACCCCATCTTAGTAAATAAATAAATAAATAAATAAATAAATAAATAAATAAATAAATAAATAAAAGAACATAGGCTGGTGGGGGTGGCATATGCCTTTAATCCTAGCACCAAATCCCAGAGAGAGGCAAGTGGATCTCTGTGAGTTCAAGGCCAGCCTGGTCTATCCAGTGAGTTCTAAGATAGCCAGGGCTACATAGAAACCCCGTCTCAACCAAAACAAGACAAAGAACTTGGAAAGAATTGCTGGAAAGCAGGGAGCGAAATAGAAGAGGGCCTACCAAGTCGGCCACCCACCGCCCTGTTCATCTGGGACTCTCTGCTCTCCAGGTTTCTGCCTGCTGAGAAAGAAGCTGATACCAAGTAGCCTCTGAGTTCCCTCCAAGATTGTGGGGGCAGAGACTGGAAGCAAGGGGCAAGGAGCAGGAGGCAGGGAGCAAGAGGCAGGGGGCGGGGGTGGGGCAAGGGGGCAGGAAACCGGGTCAGAAAGTTGGGGGCAAGGGGCAGGAGCAAGAAACTACCCTAACTAGAGAAGTGACAGGAAAAGTCCTGTCAGAAGCAATCCAAGGCAAGAAAGCAGGCAGGTGGGACTAGGACCGAGGTGGAGCAACTCCAGAGAGCCCTCCACGTGCCCACGGCTGCTAGTGCCTTGTCCCCTCCAGCAATGGCTGTGGCCCACTTCCTCCCTTTCTCACCCTGCTAGAGAGCTGGGTATGTAAAGCTGGGATGATGGTTAGAGGGGCCCCTGGGAGGAGGGGCTAAGGGGCCCCTGGGAGGAGAAGGAAGCTAAGGGGCCCCTGGGAGGAGGGGTTAAAGGGGTCCCTGGAAGGAGATGTTAAAAGAGTCCCTGGGAGGAGGGGCTAAGAGGCCCCTGGGAGGAGGAGTTAAAGGGGTCCCTAAGAGGAGGGGTTAGAGGGGCCCCTGGGAGGAGGGGGTTACAGGGGACCCTGGGAGGAGGGGTTAAAGGGGCCCCTGGGAGGGGCTAAGGGGCCCCGGAGGAGGGGTCTGAAGGACAAGTGTCTGTGCAGATGAGAGCACACAGATCAGGAACATGAGAATCTCCTGCCATGCATGGTGTCCTGGTAGGACATCTTTCTCCCTGCATTCTAGTGTAGCTCTGCCACAGTGGAAAGGAAAAGGGTGTGTCCGAAACAATGGCCGGATAAGCAGGACATGCCAGGGCTCTCCAACTTATTCGGTTGTGCCCTGCTCCAGGTAAAACCATTCTCTCACATTCTCTAACAAAGAAATGTGCATTTGATTTATAAATTACATGCCCTGGGGGAGAGGTGGCTCAGTGGGCAAAGGTCCTGCGCCTGCTCGGAGTTGAATCTGTGAGCACCGCCCCCTCTATACACACACACAGGTGTGCAAGGAGGAAGGAACAAGGAAAGAGGAAATGAAGGAAAGAGGGAGAGAGGGAGGAAAAAGAAAGGAAGGTTAATTTAAAAAAAAACACTCAGAAATTGCATCACTGGGATGCTGAAAGGATAGAATACATAATTTCTAAAGTACCAAGAGATGAGATGGAAACACAGGACTCCTAATAATTTCTTCCTGGGCCCCAGGGAGTTGTTGGGTGCTCTACCTAGCCTCCCCTCCCCCACCCCCTTGTTGAGCATCCCAAGAATGAGTAGGCACACCCAGTGGCTGCCGGAGAGCTCTTTAGGCACACATACTTCCTTCCTTCTGCTGCAGGGTATTTTTAAAAAAGGACAATCCCTTCACACAGGCACAAAAGCCCATGGCAGGAAGGAAGGAGGTGGCAAACAGGCAGAGACTCAGGGCAGAAAAGCAACCGGGAGTTGGAGAAGAGGGCAGATGGGAGGGAGCCATCCCAGACAAGGGCTCCAGGAGCCAGGCACATAGGGAAGTGGAGGTGAGCAGTGGACAGGGCAGGGGCTCCCCGGCTCACCCCAGGAGCTCTGCTTCCGGTAGTCACAGAACTCTACATCTTTGGGCTTAGGGTAGAAGATGTAGGCACAGCCGCACTCCTTGATCATGTTCTCCTGGAAGCAGGAGTGGATGCAGACCTGGAAGGGAGGGGAGGGGCAAGAGGCTTCAGGCCTGGCCCAACCTCACCCTGCCCCAAGTGCAGGAAGGCTGAGCCCTTTGAACCACTGCTCCACCAGGGCCCTTTCTGCTACTCCGTCCCTCCACCCCGCTGACCACTGTGCAGCCCCCAATGGCTGCAGCACGCTCTGTGTACCTGCTGCGTGTACTTGGAAGGGTAAAGGTTCTTGACAGGGACATCGCTGCCATTCTCGGTACAGTCACCATAGTTACCTCCAAGGCTGTCCAGGGCTTCCTGTGAACCATGGATGTCAAGAGATCACCGGTGAGGGGGCACAGCCCTGGCTTTTCAGTCTTCCTTCAATCTTAACTACTAACTCACACCCTGCCAGCAACCCATCAGCCTCCCCATCTCAGCATGCCCCGGCACCCCCAAACACCCCTCCTGGTACTATTTTCTAGCCTGTACATGGGTCCAAAGCATCCTCTGGAATCCTAAGGATGTCTTGAACCCTCCTTAGCAATGGGGGTCTCCTCAAAACCTTGTTTCCCAGGCCTCCTTGCTTAGCTCCTCCATCCAGTTCCGCTCCTGAAGACCTCCACATCGTGAAACTACTCACGTGACCCCCTTCAGTCTCCTGGCTACCAAGTCCACCTCTCATTTCCCATCTTCCTCCCACCAGTGGGGCCCTCCTCCCAGGTTCCCAGTCAGAGCATCCTTGCCTTCCTCATGCTGATGGAGGTCTCCACACCAGGCCTCACGTTGAAGCCACCGTCATCCATAAAGGCAGGCTCATCCTGCCCGTGCACCATCACCCTGGCCCCTGTCACTGTGGACAGCAGGGGGATGAAGTCGTTCTGCTCTGTGCGCAGTGTCAGAGACAGACCTGAGGATGCAGTAGAAGAAGAGTTGGGGATGGAGACCCACCCTCTCACCCTTGCAGAGCCCTACATCTCCTGGTGGAACAAGGCCTGTAAGCCCCTCAGGTAGACTTGGGAACCCAGAGCTGGATCCTGGGCCAGGCTTAAAGCCCAGAATTCCTTCCATGCCTAGAACGGGCTATGGGGGTAGCGGCTTTGTCCTGTGGGAGAAAGGACAGGCAGACCCTTCCAGAATAGCGAGGGGCATATCAAGGGGGGGCCCAGAAGGTACCCAGCATCTCTAGATCATAAGCCCAGGGAGAGTAAACATGAATGGGGCAGGTTGGCCGGAGGGCAAAGTGGGGACAGGAGCTGCTCACCATTGTTGACTCCAGGCATGGAGGACATCCAGAGATTGGAGTTGTTCTTGTTGTTGAAAGTGTAGCAGTTCCCGTACATAGGGTGATGGAAGTGAGAGTAATTCCTGATGGATAAGAGAGTAAGGACGACAGGATCAGAGAGGGGAGTAGAGAGGGTGAGCGAAGCAGGTGAGGGAGAAGAAATCATCCCGCCCCCCAGACTTTCAGGAGCATCTGTTTCCTGTCCACACAACCCTGGGAGGTCAGCCATGCTCCCTCGATCACTCCGGCCAACAGCCTCAAATACATCACACAAGACAGGCCACACCGACAGGAATGGCTGATCCGGGACTTACATAAGTGATCTTGTGTATTATAGATCTTATTTTATCTTGTTCTAAAAAAACAAAACAAATGTCTCCTAAGCTTTGTGTTTAAGATCCGCCCATGTCGCCCCATTAAATCCACTGGTTCTACCTGTTACATGGAGTGAACCCCCACATTCCCTCCCAGCTGGTGGGGATCCCAAGGCTGCACAGTGAGGATGGGCCTGGGCATCTCCTTGAGAGCCCAGCTTCTCCTCCTCTGGTCTTACTGCTTGGTTCCTTGTGTCCTCCTGTGTTATATTAAGACATCTACAGTGCTCCTAACTTCTCGGCATCTAAATCTTGGTTCTCCATTCAGGTTGTGACATCCGTGAGGGCAGGAACCATACCTCTTCATTTTTGTCTTATTCTGAGGTCAGATACATGGTTGCTGGCATACAGACAACATGGGAGTTCACTAATGCGTAGTTACTGAGTGTGTTCATGAGGGAAATGGAGAGATGGAGGAAAACAGCATTAGAGGAGGGGGTGAGCCCACAGCGAGCACGGAGCAGAGGGAAGACGTCCGGGAACACAGGGAGGAAAGGAAGCTGTGTTTTCCAGAGGCTTCAGTGCACCTGCATATCTCAGATTACTGGGTCCAAAGATGGTCTAAAACAGGCCTGGGAAACAAGAAGAAAATCACACAGGCCCTGCTGCCACAGTAGAAACACAGACTGACAGCAAATTACAGGTTCCAAGAGCTACGTGGGGAGAGCGGACCTGTGTTCTACATCCTGTTATCTGGACATAGCGGTGGGAACAGGACAAGAGGAAAATGAGGTTCTGGCCTGCGGCCAGTAGAGAAGTAAGAGAGGACACTGACCAGAGGTAAGTGTGGCTTTCGTCATGTGGCCCTGAGCTAGCCATATTTCCCACGGACAGTCTCTTTCTTACATACACAAAAGCAACAAACAAATTTTAAGAACAAAGCCCCATCCAGCTGTGGCAGTACGCTCCTGTAATCCCAGTGCTAGCATGAGGCTCGCTGGGGCTACAAGCTGCAAAGTGAGGTCCAGATCAGCCTGGGAGAAGACTGAGACCTTGTCCAAAAGAAAAAGAAAAAAAAGGCTCAAAAAAGGGGGGGTTACTGAGGGTTAAGTTAAAGTCTTAATACTTAGTAAGAACTGTATTAGCTTCCCATTAAGGTGCCAGAGATTCATCATATTGCCTAAAGTACAAAAGAGAACAAGGGCTGGCACGATAGCTCAGGTGGCAAAGGTGCTTGCTGCCAAGCTTGTCACCCTAAGGTTGAGAAAACCAACTCCCTGAAATTGTCCTCTGTCCACACACATGCACATATACGAATAACTAAAGGCAATTTGTTGTTGTCTGTTTTTTAAGATAAACAATAACAGGTGGCAGGCGTGGAGAATTTAGATCCCTCAGGATTGCTGATAAAGAAATGTGTCCCTGCACACAGGTCCAGCAGTGCCTCTGAGGGTGAAACAGTGATGGGACCAAGGACGCCACTCCTACGTGCATCCAGGGGGAACTAAAACACTATCAGTGTGCAACCTCACTCAGGCACATACAGGTCAGTGTCATTCATAAGGGCCAAAGAGCAGGTGTGTCCCACATCACAAGGCTGTGCTATGTCTATACAACACGGCATTATTTGCTCATACATGAGTTCTGACACATGCTATATATATATATATATATATATATATATATATATATATACCTAATACATGCTAGGCAATACATCTACCACTGAGCTACATCCTTGTCCCTTGTATGAAATGCCCACAAAGAGCAGCCCACGGAGACAGGAAGCAGATTAGTGGCTCCCAGGGCTTGAGTTAGATGGAATGGGGAAATGCTAATGGGTAAACGGGTTTCTTGGTGGTGGGTGGGAAAAATGCCCTAAAATTAGACAGTGGCAATGTTTGCACAACTCTAAAGATATCTTAAAACCACTAAACTGTACGTATGAAAAGAAAGACTCTTACTACATTCCATGAAGGAAAAGATTGTGTCTGAGGATGTAGCTCAGTGATACTGAGTGCTTGCCTGCATGTTGTGAGGGCCCTGGGTTCAATCTTCAGAACAACAAAAACAAAACCAGAAGAAAAAAAGGAAAACAAAAGAGAGGAAGAAGAAGAGAAGGGTTCAGAAGGCCATGCTAAGGAAGTTCAGTTAGACTCACAGGGCCACGAGGAACTGCAGAGGGTTGTATTGTATTGATGGTATGTATATGAATGCTTTGCCTGCTTGCAGTATATCTGTGTACCATATGCATGCCTGGTATCTGTGGAGACCAGAAGAGGGTGCCAAATCCCATGGAACCGGAGTTCTGGACAGCTGTGAGCTGCACATGGGTGCTAGAAACAGAGCCCAGGTCCTCTGCAAAAGCAGCCAGTGCTCTTAACTGCTGAACCATCTCTCCGGTCCCTTCTTCAGAGGACTCTGAACAGGACTGACTGTAATAGTTAATATAACAAAGTCAAGCTCCCTGCTATGATTCAAAGGTGTGTCTCCATTCCTGTCTTGGGAAATGACTTCCCAATGTGTTGAAGATGGGATCCAATAGGAAGAGATAGGGTCACGGGGTGAATCTTCATGAATGGATCGGTGGCATTACCACGAGTTCAAGGGAGGGTTAGCTATTGTAAGACTGGGCTAGTATTTAGTCAGGTCCCTTCCTGCTTTCTCTTTCACATGCTCACTTTCCCTTCCTCTTTAGCTCTGTCATGCTGTGGGAGCCCCAGTCAGGTTCCGGCACCGGGCTCTTGGACTTCCCACCCTCTAGTACTGTAAGAAATGGATGAACGTCTTTCTTCGCAAATCACCCAGTCTGTAGTATTCTGTTCCAGCAAGAGAAAGGGACAAAGACTTCCTGGGAAGAACGAAGGGAGGAGGACGTGGAGGCAGAAGGTCAGACAGCTTGCAGGGTTGTTTCAACAATCCTGCTGAGAAAGGATAAGGCTCTAAGCTGAGGAAGAAACCTGCGTGCCAAGACAAAGATGAACTGTGGGCTCGCTGGGAAGGGAGGCAAGAGCTTGGAGTGGACAAAGGCAGAGGACAGGGACAAAAACTCCAGGTGGAAGGCGCCAGGGAGGCTTGGTGACAGGTGCGGCTGGCCCAGGCTTAGCGGCCTCACTCCCCAGCTGCTGGCTTTTCATCCTTAGACAAACAGAAAGTACAGACAGGTACGGAAGCACGTGAGCGCATGGGGCAGGTGACACCTGGCCCTGCTGCCGCTCTGGTGACACAGGAGGGAAGGGCCCCCCTGCAGAGTAGAGCTAAAGTTTCAACGCCCTCCCTCAGCCAGCAGGAGCTAGCCCTTGAACACCAAGGAACAGAGGTGAAGCAGGAGTAGGAGGCCAGAGGCGACAGAAAGAAGCCCCCTTACTTCCACCTCCTGCCAGCTCTCAGAGAGCTGGATAACTGACCGTGACCTCTTTGGAAGGACACTCTGACAGGGGTCCTAACAGACATGCCTGAGGGACAGTGGGATGTGGAAATCCTTAGGACAGCCTGTGCCTCTGGGCATGTCGCTTCTCCTGTTTAGGTGCAAGAGGGCTGACCCCAGCATGCCCTGGAGCGTAGAAAGGGCCCTCACATCTGCCATCTCACGCACTGGATGCCACTCTTAAAATAGGTATTAGTGTCATTGTCTTCACATCACTTGAGTAAAAATGCCAAGAGGGCAAGGATTGTATGTATGTATGTATGTATGTATGTATGTAGGTAGGTAGGTAGGTATGTATGTGTATATGTGTGTATGTGTATATGTGTGTATGTGTGTATATACATGTGTATTTCTTCCCCTGTACTATACCCCACATGCCTACAACAGAGTATGGCACGTGGCCACACAGAAACATTTATTGAATAAACCTCCTTTCTTGTGTTTTGATTTGTTTCCCTTTACAAAGAGAAGGCTCTGAAGAATGGTGTGAAACGAAAGAGTCGCCAAGCCGAGAGACAGAAGCACAGAGGGGACCCGGGTTGAGACCTTCAGCCCACAGAGCTCAGCACACTGCTGTCTACAGGGGACCAGCTGGGCACAGACTCGGGCCTCTGGCTAGGGCTTGTGCATTGCCCATCTCGTGTCTTCCCTCACCTAGCCAACAAGCATTTCCTGAGCCCTCAGGAGGACCCAGGAAGAACGGAACCACCAGGGTTTACTCACGCCTGGTCGCAGGGCGCCTGGTTGAAGCGGCAAGTAAAGATGAAGTTGCCCAAGGCTTCTTCCTCTAAGGATGGCAAGGTGTCGGGCAGTCTGGACAGAATGTTGATGTAATGGAAGCGGTACCACTCCCTCACTGCGTCCACCCCAGATGAGTACGTCTGGTAGAAGCAATCTGATTTGTTCTGGTTGCACTGCACACAGAGATCGGAATGTCAGTGCCCATCAGGGAGCCACCAAGGTCAAAGATTGAGAGGTGAGGTGTCCTAGGACTGATGAGCAGGTCTAGGGAACAGGGTATAGATAGAACAGAAGGGGAGAAACACAGTGGCCCCTAGGAGAGTTGACCAGAGGAACACAGGACCCAGGCAGTGGTAGGCAGTGTCTCCCTGCAGCTTCTTTACACAACCAGGCAGGAAGAGAAGCAAGAATTCTCCCCTCTCACTGGTGTGAATACTGGGGAATCAAAAGAACTCCTATATGCTGGTGGTCTGGCCCATGGCTCCAGGGCCTCCCTTCTCCTTCACTCGCTGACCCTCTCCCCTTTCCTCCTTTAGTTTACAAGTTTAGGGTCTGGGGATGTAGCTCAGGGGAAGAGCCCTTGCTAAATACAGGCAAGGACCTGGGTTACACCACACACACACACACACACATCTCATTTTACTAAGGGGTCTAGTTTACTTGCTCTCTGTTACAGGCTAGCAGAACCTCAGTTCTCCGTTCTGTCACCAGAGGGTCTCAAATGAGTCCCATCAGTAAGGACTAGAATTTAGAAATGTATATTTTCTGCAACAGACTTTACTTCCCGCCACTTATCCCTTGCCACATAAGCTGCCAGCAAAGTGACACAGGTGGCTGTAGCGTTCATTTTTTGCGTCCATCCATCCATCCATCCATCTATCTATCCATCCATCCATCCATCCATCCATGCATCCATCCATTTGTATTACTCTCGGTCTGACAGAATGGGCGGGGCCATTGGACGGGTGAGCACGTGGGCGGGCCCTGGACCGAGGGGCGGGGCTTACCAGTTGGAAGCCGATCTTCCAGTCCTTCCGGTCCACTTGGGGGTTGTTGTCGCGCACACTGGAAGACGAGCTGCGTGCCGAGCGGGCTGGGTTGGGCGGAGGCGGTGCGTATAGTCGCTGCAAGGGGTACGGAAGAGCACTCCTGAGGTTGCGGGTGCTGCGATGGCGGGCCCCAGCCTTGACAGTGTAGGAGTAGTTGTATTTGTATAGTTCAAAGAGAGTCTGTTCCGTGATGCGGTCCAGTTCTTCCAGCTCCTCTTTAATTTCAGTGTATCTGAAATGGCCAATGGGGAAGAGGTTGGTCTAGGGGTGGCCCGCCGCTGGGCCATGGTTTTCTCCATAAACGGAGGGAATCAGTGATTGCTCTGATGGCTCCAGAACTGTCTGGGAGTAAGTGTTTAAACAGATGTGTTCGCAGTGGAAGCCTAGGCCAGGACTTTGTCTGTTGCTACCTGTTTGCCCGGGATGGGGGTGGGGGCTCTTCACTTCCTTAGCCTGGCAGCTCAGGTCATCCTGTCCCATCCCCTTTGGGGAGGGTGGCCTTCGGAAGTGCCTGTCAACTGTGTCTTCAAATCCAGACTTCTCAGCAAATGCACTTTCAGAATCTCCCTGAACTGCTGTAAAAATACCAGATGTAGTACCCACCCTTCCCTTCTCCAGAGGCTTCGCTTTAATGAGATTTGAAATGGACCCAAACACTGTCCCATATAAATCCCTACATTCCTCATTCCCAGTACTGGCCATCTTATTATCTGCATGGGGGACATCCACATAGCTGGCCTTAGAATGACAATCTACAAAACAAAACACAGATGGTAAATTAAACCAGGCTGCGGGATGCAAAATTAATACACAAATATTGATTGTATTTCTAAATAGCAAGAAAGAAATAGAAAATGAAAATAACAGCAAGCTGGGGCTGGAGACTGGCTCTGCAATTAAGGATACTCATGTGCTTCCAGAACCTGAGTTCAGTTCTCAGCACCCACAACTGAGCGCTCACAACCCCTGTAACTGGAGTTCCAGGGAAATCTGACTCCCTCTTCTGGCCCCCAACCACATTCACACGTGTGGCATACACTCACAGACATGCGCATGGACACATAAATAAAAACATATTTTTAAAAATAGAATTTTGAATAAATCTGAAAACTTAGTAAATCTGATAAAAAAAAAAAGATAAGCTAGGTTTCTTCCACTGCAGAGCACACTGAAACCCTATTAAAGACCAAGAGTCCAAACATAAGGAATCACACAGCTGGTCATGCACTAGATGTCACCGGCTCTCCCAACTTGATCTTCAGATTCCATACAGTCCAGACCCCGAATTCAGCAAACATTTTAAAAGTAAGGGAAGGCAGTTTGAAGGTCTATGAAAACGCAGAGTCAGCTCAGGCTGACCTCCAGTTTGGAATCCTCCTGCCTTAGCCTCATGAGCAGCTGAGCTTGCAGGTACATGCAAAGACAATGCTTGTTTGCAAAGAACCTGCTGTGGCCAAAACAACTGTGGAAAAGAAAAAAGCTGGAGGATTTACACTCCCTGAGTTTAATATTTACTGTAAAGGGGGCTGGAGAAATGTCTCAAGAGGGTAAGAGCACTGGCTGCTCTTCCAGAAGACCTGGGTTCAATTCTCAGTACCCACGTGGTAGCTCACAACCATCTGTCACTCCAGTCCAGGCTGTTCATCCTCTTTCAGTCTCCATGGGCACTACACGCTCATGGTGCCAAGACAAACATTCAAGCAAAACCACTTATACACTTAAAATATAGTAATAGTAACAATTTTAAAATATTTACTGTGCCAGGCAAGGTGGCATACATCTTTAATCCCAGCGTTGGGAAGATAGCAGCAGGCAGATCTCCGAGTTCTAGGTCAACCTGATGTACATGGTGATTTCCAGGTCAGCCAGGCCTACACAGTAAGACCTTGTCTCAAAAAACAACATATATAATATATTAATATATGTAAAAGAGGAATTGACTGGAAAAGTCCAATATCTTGACTATTAAATGTCACTTAAAGAAAAAATTCAAGAATCAAGTGTGGAGGTACACTCCCTTAATCCAGCACTCAGGAAGCAAAGTCAGGAGGATCTCTGAGTTTGAGGCCAGCCTGGTCTTCAGAGCAAGTGCCAGGACAGCCAGGGCTGTGAGAAGAGAAACTGTGTCTCTAAAAAGAAAAGAAAGGAAACAAACTTCCTGCAGTAGTGAAATGACCTACTACTGCCAGAGATGCGGGATCATACACAAATACCGTTTTGTTTTGTTTGTTTTGTGGTGCCCGGGATCAAACCAGGACCTCATAAATGCTGGGCACTGCCTCTGCCCACCACCACTGAGCCACACCTGCAGCCCAAGGCTATTTAAAAGCTCATCCATGGTCCTAATGTACCACCGTTCAGTTTAAAGCCTCCCAGTCCTCTCCTTTGGGCTCTGTTTTCATCCTGAAAGTCCAGCTGGCTGGACCCTAGTCATCTTCCTTTTTGTACCCAGCCCCATATCCCTTCTCAGGAGAAAACAGAGCTCAGGTCCAAGGTGTGTGTCCAAGGCCTTCTGAGAGACTGATATGGCACGGATGATTTTAAGAATGGCCGTGCCAGCTCATATGAGCACTTTTGAGGAGCCAGGCATAACCATTACATATACTGCACGATGATCTGGGTGGGCTAATACCATCGTGATGCCCTTTTCCAAGATAAAATGGCCAAGACATGAGTCAGAGCGTGCCCCAGACGTGGGTGTCCTCTATTCTGTCCCATAAAGACCACTAGAGCACACACACACACACACTGCCCCCTGCTGGAAGGGCACACTGGCGTCCCAGCTATATAACGTTGGGTAAGGAATCTGACTTCTCTGATTCCCAGCCTTGGCTGCCTGTCTCTAGAATGGATACAGCACTGCCACAGAAAATTCTGGAAAGATGAAATGAGGGAATGCTCAGGGACACAAAGTGAAGATGGTCAGACCTGGGGAAGACAAGCAGGAGCCTGACGCCCAGGGAAGTGTCATACAGGAAGAATCCAGGTCCCAGCACTGCTGGGATTATTTCTGTGATACAGGTCACCACCTTCATCTCCCTCTTCCTCATCAGTATGTTACCACTTCTCTGTCTTCACCAGACTCTTCCCCACTGAGCCCATATCAGTCGGCTTCCTCTGGCCTCTTCCAGACTGGGTGCCTATGAACATACACCCCAGCAGTCTGGTCTCCCAACCCTTAATCCTGCACCTGCGTCAAGTTCCATGCAGGAATCTCTCCCTCCCCAAGGACACTCCTCCCCATAGCATTCCCATGTCACCTTCCTAACCTCTTGTCACAAGACGTTTGTGTGACAGGATTCCGAGCTTTGGACTGGCACTAGTCAAAGCACAGTAAGCCCTCAGGTCTTGTCCTGAGACCAGGGGCTAGACAAAGGAGTCAAGACACTTCTGATGGGATGTTCTCAAGGTGATCTACCCCATGTAGCCTTGACTTCCTTCCTGGGCCATGCTTATTGCCCTCACTCCTGTCTGTCTGTCTGTCAGGCAACCCGCCTGTGGGAGGTGGGTGAACTCCCTACTCCAATTCTACCAGACCTTACTATCTTCACTCTATGACTCAAGAATCCCAGGCCCATCCATAGGCAACAACTATCTTAGGGTCACTCATCCAGGAAATACTGATGCTAAGCTTCAAACCCAGGCTTGTTGGTCTCCACAGTCCCTGATTTTTCCCCACTACTCCTGGCTAAGGAGTGTTCAAATTTCACCACCAGCATCTCCTTTCTCTAAAGCCAGCCTCCCCTATGACTCTCCTTCCCCGAAAAGGACAGGCTGGCAGGATACAGGAATCCTAAGAGGTTGGGACTGACACACCTATTTTCCTATCTATGTCTACTCCTCCATCTCTGATATATTTAAAAGGCTCCCAAACACCCACCCAGGAACCTCTAAAGCATTCCCAGTAGGCATTCTGGAATACCTGGTAGAGCTGAGAACAAAAGACAAACCTATCTCCTTCCTTGGTGATGGGTACCCCTGTGCTTAGAGCCCTACTTTCTGCTTCATCAAGGAAAGTCTTGACTTTCTCTAATCACTTTCTCAGCCCCTGATCTCCCGAGCAGCTCTGGACAATACTAAGGGGGTACACACACAGACCCTACAGCCCTGGTTTGTATCTCTGAACAATACTAAGGGGCACATACAGAGACCCTACAGCCCCGGCTTGTATCTGAACAATGCTAAGGGTGCACACACACACAGACACTACAGCCCTGGCTTGTATCTCTGAACAAAGCTAAAGGGGCACACACAGAGACACTACAGCCCTGGCTTGTTTCTCTGAACAAAGCTAAGGGTGCACACACACACAGACACTACAGCCCCAGCTTGTATCTCTGAACAAAGCTAAGGGGGCACACACACAGACACTACAGCCCCAGCTTGTATCTCTGAACAAAGCTAAGGGTGCACACACACACAGACACTACAGCCCCGGCTTGTATCTGAACAATGCTAAGGGGGCACACACAGAGACACTACAGCCCCGGTTTGTATCTCTGAACAATGCTAAGGGGCACACACAGAGACCCTACAGCCCCGGCTTGTACCCCCAATACATTCACACGTAAATGTCCAACAAGTAGCCCTTCTCCCTCATGAGTGGGTTCTGAGCTCTGAGATCACACATGGAATTCAGTCCCAGCGATGGTGACTTAAGAGCCAAAGGTGCCCACGAACTGTGGAGGGTAAGGACTGCCAGGAAGGTGAATGTGAGTACCATGCTTAGACAGATGGGTACGCTGAGCTCTTCTGGACTCAGAACAGGACTGTTGTTGCCTCCCGGCAACAGGATCCATTATTTCTTTAGGAAGAGTTGGCCATAACGAACCCTAACTGCAGTCTCCCTTAGGCTGTCAGAGTGATGCTATGTAGAATTCCACATTTTAATGAGCTGGCTGAGGCTACATAGAGTCTAACCCCTAGTGACCTAAGTCATTTTTTATGGATAGTCAGTTCCCAAAATAACAGCTCATAAAACTTTTTCCTCAGCAATACAATGAGTGTTCACCTTGTCATTGAAGTAGAAGCCCCACATAGGTGGCAAAGAGTCCCTCTTCCCAGTGGAAAGGACTAAGGACCACTCTTGGTGGGGACTATGCAGCTGCGGTTGGTATTTTATTACTATGGGTATTCATTATTAGAGATAAGTGACGTCACAGGGGAGAATGTCCGCCACTCACCTGCCATGGTTGTAACAAAAGTAGCAAAAGATACTAAAGACCTAGATTCTGATTCTCACTCCTCTCAACAGCTGCTGGCTTTTAGCTTCTTTTTACTTTTAGGTTCTTGGAGCCCTTCTTATTCAGGAAGCTTGACAGGGGCCAGTGAGATGGCTTGCTGGCAAGCCAAACCACCCAGATAAACCCAGGTAAAAAGGAGAGAACTGGTATCATGACACTTGAGCCCCTACCCATACACACACACACACACACACACACACGCCTTTGCCTATGCAGGGGCTCTTGCCCTGAACCACTCCAGCCCCAGTGCCAGAGTGCCAGACAGAGAAGGGCCTGAGCATTGGCCAACCCGGGCCTCAGCCTGGGCTCTCCCTGCCAGACACTTGAGTAAAGCCTGCCGTCTAGACTGAAAAGAGTGCAGGTCAAGGGTGGCTTAGCAGTTGAGAGCCCCACCTCCTTCTGTGGCTCTCTGAGGAAATGACCCTCTCTTAGGCCACTCTTGATGCCAAGGCCCTTGCTCTGCTCTCTCCAGGAGAGAGAGGCCATGGTCTTCACTGTTCAGGTTCTTCCTTGGTTTTCTTTTGTTGTTGTTGGCACAGGACTCCACAGGATACAGCCTCAAACTCAAGTTGTACCCAGGCCTAACCATGGACTCCTGATTCTTCTGTCTATTTCCCAATCACAGAATCACTGGCTTGTGCCACCAGGCCTGGATCAATTCTTCCTTAGATCCAGCCCCAAGTGCCTTATGTTTGTGGGTTCTGTCTCCCATGCATGTGGAGGTGACTGGCACGCCCCTAGTGACTAGAGTTGAGAGCCAGCACAGCCCAGCAGCCAGGGCCACCTTCTTAGATCCTCTGCCGGCTCAGCTGTGTCCCCTCAGCAGATGGCCACCCTACTGTGTCTGCTCCACTCCAGGCTCTCTCTGGTGACTGCCTTCTTCTTCTTATCATCCCCTCATCCCAGCCAACAGCCATGATTCACTCTCAGGTGGGCCAGCACAAGGCTGCCCCAGCCCTGTCTGCTGCCTCTGGCTCTCCTCCCCTGCACTCCTAGCGGGGATCCCCTTCTTTCTGCTGCTCTTCCTTCTGGGATCCTACCAGCTGCCCCACCTTGGGAAGGCTTGCTGTCATGTGAGAGGGAGCTTTGACGTCACACTTGAGCTGGGACTTGACTGCTATCCCAAGAGTCACTAGCTCTTAGGTGGGAGCTACTTTGCATCCCAGTTTCACCACTTCCTGTCTGAGTATAACTCTGTTTCCTCATCTATAACATGGAGGCAGTAATGGTATACAGTTCCCAAATCTGTTGTGAGGATTAAACCATTTAATTATATTTCTTTTCTTCAAGGTCAGACACTTGGGTAGGTAGACAGGGCAGCTGAGCCGAAATCACCTACATACCTTCAGCCTGGGTCTTTGGGGACAGCTAACAACACTATGTAGCTCTGGTTAGCCTGTAGCTCACAGAAATCTGCCTCCTCTGGCTCCAGAGTGTTGGGGTCAAAGGCGTAAGCTACCATACCTGGCCCGTTTACTAAGATTTCATCCCAGTTTAGGTCCGTCTGGAAAACCATCTGGACATAAGTCTGTGTGGACAGGATTGCCACTGCCATTTCTCTTCATTATCAGCTACACAGCTGTGGAGCTAAGGATTTCATCAAACACAGGTGTGGTAGCAAGCGCCCTAATATCCCAGAAGTTCAAGGCCAACCTGGGCTGTATTGAGATCTTGTCTTTAGAAAAAATAGAAAAGAAAGCAACAAAGGAAACACATAAAAATGCCCACTTTGCTAGATTTTGTGGAATTAAGGAGCAAGTGTTTAAAACATCACCCAACACTGAGTCGGGCACATAGTAGGTCTTCAAGTTTCCTCCTGTGTTTGGGAGTCCTCTCCTCGACCCTCCCTGCCTTCTGTGTGTCCTCTCCCTCCTCCCCCTGCAGTCAGTCACCTTCCAGTAAGAGGGATATTTTCTGTATGGACAACTGCTCCCCAGACTGGGGCAGCGTGTGTCCACTCCCTGGGGTTTTCTCCTGGCCTGTCCAGGGCCAAGCACCCAGCAGAACCTTAGAAAATATGTAGGCCTCGACAGGCTCACCCTGGCCTTCTCCATATCTCCTCATCTTTGTGCCCAAAAATATTTACTGAGTGTCTACAACCAACTTCCAGGCCCTGGCCCCTCCCCTGCCAGTAGTTTCTGCCTGTTCTGTCCCCCACCCTGTCCGGCCTAAGGTGAAAAGAGCTCAGAAGGCCCGATGGACAAAGGAGGCTAAGGGAGGGAACAACCAAGACTCGAAATGAAGGCGAACAAGTGATGGGAAGCTTCGTTTATCCCAAGTCCCTCCTCTTGAGTATAAGACAAGGCCAAGTTTGGGGACCAAACTAACAGGATGAATCAGGACTGTGTCAGTATCAATGACCTGTTGATTTGTCTCTCCTGGCCTCAGTTTCCTATATGTAAAACGAGGATAATACCGTCCCATCCCACGTCTTTGCGAATGACACAGGAGACTGCAGAGGACTTCTAGCAGCCGGTTGTGTTCAGCTCAGTGACTCCTACTGTGTTCATTATATGGGGGCAGTTTTGCCTCTCCAGGACAGGACTTCCCAGCCTTTGTTAATCCATGACCCAACTCTGGGCCTGACAGGCTACCTGAGGGAGCCTCCACCCGCAGCGTGTGACCAATCCCAGCCTTCCATAATTGCCTGCATTCCTGATGTGTGTGCTCACACCCGTTCACCCTCATTCAAACACTTGTAAGAGACCTCACACTCCTTGAAGGCAGTCAGGCTCAGTTTTTATAGCACTAATCACTGAGCGCTCAGCGTTTGTTTACGCTCCTGCCTCCCCCCACCCTGCTTTAGCTTTCTGTCTCCAGTAGCTAGGGCAGCACCTGGCCCTCCATAAAGGTCGCTGGATTATCACCAAGCCTCTCCTGCCCGGTGCCCAGCACCGCGTCTGGTTTAACAGTGAGTTCAAATGGTATGTACAAGTGCCCAGCCCTGCCCGACTCTCTTCCCCATGGTTAACAGTCCAGTTTCCAGACCCAACCCGGCAAAGAGCGCGGATGAAACCCAAAACTTCAGAACACACCAAAGCCCTTAAAGGTCAGAGGCCTGGGCAGGAGGCTAAGGCAGCGGGAGGTGGCTCACCTGCATACATCAGCCAGGGACTTGGAGGACATGTGACAACCAGACTTCCCTATCCCACTCCCCTACCCTTCATCCCACACATTACCTACTCATTCCCCAGTACAGCAAACCTTCCTTCTACATGAAGATCTTATCCACCTCCACAGAACCTTCAAGACCTGAACCTCCACTCGCTGGCCTCTCTCCTCCATCACCACTCTTGTTTATTGTGGGACTGGCTTGCTTTTGTGCTGCTGAGGGTGGAACTCTGGGCCTTGGGCATGCTAAGCACATGTTGTGCCACTGAGCCCCCCACCCACCCCAACACAAACCCATGGCCCCCGGAAGACAGCACAGGGCTGACTGACCTGTAGGGATTAAGGGTGCAGACGGTGACGGCAGGAAAGACCAGCTTGTCTGAATTGAGGTTGATGTTGAGGCTGACCGGGTAGCTGAAGTACTCTTCGAACAGCAAGGCGAACTGCCAGTACATGACGCCGAAGGTGCAGAGCCACAGCACTGCCCAGAAGACCGTCTTCATGCGGTTGTGCTTGGAGCATACCAGGCGGATGGCGCCGTGGATGGTGGTGTTGTTGCAGAAGAACTGGAAGAGCTCTCGGTAGGAGCGGTGGAACTCGATCAGCGCCTCCTCCTCCTCGCTGGGCTGTGGGGGCGCCGAGGGTTCGGGGCCCAGCCCCTGCTCTTCCCGCTTGTCTCCCTTCCCCAGCTCTTGCATGGACTGAAGAGGACAAGGGTCTTGCCCCTTGCACTTGTCGCCCTCCATGGAGCCCTTAGGTGAGTTGGGGAGGTAAGGGTCTAGGTCAAGGTTGAGCTCGGGGCTCTGGTGCATTCCAGCATCATCAGCATGAAGGCAGAACGAGGCGGCCCCTGACCGTGCCCGCATCCCACGCTGAGGCCACTCTCCCCCAGTCCTCCCACCCTCCTCCACCTTTCCAGGAGCCAGCTGACCTTCTGAAGTTGGGGCCAACCAGGCAGCACTGAGCTTGTCTGGCCACAGAGCCTCTCAGCCACCTTCGCTTGCCCGCTAGCGCCTCCTGGGTCTCCACAGCAGGCACAATGCCTGGCTTAGCAGCCTCTCCCTCTTGCGCTTTTCCTCCCTGACTGTGTGACTGGCTCCAGCTCTCACGCCCTCTTGGCCCAGCTGCCTCCTGCTTCTCTTTGGGTCTCCCTCTCTGTGCCAGGTTCTCTGAGCCTGCCTCACTTCCTCCCCTGCCTTCCCTATCTCCTCCTGGGCCCTCTTCTTGAGCCCTGGCCTCCAGCCTCCTGCTACCTCCTCCACTGCCTCAGGAACCGCAGGGCTGCAGGAGGCCTGAGCTGCCTCCGGATCCCAGCTCCCAGGTGTGGCTGGGCAGTGACTGGTTCCTTTCCAGTTGAATCTGGCAGCCGAGCCTCTCCACCCTCTCACCTGACAGGTGCAGTGCCTGGCCCTGGAGCCCGCCCGCCGGCCTGTCAGCCAGGGATGGGAGCCGCAGAAGCCTCATTAGCATCTCAATTAAAGGTGAGCTTGGCAGGGGGAGGGTCGGAGGAGGAGTCTGACCTGGGAGCTCTGGGGGGGGGCTCTTGGGTACAGGTGAATCGGGGACCTGCTGAAGAGTTTGGGTCAGTGATTGATGGGGGAACTGGCTGGCAAGGAGACCAGGGACAGAGACTGGTGAGGTTTAGAGAACCTGAGAGGGGAGGAAGAATTCTACACACAAAAGCCAGGAAGGCAGAAGCGGAAGGAGGATGACTGTGTATAGGTGGGGACACCAGAACAAGGAAGGTGGAAAGAGAGACAGACAGGAGGACTGGGCAAAGAGCTGAGGGAGGACGGAGGAGGAGGAAAAGGAGGGAGCCACAGGGACTCTCCTGTCAGGCAAGATAACCAGGGGAAAGAAACTTAAGTGGACTTCCAGAAACTAAGATCTCTTCTGATTTGGGTCTCTCAAGGTCATCCCAGGTCAGCCTCACAGCCAGGATCCCAGAGGAAAAGGAGAAGGGGTCCCCCAAAACTGGGAGTACCGGCTGGTCCTACGGTATTCTTCCCATCCTCTTCCCTCTGAACTCTTCACCCCACCTACCTGGCCCTGTCCAGGCCTGGGAGGGACCCAGGTGAAGCAGGGGGCTGGGCCAGGTCCTAGGACATTCTGTTCTTTTTGACACCATTGGCTGCTAGGTCAGGAATGTGTAATGTCCCCTGTTGTGGTCACAGGGTTGCAGGAATGTGGGCACCAGAGGTAATGTGGGCGTGGGGGCCAGGCAGAGCTCTGTGGGCACAGACTAAGAGCCCGGAGACAGGCAGGGATGGCAGACACTGGGAGAGAGCAAGAGCTGTGCCCATGCTGGTATCCAGGGCAAGAAGGGTGGGCACACTGTCCTAGAAGGGAGAAAAGGCTACTTCACCAGGGATGTGTTTTTCTCCAAAACCTCCCTCCCCACCTAACCCAGCAATCGGAGAGAGATGCAAGCATCAGGTAGTAAGCAGACAAGTTTGAAAGCTCAGATGCTCAGACCCCAAAATAAGAGGTGGGAGGAGTCATAGGAGAGCCTTTCGCATGATCCAGGCTCTGCACAGTTTGCTGGTGATAACCAGTGAGAGCCAAGCTTGAGCCCTGTGGAAGGCAGCCCCGGTGCCCCGGTGCCCCGGTGCCCTCACATACCCTCTCTCCGGCAGCACCAGATATAAGTGTTCTCTGTGCCGCAGACCTGCAGACACGGACCTGAGCGCCCACAGAAGCCCATGGGAAGAGCTGTGTCTGTAGAACAAGCGGTTGAAATACGGTGAGATAAGGACTCTGGGGGCAGAGATAAGAAGCAAGGGCTGGGGGACCCTGGGGGAGGCAGGAGGAGGGACACATTTCAAATGATGCCCTGGCATAGCAGATGGATTTTGAAGAACAAGGGGTTTACCAGACAAAGAAGAAGGTCCGCCTCCCCTCATCCTTAAAACAAGAGCCTGTGGACCAGGGTTCCACCTGCTAGCTAAGCTGTTGGAGGTGGCTTGAGACACGTTCATGAAACCTCCCGTAAGAAGGGGGAGGCTGGCTCTTTCTTCATTTTTCAGTACATGAAGAAAGTGACCCTCCAAAACAAGAACCCAGTTCTCTGAAGTCTCAGAGCCAAACAGCAGCAGTGATAAGCAGAATTCAAAAAGCTTCTCGTCTGAGGTGGCCTCCTGCCCTTTACCTTCTGAGACAGACCAGCCCTAGACGCCTAGGGAACCAGACCTCCAAGAGGGGCTCAGTCATTCCCACACAAAGCCCATGGATCCATCAGCTCATGAGGCGCTGTCTCCTTGGCTGTGTGTCTCTGAACTGGTCCCACCCCTCCACACCCCCAGCTACCCTTAGAAGAAACTCCATTCTTCCTTGCATCGAGCCCCTAAACTAGTATCCTACAGGCAAGCTGCCCAGGTGCCCTGGCTGTTTGATCTGTGAGGTTCTGAGAAGCTAACTCCTCCCTGCCTCTTCTGTTTGCTAACTGAGCCTGAAACCTGAGTACTGGCTTAAGGCAGCCTGACAAATAGTTTTCCTCTCAAGGACTCTGTGAGAAAGTCTGGTCTGAAGAGCGTGGTGACTCTGGCAAGTCCTGACAGAGTCCAAGAGTGGCTTGGCTTGGAGACCACAGTATTAGGGATCTGGAATGGGCCAGGGTAAACCTGTTGTGAAAGTAGGTATTTGAGGACTATACTTTGGTCAGAGCCTCATTTCAAATATTACACACACACACACACACACTTTCCCTCCCAAACCAGGGGATCCTTCTGTATCCTATGCTATCCTGGAACTCACAGTGGTGCTCCTGCCTCAGCTTTCCAAGTGCTGGGACTGTGGATACGTTTTTGTTATGGTATGGTTTCCCAGCAGGGCAGAAGTACCTAAAACAGCAAAAGCTTCCTGTTGTCCCATTTCTTTCCTTCCCCAGCCCAGAGGGGACCCAGTATGGCGTGTTCATCCGTTCCATCTCTTTCTATGTGTCTTTTAGACTTACATGTTTGTGGTGTTGTACATTGAGACAGGGTTTTAATGTATAGGCAACCTAAACTTGCTTTATAACTCAGGCTGGCCTTGAGTTCATGATCCTCCTGCCTCGGCCTCTCAAGTGCTATGATTACAGATATGTATACCTTGCCGGTTTGCACTTATTTCCAAAAAAGAAAAAAACTTTAAAAAATCCTATGTGTGATCACATAGGCATCACTCTTTGACTTCCATTTTTGTTTGTTTGTTTATTCATTGGTTTTGTTTCGTTTCTTTTTTTCTAGACAAGGCTTCTTTGTGTAACAGCTCTGGCTGTCTTGGAACGCCCTTTGTAGACCAGGCTGGCCTCGAATTCACAAGGGATCCACCTTCTTCTGCTTCCCAAGTGCTGGGATAAAAGGTGTGCACCGCTGATGTGGGAGTGTCATATATCAATCTGTTGATTTCATTGGTTAAGCAATAAAGGAACTGCTTGGCCCTCATAGGTTAAAACATAGGTGGGAGGAGTAAACAGAATGGAATGCTGGGAGGAAGAGGAAGTGAGCTCAGACTCGACAAGCTCTGCTCTCGGAGCAGAGAAGCCATGCTCCAGTCTCCCAGACAGATGTGAGCGATGAAGCTCCAGTCCAAGATGGACGTAGGCTAGAATCTTCCCAGTAAGCACTCCTTGGGGTGCTACACAGATGATTAGAAATGGGCTAAATTAATATGTGAGAGTTAGCCGAGAAGAGGCTAGATAGAAATCGGCCAAGCAGTGTTTAAATGAATACAATTTGTGTGTTGTTATTTCGGGGCATAAGCTAGCCAGGCAGCCGGGGTGCTGGGGACGCAGCTCCGCCGCTCCTATTACAACACACCACCACAGCCTGGTTCCATTTTTGTTTTTAGACTGTTTGTCTTTGAAAGGCACTTTTAAGCCAGGCATAGTGGTGCATCCCTTAGATGCAGGTGAATCTCTATGAATGGTGAGTCAGGCTGCCTCATTACAAAGGCCCTGCCCCTGTCTACATCTACCCCGTGCTGGGTACATGGGGGATCGAAGGCCTCAGGGCTACCCACGGTTGAGGTGAGTTGTTTCCCAAGTCTGAGGCTGCCTTCCTGACTTCCAGAAGAGTAGACTCTTGTCTGGCATGTCAGGGACATCTTTTTTTTTTACCTTGTCTCAGAAAGATCCACTTCCAAGGGCTTCCTGTTACCTCTCCCAGAGCCCCAAACCATCCCTTAAGTAAGGGGCTGCCTTCCCTGCCCCATGCCAGCCACCCACCAACGGTTAGTTTGGCCATAAACTATGCAGAGGTTATAGGGGAAGAAGTGAACCTTCAGGGTCTGCAGGGGGTGGGCATTAGGATTGACAGCTCGTCCTGCCTCTTTATCCCAGAGATAGAAGACTAGAAGGAATCACTGTCTCCTCCACACTTCCAAGGAAAGCCTAGTTCAACACCTCCTGATGTTTACTGTTAACGAACTGGTCCACATGTGCACCTGTGTTTACATGCACGTGCCTACATGTGTGTAGATCGTTTCATGAGTTCTCCGAGGACAAGCAACCAGGTTAGTTTTTCTCAGTGACTTCAGGGACTAGTGATTGCTGTTTTTGTTTTGTTCCTGAGATACTCACCGTGGAACCCACACTACTGTCACATTCCTGATTCTCCTGCCTCATCCTCCAAGTGCTAAAGTTACAA
This sequence comes from Neodon shergylaensis, assembly GCA_025134845.1. NCBI lineage: Eukaryota > Metazoa > Chordata > Mammalia > Rodentia > Cricetidae > Neodon > Neodon shergylaensis. The sequence continues at coordinate 7,266,953 of JABTXL010012322.1, read as the reverse complement.
ATGTATGCCTCCCTGCCCAACTCAAGGTCACCACTTGTTGACCCACTCTGCAGATCTTGGCTAGGATCCAAGGCTTATCTTTGACAGAGATGCATGTGCACTGGAAAACATCAAACACCTTGACTTCTTCAGATAGCATATTGATTTGTGGTATTTTTTTTTCTTTTTTCTTTTTCTTTTTTCTTTTTTGGATTTTTCGAGACAGGGTTTCTCTGTGCTTTTGGAGCCTGTCCTAGAACTAGCTCTTATAGATCAGGTTGGCCTCGAACTCAAGAGATCCGCCTGCCTCTGCCTCCCAAGTGCTGGGATTAAAGGCGTGCGCCTCCACTGCCCAGCTTCAATATGTTTTTTTCTAGACCCATCCATTTGCCTGCAAATTTCAAGATGTCATTATTTTTTACCTCTGTGTAGTACTCCTCTGTTTAAATATACCACACTTTTTTTATCCATTCTTTGGCTGAGAGGCATCTAGGTTGTTTCCAGGTTCAGGCTATGACAAATAATGCTGCTATGAACATGGTTGAGCACATGTCCTTGTGGTGTGATTGAGTGTCTTTTGGGTATATACACAAGAGCAGTAGTGCTGGGTCTTGAGGTAGATTGTTTCGATTTGTGGTATGTTAATTTATTGAAATTTCCTCCCCTTTTCCCTTTTCAGCTTTTATGCTTTCTAGTATCAAAACAAGTCCACCCACTAAAATGAACCCCTTTACTCTTAGATTTAGTGCTAACTGCAAGGCTGTCTACTATGGCAAAGAGCATCCTTTTTTGATCCATTATGTGTATAAACCCAATGTGGTGGTCCAGAAGATTTCTCTCTGCCGTCCTCAGTTTAGTGACCTGGAAAGATGCTTAGGAGTTCCCCACTAGAGACTTATCCCTTCGGTCAGTACAGGGCTTAACAACTTCAGCGTTGCTGGCATTCCTAGCCATGTAATTCCTTGTTGTCTGGGCCTGTCTTGCACTGCAGGTCACAGCAATATCACTGGCCTCTCTGCACTAGGTGACAGTGGGAATTCCAAGCAGTTGCAACCTAAAACGTCTTAAGATATTACCAAATGTCTTCTGGGGAGCAAAGTTACCAAGACTGAGAATAACTAGGTAAGGCTTTGTTTCCAGTGACATTCCAAACACTGGGACAGTCCACTTCTATGTACTACGTTCATTTCTCAGTGTCTCCCTGCCCGACGGGGCTGGCTAAGGGCATCAGTTGGCTAATGGAAATGTGACGAAGAAGACAGGAGTGTTTGGAGGGACCCACACACCAATTCTTTTTGGGGATTACTCATGGGCTGCGGGGAGAAGGGTAGTTCAGTAAGCCTCCGTGAAGGAGGCCTGGGAGAAGAGCCCTTCACGCCTTCTGGGAGTCTCCCCTTCTGGTGTGTCCAGTGGACATCGATCAAAGTTTCCAGGAGGTGGGAAAATGCAGAAGAGGAAAGAACAAAGATGACGCTGTGCTTGCTAAGAATTGGAAGGTTTCTCACTGAAGTCTCCGCCCTCCTGAAGAAGGTCGAAGGGGCAATGTAGTAACCATTTGTATTAAGAGTTGTCTGTCTGCAGTCCCTGTAGGCTGCCAGGTCTGGTAGCATCTCCCCATCTCTCTGAGTTCTGATTGGGAACGTGTCCATAGTCCCACATTTACTTGTAGTGATAATTTGTTTGTGTTTTAACAAATAAAGCTTCCCTGGAGATCAGAGTGCAGAGCTAAGCCACTAGAGGCCAGCAGTGGTGGCACACACATTTAATCCCAGGACTTGGGAGACAGATGCAGGTGAATCTGTTCGTTCTAGGCTGCCCTGGGCTCCACGAAATTGATCCAGTCTTCAAGAGAAAGCTGGTCCCAGCACTTGGGATCCCACGGGAAGAGACAGGAGGGGTTCATTGCAGTCTGAGCAGTCTGGAGAGGCAGTCTGAGGACAGCATTGCCCTTTTGGTCTCAGGATTCGGTAGAGGTAAAAAGTCTCTCTAGTGGCTGGCTGCACTGCGTCTCTGATCTCTCAACTTTCACCCCTTAATATCCAACTCTGGTTTTTATTATTAAGACCAATTAGAATTGTGTTACACTTGCTATGTACACATACAAATAAATAAGTGAAAAAATTCAAGTGAGAAGCCGGGCGGTGGTGGCGCACGCCTTTAACCCCAGCACTCGGGAGGCAGAGGCAGGCAGATCTCTGTGAGTTCAAGGCCAGCCTGGTCTACAAGAGCTAGTTCCAGGACAGGAACCAAAAAGCTACGGAGAAACCCTGTCTCGAAAAATCAAAAAAAAAAAAAATTCAAGTGAGAATCCACTCATCTGTATGTGAAGACTGACAAGCTTTAAGATGCGCACACTACGTGAAGGAGGAAGACCGGCCGTGAGTTAAAGCTAGGTAATGACCACAAGGAGAACCCCAAAACTATTTGCTCTCTTTTTGGACAGTACATGGGAAGTTTTCCTAATAAAACATAAAAAGAAGAGTAGAAATAACCTAAGACTGCTACATACCTGTTCCTTTATGTTACAGAGAGATCCAAGTGAGTCTAGTCCCTGCCCCAGCTCCCTGGGCCTAGAGGAAGAGAAGCCAGAGCTGGTCTGCCATTAGGTATCTCTTCCCTCAGGCCTGGTGGCCTTGGTCTTGGATTACTTGCTAATGGCAGTTGCTGTATAATAGTGTAGCTACTGGGCCTACACCCTGTGAGGACACAGGGTGATATAAATCCCAGGTAGGTTCCCTCAGTCTTATGTTTTTTTTCCTTTTTTGTTAAGTATTTATTTATTATGTATACAATATTCTGTCTGTGTGTATGCCTGCAGGCCAGAAGAGGGCACCAGACCCCATTACAGATGGTTGTAAGCCACCATGTGGTTGCTGGGAATCGAACTCAGGACTTTTGGAAGAGCAGGCAATGCTCTTAACCTCTGAGCCATCTCTCCAGCCCTCTCCCCCCCCCCCCCCCCTCTTTTCTACAACTCACTCCTGTACCCGATTCACGTGTCTCCTGAAAGCCTGTCTGGAGACCTGATCCGCCATGAAGACGGCCAGTTCTCAGGTGATGACCTTCCCTCGTCCCAGAGGAGACTCCCCTGAGTCCCAAGGAAGTCAGGATGGATGCTGACCTGAGCTGGGATCTGAAATTCAGGCCTGGACTGTAGGTAGGTTCTGCCAGAGAAGCCTAGTGTGGACAGCCTTCATTTATTCCCTGAGTGTGGACCTGGCATGTAGCCTAAGCCAGATCATGCTAAACGCTAAACTCTGTGTGCCCAGACTTAACATCCTAACCAGGCAATAGGCCAGTCCATAGCCTAACAGGGAGCAGACAGACGACACAAAGCAGACTTTAGTCTTCCTTGAGGGCTCTGTAGCTGCTTCCTGGAAGCGTGGACTGGAATTTGGAGAGTGTGTTGGGTGGGGCTTGGGGTGTCAGCCAGTGGAAGGGGGAAGAGGGGGCGTCACAAAACTGCAAGCAGCTCCGGGCTAATAAGAGTGTGAAGAAAAGGCCACAATCTTGGAACTGCACTCCTCTGCCCGGCACCCTGAGCAGGTCTTCTCCAGAGGGAAGGCTGGCCTCTCAGGTACAGGCTTATGGGCATGCCAGCTGAAATTGGGCTACCCAGCCCCAGCCCAGAGGTCCCCAACTCACCAGGACCTAGGTTTTCACATCTTCCCCCACTCTCCCTTTGAGAGAGCTCCCCAGAGGACAGAAGGACAGGTCCAGGGCCAGCTGCACTCTCTCCAATGTCTTGTGGTGTGCCCAATAGTGTGTGATGTGGGTGGGCCAGCAGCGTGGAGGCCCAGTGGCCTCTTACTGTGGTAGCTTTTCTCTAAAATTCAGAGTGGGGCGGCCCTGAGCTTCTGCCAAGTGGGATGACGGGCCAGGCTCTGCACCTGCTAGCCACCTCTGGGTGTCTCCACCGGGTGCACTGTCAATCCCTGGTGCATCCGCTTTGCAAATCTGACACCCCGCTGCCCACTGTTCTGCCTCAACATCCATGTGTCCCCAGCTCAGCTCTGCCCCAGGCTGTTGGAGGTCAGCTTGACAGACGGCGGCTAGCTACCGACTCTGCCGCCCCTTTTCCGCCAGCGGGTGATCCTGGTCTGCAGCCCCTCTGAGGGCCAGGCTTGAGAAGAAAGGTGGAGGCCCGGGTTCCGGGCCTGCAGCTCTCACGTGCTTTCCCGGCCACCCCCCTCCCGCCCTGCGTCGAGGCGGCCAAGCCTGTTCCTCTTCCCCGGTCGCGATTGCGACAGGCCGGCCTCTGCTCCCAGAGCTCCCTGCCCCCGCCCCCGGCCGGCTCTCTCCACTCCCACTTCCTGAGCCCGGCGCTGGAGCCCTGGAGGCCAGGCCCGGCCGCTCCCGGCCCCCGGGGGCACGTCGGCCCAGCCGCCAGGCTTGGGAAGTCGTGGCCAACGCTGTTCAGGACGTCCGGGCTTCCCACCTTCCTCCCAGGCCTCCACCCGGTCTGGTCAGCCGACCCGAAAGGCCGCCATGCGCCTGCCTGGGGCCTCTCCCTGCGGCCTGGTCTGGGGGCCACTTCTGCTGGGACTCTGCGGGATCCTGATGGCAGCCCAGCCCCCGCTGGTGAGGGAGGGGCTAGGTGGGATGGGCCAGGTGAGAAAGAGGGCCTGGGCAAACTTCTCTCCAGCCCTTCTGCCCACAGAGCTGACCCTGCCTTGTTCTCTGTCTCCGCCTCCCCCTGGAAGGTGCCCCCGTATCGCATAGAAAACCAAACTTGCTGGGACCAGGAGAAGGAATACTACGAGCCTAAGCATCAAGTCTGCTGCTCCCGCTGTCCCCCAGGTGAGAACAGTGGCCCCAGGAAGCCCGGGTGGGAGAGGTGGGTCCGAATGACACCAACACTGGTAAACCTAGATGGGAGAGAGGGACGGGAGAAGCATTAGCCATTGTCACACGGCCTCTGAGACTTGAAGAGGTGGCTGCATAGCCATGAAGCCGGGATGGGGACAAAGAGGCCAAGGAGGGGCTCTGTGGCGTGCAGCAAGCGGCGGAGATAGAATCCTGTCTCCTGATACCCCTCTTCCCTCCCAGGCAAGTTTGTCTCCGCTGTATGCAGCCACAGCCAAGACACAGCTTGCGAGACTTGCCCCGATAATTACTACAATGAATACTGGAACCATCTCTCCATCTGCCAGCTCTGCCGCTCCTGTGACCCTGGTGAGTGGGGATCCACCTGGATGATGGGTACAGCTGCAACCCCGGCCCAGCCCCTCTCTGACCCAGCCCCTTTCTGACTCTCCCTCTCCTCTCCCTTACAGTGCTGGGCTTCGAGGAGGTTGCCGCTTGCGCCAGTGATCGAAAACCTGAGTGTCGCTGTAAGCCAGGGATGACCTGTGTGTATCTGGACAAGGAGTGTGTGCACTGCGAGCAACCTATAGTGTGCCAGCCTGGCACGGAAGCCGAGGTTACAGGTCAGAGGTCACTGAAGGCAGCCAGTGAAAGGAGGCTGGGTGTCAAGGGCTAGGAGCTCTGCAAGGTGTCCTTTGGGGACTCCCCACTGGAGTTCTCTTTGACAGAAAATATCGTTCCTTGCAAAAACGCTCACAGGCAGGGGTCTACCAAGTCATGAATCGGGACAGGTGTAAGGTACTTAGAAGGTGGCTCCTGTCAGCACTGGGGAAGCCTGGGGAAACCGGCAGGCTAAAGCCAAGCTGGGAAGGTAACAGTTACATTGGCATGAAGGCTTGGCATGAAGGAGGCATCAAGAAGCCCACAGCTGGGCTCACGCTTGTCCACTCACTCTGACTGGCCTGCCTTTCTTTTGCCAGATGAAGCTATCGATACTGACATCGCCTGTGTCCCCTGCAAGCCAGGATATTTCCAGAACACTTCTTCCCCTACAGCCCGCTGCCAACCCCATACCAGGTGAGAGTGCCCCTTCCCAGACCTCCCCCCAACTCCAGGAAGCCCTACTATTGTCATTCCCGTCATCCTGGCTTCATATGTTCTCCTGGCCATTCTCACACCATGTGTTCCTAGAGCACCAGGTACCAAGGAGAACAGCAAGAGCTCACAATCCTGTTTCCTCCACAGATGTGAGACCCAGGGCCTCGTGGAGGTGGCTCCAGGCAGCGCCAGCTCTGACACCATCTGTAGAAATCCATCAGAGCCAGGTGAGAGGCGGGGCTGAGGTCCAAAAGGCAGGATCTGGGGGAAACGCCTCGTCTTCCTCATCCAGAAAAACGGGGAAATGTGCATCTTTCCTCCCAGGATTAGGCCGAGAAAGAAACATTCCTTCTAAAGCGATTGGAAGGGGCTGGCATAGTGGCAGAGTGCTTGCCTGGGATGCATGAGGCCCTGGGTTTGAACCTCCGTACCACCTAAAGAAGAAACAAAACTTGGAAAGCTAGGTGTGGTGGAATACCCATTTCATCCCCAGCACTTAGAGGATCGAGGCAGGAGGATCAAGAGTTTGGGGGCAGCCTGGGCTCCTGAGTGAGACTGTCTCGGGGGAGGGAATAGAACATCCGTAGACTATATTCTTTTTTTAATATTTATTATGTATACAATAGTCTATCTGTGTATATGTCTGCAGGCCAGAAGAGAGCACCAGACCTCATTACAGATGGTTGTGAGCCACCATGTGGTTGCTGGGAATTGAACTCAGGACCTTTGGAAGAGCAGGCAATGCTCTTAACCACTGAGCCATCTCTCCAGCCCCGTAGACTATATTCTTACACACTATAAAAATTACATCTGCTATGCTAGGAAACACCCGTGTGCTGCGATGTAATTCTGACTGACTCTGTCATTATCCTGAAGTCCCTTCCATCCTAGGCCTCCCCGCAGGATTCCCTTCCTAATCAAATACCTCATTGTTCAGTTACACACGATGAGGAGTCATGCTCCTCATCTGACTCTTTCTAGGTTTCTCTTGGTTTCCGTCTTCTAGGAAGCTCACGGGTTTCCCAGCCTGGTGGCTGACTGAGGGTTGTCCTGAAGACTGTAATCATTGCTAACTGGCAGAATGGAGTAGCATTTCTGAATTTTTGTGGTTATAGCTTCCAGGTATTGCGAGCTACCCCGAGCCCCTCAGTGATCCCACTTACTCTGCTCAACAATTCTGTAAAGTGGAGTTGTTCACCCTCACCGGTGGGAAGAGGAAACTGAGGCATTCAATGATTTGCCTGAGATCACCCCAGGGATGGCGGTGGGGTGTAAATCTTGTGATCCGCGTCTGTGTCTGAGTCTTTCTCAAATGGGGCCCGTTTATAAGGTACACGTGCTGTAAAACTTTTTAAGAATGTGTCCCAGGTGTGGTGGCACATTCCTGTCACCCCTGCATTGGGAGGTGGAGGCAGGACTTTGAGGTTGGGCCGGATGAGACCTTATCTCTGAGAGAAGGAGCAGGGAGAGAGGATGAAAATTAAATTCACCCATTGAACTTAGAGCCCTTCTCCTCTTACGTCCCCGTCTGGCTCTTCTCATACGTTTGTATGCATTTCTAGTTGTATAATTTTTTTTCTTTACTAAAAGTGGAGTAATGAAAGTGTTTATCACGTGACATTTTTGAGCGGGGAGAGTTGGCACACGCTGAGTAGATGAGAACCGCTGAACTATCCCCTATATCCTAGCCTTGCAGTTAACAGTGATCATAAATATTTTCCTATGACCTCTCAGAAATTCTCAACTCTGCACCAAATGTCAAGGACGCACCAGACATCACTGTCACTAGCATTTCAGAGCTAGGGTTTTAGCCAGTGGGTCTGTTAACTGCTTCTTTTACATCTGACAAACCGATGCTTGAATAGGCAAACTGACTTAAAAGACAGGCTCCTAGGTGTGCAGACTCCTGGTTCAGTTTCTCTCCGTGCCTTGCATTCTTCCCTCCCTTCGGCCACAGCTGTGGGTGAATCAGTGTGGGCAAGCCTGGGAAACCAAAGTCCTCTCTCTGTGCCTCTTTCCTTCCTGAGCCCCGCCATGAGCGAAGGAGTGGGCAGCTTGGAACTCTTACTCTCCCTGAGAGCCATAGACTGGGCTCAGAAGTAAGGTTCTCACAGGTGCAATCTCAGGTCCGGTTACAGAACCGGGGCTCTCCCCTTAGACCCAGACACCTCCTCCCCTCCCCGCTGCCTTTCACGTACTTCTGGCCTTGAAAACCAGCTGCCGAAGCATCTTTCTTGTGCTGACTGCAAGTGCTCTAGACATCACCACTCAGGGCAGTCCCTCATGTGGTCAAGAGACCCTTCCCGAAGTCAGCCTCAGCCCCTTGTCACAGTAAATGGCTCCAAAGAGGGAATAGGCTGCCTGATGTCTGGGAGAAGCACCCCCCATCCTCACCCCCAACCTCCCCCACCCCCGTCCTCTGGTGGCCTCACTCTTGTCTGCCTTCCTGGCAGGAACAATGCTGCTGCTGGCCGTTCTGCTGCCACTGGTCTGTCTTCTGCTCTTCAGCACCACCCTGGCCTGCACCTGGATGAGGCACCCCTCTCTCTGCAGAAAGCTGGGTAGGAAGGAGACACGTGGAGGTGGCAGTGGAGGGGAGGGATATTCAAGGACAAACTCTGGTGCACAAGGCTCTCGGGTGCTGGATACTCTCGCTAGCCTCTCATGCCGAGGCTGGAGACAAGGGTAGCTGTACTGACTTCCGCTAGGACCCTAGGGTTGGCAGCACATGGTGGTGGGGACAGGGGTTGAAGGTTAGGAACTGCAGGCCCCTCAACCCGTTTTGGTTTTCATTTCAGGTACTCTGCTCAAGCGGCATCCACAGGTAAAGGAGTAGAAGAAGTCAGCAAGGAGGGGCGGGGCGGCGAGGTCGGGAGAGCTGGACTCTGGCCTCCGTTCATTCCACTGATTGCTTGCTGAGCGGCCATGTTCCAGCCGCCATGCCTGGCACCAGCATACAGGCTGAGCAAGAACCTCCCTCCCTGGAGTCTGCGAAAGAATAAAATTCAAAGGCTGGGATGTTAGGGCCCTTAGCTAGCATGTACAAGGACCTGGGCTCCGTTGCCAGTGTCACCGAGGGGTGGCACAACCACAATTGTACCATCACGGCACTTGGAGACTGAGACAGAAGGCTCACCATGAGTTTGTGGCCAGCCTGGGGCTCTATAGTGAAATTCAGGGCAGCCTGGGCTAGAATAAGAGCCTGTCTCAAACACAACAAAACCATGACAGCAATAATAATGATATATAAAGAATAATTGTGTATCAGGTGGCAGCCGTAATGAAAGTGAGCTGGCCAGTGAGTGGCAGGTGGGCAGGGAAGGCCTCTCGGATGCACTGGTGACTCGAGCAGGGAGTTGAAGAAATGAGGGCGCTAACAAGGGGACTCTTGAGGAAAGTGCTCTAGAAACTGGAGAAGCACCGTGTGCAAAGGTCCTGAGGCATGGTGAGGCGCAGACGCAGACAACAAATGCATTGCCAGAATACAAGGGAAAGGGCATGGAGACTAAGGTACGACGAAGTCTAGCCTCTGATGTCGGCTGCTTCTCTTTCTCTTCTACAGGGAGAAGAATCTCCCCCCTGCCCCCCTCCAAGAGCCAACCCAGATTTCCCTGACCTAGCCGAGCCACTACTACCCACGTCTGGGGACTTGTCCCCGGCCCCTGCTGGACCCCCAGTGACCCCAGTCTTGGAGGAAGTGGTGCTTCAACAGCAGAGTCCCCTGGTCCAGGCTAGGGAGCTGGAGACTGAGCCCGGGGAACACAGCCAGGTGGCCCACGGTGAGCTGGACAAGCCATGGGGAGAAAGGAGTGTGGGGAGGAAGAGAGCGATGGGGGTGGTTGACAGGGAGAAAGAGTAAGGTCCAGGTGAAATAAAAAGATCCAGAGGCAAAACAGAAGGGAAGAGTCTGAGAGAAACAGAGGAGTGTGTTCAGCACCTCAGAGAGCTATAGAGAAGCTGGGGTGTGGGCACACCTGCATCCCCAGCACTGGAAACAGGAGGACCAGGATATCAGAGCCATCCTCCACTACACAGCCATTTTAGGCCAGCCTGGGCTATGCGAGACCCTGACTCAGAGGAAGGAATAGCAAATGAGAGGTGGAGTTGTGAGGAAGGAGAATTCCGGAAATACCCTTCTCATTTCGCCTTCTCTCCCACAGGTGCAAATGGCATTCATGTGACCGGAGGCTCAGTGACCGTCACTGGCAATATCTATATATACAATGGGCCAGTGCTGGGGGGGACACGGGGTCCTGGAGATCCCCCCGCTTCCCCTGACCCTCCATACCCCACTCCTGAAGAGGGAGCCCCGGATCCTTCTGTGCTCTCCACACCTTACCAGGAGGATGGCAAAGCTTGGCATCTGGCTGAGACAGAGACACTAGGGTGCCATGCCCTCTGACAGAGCCGAGGAACCTACATGCTGCCTGATGCCTGATGGTATCTGAGAAAGGCAAGGAGGACAGAGAGTCCAGCACCTTCTCCTCGAGGCTGCTCTACCCACCAGAACTCACAGGGTCTGGGGAGGCTCTGAGAAGCAGAAGCCTAAGAGACTAAGCCTCAGACACCTCTTCAGAGCAGAACCGGACACTGGCAAGGCACAGTGCCTGCCCAGGACTCTGACTACTGTCTGAGCCAGCCTGAGACTTTGTGGCGGACCCACCAGTCCCAGAGGCAGCACACATTCAGCCTCAGACACAGGCAAGGCTTGTGACCCTAGCCGCTGCCCACCATGCCTCCCTGCCCCTTAAACATGGCAAAGGAGGGAGCAGGTCACAGGGTCAGTGGCAAGGACATCACCAGGACCTTGCAAGGCTTCGTGGTGCTCATTCTTAACTTTCACAGGCCTTGAGGGCTCATACCATGTGGACCAAGACAGACCCTGGGTGAAGATAAAGCCACGTGGAGGAGCATCCCTCCCTTGCTCCTGGGGGAGAGGATGGTGAGACAGTGAGAGTGGGGGTTTGGGTATCGTTATCAGGTATCCAGGAGAACAGGAGAAAAATGGCAAGTGTATTTATAAATTGTAACCACCTGCAAATAAAGTCAAGATTGAGAGCCTTTATTTTCTTGGGTTTTATAGAGAAACACTAGACCATTAGGACAAAATCAACGGCAAAGTTGAAGACACAAAAATATCGTCCTTCAAAGGTGCTCCTGGAAGGGGTCCCTAGGATTGGTTCAGATAGTGTCCGTATTAAGCAACAGTGTCTGAGTATTTGCAGAGAAATATTGTAGGCATTCAACACACCTACAGTATGAATGGACTCGGTCCTCCCAGAAACCCATGAGGCACGCACTCCCTTGACACAGGAGAAGACAGACTCAGGGGGAGTCATTTGTTCAAGTCAGCTGCAAATGGCAAGAGGGTTTGTGCCCAAGTGGCCCTGCCTAAATGTCCTTCAGGGGTCCTGTCTTTCACAGGCAGCAAGTCTCAGCATACGCCCAAACATCCCGCTGTGTACAGTGGAAATCAGGGTTGGCGGAAAGGATTAATGGGTGCTTGATATCCACCGTGAGGGAGGCCAAGTTCAGCTCCTCTATTGGAGAACAGAAATCTGGGCCAGCTGAATCCTTTTAGCTCAGAGGGAGCAGTCAGTGTGTGTGTGTTATCTTTATTAAAAATTAATAATAAAAAACTGTAATGTCTCTTGCCCTTTCATTGGTAAATGCTTGCTGCTCATGCATGTATCCACCATACCGCCCAGCAGAGGTGACCCAGAGCCTGACGGATTGCTCAGAGCTGACTGTTCCTTCCATAAAAGGCAACTCTTGTGGATCCAAGTGTTAGGAGCTCAGGAGCTGGCCTTCATCAAGATGGTATGGCAAGAAAACACACATCCCAGGAGTCTGAGTGGATGGGTTATTTAAGGTTGACTATGAGAACTGAATCCAACTTCCTTCTGCACAGAGCAATGCTTGGCCACATAGTCACCAAGATAAATCTCTGTCATGCTAGAGCCGGATGACACGGCTCCTTAATAATCATTCCAATGTGTCAGAATTTTAAAATTACTACAAGCTGTTCAATAAAATTAAGGGGGGGGGAGGACTCAAAGAAATAGTATTCCTGGGCTATCAGGACTGCTCAGCAGGTAAGGGTGCTGGATGCCAAGGATGCCAAGCCTGATGACCAACTCTGATCTGCAGAACCCACATGGTAAAAGTAGAGAAACAGACTCCTAAAAACCATCCTCTAATTTCCATGTGTGTGCTCTCTCTCTCTCTCTGTCTCTGTCTCTCTCCCTCATATGTGTGCATGCTCTCTCCCTCTCTGTCTCTCTCTCTCTCTCTCTGTCTCTGTCTCTCTCTCATGTGTGTGCATGCTCTCTCTCTCTCTGTCTCTCTCTCTCTCTTTCTGTCTCTCTCTCTCTCTCTCTCTCTCTCACACACACACACACACACACACACACTGTGGCCTACGCCTGTCTGCACTGTACTAGTAAGGAACAAACTCCTGTTGGTTGGTATCCGAATTGAGTATACAGATTAATTAGGAAAAGCCTACATCTTCGTGGGGTTGGCTCTTCCTGTCAGAAATGCAACACATCTGTCTGTCTGCTGATTCTTTTCTGTTTGTGTCTGACAGTAGCACCTCAGTCCTTTCTCACCTTCTCCTAGGTGTGTTTATCATTATTAAGTACTATAGAAATGAGACCATTCAATTTAATTTTTGTTTTGACATATTGATTGATTGACTGGTTAATTGATTGATTTTTCAAGACAAGGTTTCTCTGTGTAACCCTTGACTGTCCTGGAACTCACAGAGATCCTCCTGCTTCTGCCTCCTGAGCGATGGAATTAAAGATGTGCACCTCCACCACCCTGTTTGGGAGGAGGGAGTCTTAATTGAGAAAACACCTCCATAAGATTGGTCTGTAGGTAAGACTGTGTGGTATTTTCTTAGGAGGGCCCAGCGTACTGTGGGTGGTGCCACCTTTGGGCGGGTGGTTCTGGGGAGCATAAGCAAGCAGGCTGTACCGGCCACGGAAACAAGGCAGGAAAGCAGTGCTCCTCCGTGGTCTCTGCTCCAGATCCTGCCTCTAGGTCCCTGCCCTGAGTTCCTGCCCTGACTTCCCTCAAGGATGGATTTATGAGCTGTAAGTTGAAAAAAAAAAAAAAAAACCTTTTCCTCCCGAGTTGCTTTTGGTCATGATGTTTTATCAAAGCAAGAGAATCCTAACTGGGACAAATAACAAAAACAAGAATAAACCAAAACCAACCAACAAAAAGCATATACTTTGGGGCTACCGAGATGGCTCGACTGTTGAGAACACTTGCTACGCTTGCAGGTTTAATTCCAAGCACCTACATCAGGCAGCTCACAACGGCCTGTTACCCTTGCTCTAGCGGATTGGGTGCCTTCTTTTGGCCCCATGGACACTGCATGCACATGGACACATACAGACAAGCAAGCACTCAAGCACATACTCGTTCATGTTTATTCCGCCACGACCCTCTCATTTAGCATGTTCTCATTCAACGAGAATTTAAACAGATGTATTGATTTTGCTATATTAAGGAAGTATTCATGTCTTAGCATTTTATCCAAATCAGACGGCCAGCGAATGAGGAGAGGCTGGGCAGAAGCTACTGGAGCAGGGGTGTTGGTGAGAGGAGATTTTGGGGTGCCCTGTGCAGAGAGAGTCAGCATCCCTGCTCTCTCTCACTCACGGACTGGGCCTGGTGGCTTGTTAAACGAATCTGAGCCGCACTTTCAAAGTTCACATTTGGGAAGCATTAAGTGCTTTCTACGTAGCAGTCATTTTAAGATAAAATAGCCAACAAAACAAACTTGGTAGAGGACTTCCTGGAGTTTGTGTAATAACTGCAGAGAAATAAGCACTGAGAAGCACAGGACTGGGATTCGATGGAGGCCGGAAGGTCAGGAAATGCCTGCTAGAGCCTGCTAGAGGCACGGACCCGAACCCGCAACCCAGAGAGTAATGAAAGGGCTCCCCAGGGAGAGCCATGAAGGAGAGGAGGGAATGGCTGGTGAAGGCCCTGGGACGAAAGGAACCATTTGCCTGGCTCTGGGGAGCTTGGTTCCAGGGAACTGAAGCGGGAAAGGTAAACAGGAAACAAGTTGCCCAGACAGACAAACTGTAATAAGAGTTTGGGACTTTACCCTGGGAGCAGTAAGAAGCCACTGAACTTTTTCCCAATGTAGTAAAATGTAGAAAGTGTACAGCGTTCAAGTTATAGCCTGAAAGGCTGCTGACATTGGTTTAGGAATCTAAAACACTTGTCTTGTATATTCCTAGCCGCTGAGCCGTTTCTCTAGCCCCTCATAAAAGAAAATGTAATTATAAATTATAAAGACTGTTTCAAGGTTATATTCATGTAAGTATTCTAGAAGATACAGTTTCCTGCCCCCTGATACCCAGTAATTCCTTTTTTCCCCCAGGCAGAGTTTTTCTGTGTAACAGCTCTAGCTGTCCTGGAACTTTGTAGACCAGACTGACTTTGAACACACAGAGATCTGCGTGGCTCTCTTAGGGTGTAAAGGCATGTGCTACCACTGCCTGGCTCAATAATTCTTTTAAGATTAAAAAAAATGATGATTTTTAATTCTGTGTAGGTGTGTGTGTCTGCATGTGGGCGTGTGCATTCAAGTACGGACACCCACTTAGACCAGAGACCCTGGATTCCCTGGGCTGGAATCACAGGTGATTGTGAGCCGCCTGACATGGATGCGGAGAACCAAACTTGGGTCCTCTGGAAAAGCAGCCAGAGCTCTTACCTTCTGAGCTGTCTATCCAGCCCGATCCCTCAGTAGTTCTCATTGCTGGGACCCCAGTTTATATTCCAGCAGACATGTGATATTTGGGATTTAGGGTAGTCCACAGAGAGATCCACTTTCTCTCTTCATCTGGTACTGAGGATGGAATCCAGGTTGCATGCTAAAGAAAACATTCCACCACCGAGTTCCAACCCTACCTTGGTGACTTTTTAAAGTTTTAATATTATCATTAAACTGCTCAACTAGTTTCAAATGTGTGATCTTCCTGCCTCGGTCTCCTGAGTAGCTGGAAAGGTGTGCCACCACTCGAAGGTTTTAAAATTCATTTCACTTATTTTTATTTATTATTATTTTTACACACAGTGTGGTCATTCGACAACTTTGTGGAGCTGGTTCTCTCCTACTTTTTTATGTAGGTTCCAGGGATGGGACTCAGGTTGGCAGGCACCAGGCATATTTGGCAAGTGGTTTAACCTGTCGAACTATCTGCTGGCCCTTTATTTTTATTTTTTATTACTTCAAAAACTATTTATTAAGAAACCAGGGAGATGGTTTAGTGGGTAAAGGCACTTGCCACCAATACTGATGACGAGGCTTTGGTCCTTAGAACCCACATTGTGCATAGAGAGAATCAACTTCCATAGGTTGCCCTCTTACCTCTACATCCACACACATGCACACACACACACATGCACACACATGCACACACATGCACACACACACACACATGCACACACACATACACATGCACACACATGCACACACACACACACATGCACACACACACACACACATACACACCAAACAAATGAACAAACAAATGGGTACTTTTTTTAAAGGAAAAGGAAAAAATGTGTACTGTGTTGCTGCAGACTGAACAGACCCTTGTGCGTGAAAGAAAGCAGTCCGCAGCCGGGTGGTAGTGCACACCTTTAATCTCAGTGCTCGGAGACACACACAGGCGGATCTGTGAGTTCGAGGCCAGCCTGGTCTACAAAGTGAGTTCCAGGGGAGCCAAAGCTACACAGTGAAACCCTCTCTCTCTCACACACACACACGCACACACAAACAATCTGAGCTATATCCAAGCTGGCCCCAGTCCCTATTCCCACCCCACCCCCTTTTTAAAACTATTTGACTTCTATTTCATCAGTTTTGCTTACATATGAAGTCCAGATGAATAAAATCATAAATTAGTTATTGTATTTATTTATTATTCTTATTTTTTAGACAGGACCTAAGATTCAAACTTGTGACCACCTTTTTGTTTCTGCTGGGACTATAGAGGTGTGTGCATGCATGTGTGTGTATGTGTGTGTGTGTGTTTGTATATATATGGCGTGTGTGTGTTGGTGTGTGTGTTGCTGAGATTACATATAGGTCTCAAACATGCTGGGCAAACTCTATCACTGAACATTGCAGTTCTATATATTTTATTTTATGAACCTTTATAACTTTTATTATGTTTATTTATTGGGAGGTGTTCGTTATGTGATAAGGCTTTTCCTGGAGAGACACAACACACAGGTCTACTCACCCCAGACTTGAGTCCACTGCAGACAAAAGTACAGCTATCACCAAAGTCCAACTTGATGAATCAACGAGTTTTATTGGGGTCACGTACAGGAGCAGAAATGACTGAAAGACAGTCACATCTGCAAAGCCTACCCCAGCATGAATGACAGCTCACAAAATCTGGGAACCTGGAGCCCAGGCAGCTCGACAGGCTGTCCAGGGTCCTTTCCAGACGGCGCTGTTAGGCTAAAGCTCTTCTTTGCAGCTTGACATACCTGAGAAAGACTTTGAGCAATCTTTATTGTGTTCTCGGGGAGCAAGAGGCCTAGTGAATGTGGTCGGGTTCAGGGTCACCCAGAAGCTATTTTGAGTTGTTTACCTTCTGCTTTAGGGAGCTTCCCTGCAAGATGGAATGTTTCCATCACAGAGAAAAGAGCTACCTAAGTGTGCCGAGTGCCTGCCATGGCGTAGATATGGAGGTCGGCCGACCACTTGTGGGAGTCACCCCTCTTCTTCCACCATGTGGGTCCCAGGGACAAAACTTAGGTCATCAGGCTTGGCAGCAAGACCCTTACCTGCCGAGCCTGCTCACTGACAACTTTTATTATGATTATTATTTAGCTCTAAAGTGCTGCAAAATATGAAAGGAGTTTTAAGATTTATTTTATTTTATATGTGTGAATATTTTGCTTGCATGTGTGTCTGTGCACTGTGTATATACCTGGTGCCCTCGGAAGTCAGAAGAGGGCACTGGATCCCTTAGACCTGGAGTTACAAGTGTCTGTGAGCCACTGTGTGAGTGCTGGGAATCAAATCAGGATCATAAACAAGAGGAAAAAGACTTTTTTTTTTGAGACAGTTGTACTTTTATTTTGGAGGGGGGTTGCTGAGGGCAGAAGCCAAGGACATGCATACACTAGGCAAGTTCTCTACCACTAAACAACACTCTTAGGCTCTTGTGTTAATCCTGCCTCCTTTTTAAAAAAAGGTAAGCCCTTGCTGCACAGCTCAAGCTGGCTCAGACTCTCGCTGCTGCAGCCCCCACCTCCCGAGTGCTGGGATGAAAGGTGTGTACCACCAAGTCCAGCTTCAGGTTCATCTTTGGTGAGTTTAACTTTTGGCCCCGGGCCAGAAGGCCTAGAAGATTAGAGGAAGAAAATTTTTTCCTTCTCTTATAGAAGGAAGTCGGAAAAGAAAAGATACAGCATAGTTCATTCATAAAGTTGGAAAAGCCTAAACTACACTATTTAGAGGTCTGTATGTAAGCAGTGGACAGATGATAACAACACCCCAGGGAATAGAATCATTCAGGACTCACAGCTTCAGGAAGGAGGAAGTTAGTTATGATCCCAGAAGGGTGTGGGGTGAGTTCTGAGCTTCAGACAATGTCCCTTTCTTGGTCTAGGTGGTAATTGCAGTCATTTCACTTCACTATTGCTCAGTGAACCAGACAACTGTCAGCAGGTTCAGGTTTACTACTAGGGTGTACACTCTTTACAGACACTAAAACAAAGAAGACAGACTTGAACTAAACGGAGAGAGGTCTGAATGAGTCACTTCTGAGTGTGGAGAAACGAATAGACGAGAGACGTATCTCCAGAGTGTTACACGCTGTGGGGGTTTGAATAGGAATGGCCCCCGTAGACCCGTGTGTTTGAGTGCTTGGCCTATAGGGAACGGCACTATTAGGAGGTGTGACCCTTTTGGAGAAACTGTTTCACTGTGGGGGCAGGCTTTGTTGTCTCATATGCTTAGCTATGCCCACTGTGGGACACAGTTCACTCTCTTCCTGTTGCCTGTGGATCAAGATGTAGAATTCTCCAGCACCTTGTATGTCTGTACGCTGCCATGATGATAATGGAATAAGTCCCTGAAATTGTTAAGTCTGCCGCAATTAAATGTTTTCCTTTATAAGAGTTACCATGGTCATGGTGTCTCTTCAAATCAATAGTAATGATCTGGAGAAGTGGCTCAGAGGTTAAGAGCACTGCCTGCTCTTCCAAAGGTCCTGAGTTCAATTCCCAGCAACCAACATGGTGGCTCACAACCATCTGTAATGAGACCTGGTGCCCTCTACTGGCCTGCAGGAACATACGCAAGCAGACCACTGTTTACATAATAAATACTTAAAAAAAAACAATAGAAACGCTGACTAAGACAGACATGTAGGTGCTAAATGAAGGACCATAGATAAAACTACCTACAGAATATGAGGGTGACAAGAGAAAGGCCTGAGCTGAAGCCATGTGGATCCCCACATCCAACAGATGGGCAGATGGCAAACTAAGAAATGATCCTGAGAAGGAAAATAGAAATAGGTTAATTTAAGATGTAAAAGTTAGTTAATACGAAGCCTGAGCTAATGGGCCAAACAATGTTGTAATTAATATGGTTTCTATGTGATTATCCATGTCTGGGTGGCCGAGAAATAGAGCACAGCCTCTGTCTACAGAAAAGCCAAACATGGAGGAAGAAAAGCTGATTTCAGGAGGGGAAAAATGCTTTTGTAGAAGGGAGTGGTCAGCATCCCAACAGCTCTGAGGGGAAACCTTTTCCCGGTGGAAGTGCCGAAGTTCTAAATGGACTGCTATCCTGGCAGTCTGGAGCCAAGGAGTACCACAACGTCACGACACACAGCAGACCTCACACAAGCAATTTTTGAGAAAGACACAAAGAGAAGCTGCCTTGCTTGAGTAAGAAGCAGCAAAGAGCTAGTGGAAGGCACGCTGATAGAAGATTTCTTGGGGGCAAAGTTTACCAGGGTGGAAATTTGCAGGGTGGGAACCAGTGGGGTTTCAAGTCTTGAACCTGGCTGAGGGATTGGTGGGTTTGCAAAATCCAGAAGTAAGCGCAGACTTTTATCCTACACCAGTACTACTGAGAGTTCAAACAGGACGAAGATGGACGAGTGTCATCAAGGCTCAATAAAATGAGACCACTGGCCTTAGCCAGAGGTGTCAGATGAAAAGATGGAGACGTAATGGGGTGAAGACTTGCTGGGGGGCAACCTGGACTAGCACTCTGCATGATTCCAGAAGGCATCTTTCAGCTCATGGACCAGGAAGGCATCATTAAGAAGGCAGTATCAGTCCGGCCTGGTGACAAATGCCTGTCATCCTAGCACTCTGGAGGCAGAAGCAGGTGGGTCTCTGTGAGTCTGAGGTCAGTTTTGTCAACACAGGGAGCTCCAGAACAGCCAGGGTTACGTAAGAGAGTGTCTCATCATCATCATCATCATCATGAAATAAACACATAAATAGAAATAAAAAGGCTGCAATGTCCCCAGAGCCACACCACAAAGAGAACCTGGTGAGGACAAAATGCCCCCGAGTGGAGCGATTTAGTAGCACCGCCTCCAGAATGGAACCGCTCATGCTCAGACTCTGGTTCTGCTTGTAGCTGACAATGTACACTTGGGCTGAGGTTAGCTCAGTGGCAGGGGATTTGCCCAGCAGTGTGAGGCCCCACGGCCTGCAACCAAACAATGTGAACTTGATCAAGTTACTCCAGCCTCTTATGTGTCCAAATCTGTAAAAATAGGAATTTTTCTTTCTATAGGATTTTTTCCTTTTTAAGTTTTATTGAGCTTGTGTGTGTAGTAACAGGAGCGGCGGGGCTGTGTCCCCGGCACCCCGGCCGCCAGCTAGCTTTTGCCCCGAAATAACAACACACAAACTGTATTCATTTAAACACTGCTTGGCCCATTAGCTTTAGCCCTTACTGGCTAATTCTGATATCCAGATCAACCCATCTCTAATAAACTGTGTAGCACCGGTCTTACCGGGAAAGATTCAGCATGTCTGACCTGGCGGCTTGCTTCATCGCATGCGTCTGCCTCAGAGAGCAGAGCTATCGCGTCTGCCCGGGAGAGGGGAGCATGGTGTCTCTGCTCCAAAGAGCAGAGCTGTCGAGTCTGAGCTCACTTCCTCTTCCTTCTGGCATTCTGTTCTGTTTACTCCTCCCACCTATGTTTTAACCTATGAGGGCCAAGCAGTTCCTTTATTACTTAACCAATGAAATCAACAGATTGATATATGACACTCCCACATCATGTGTGTGTGTGCGCGCACATGTGCCCAAGGAGGTCAGAAAAGGGCCTCAGTTTCCCTGGAGTTTGAATTATAGGCAATTGCAAGCCATGTGGGCACTAAGAGCTGAACGCCAGTCCTCTGGAAAAGCCAGAAATGCTCCGGACCCTGAGCCATCTCTCCGATTCTTTAAAGACAGAATCTTCCTGTGAAATCCAGGTTGACCTCGGACGCATGAACCTTTTGCCTCAGCATCCAGACAGTGGGGTTAAAAGTATACGCCACCATTTGCAGTTTAGCAATAGTAGGAGTCTTGTGAGCACCAAACAAAGCAGACTAACTGAGGCTGGGACAGTGACTCAGGAGGTTGAGGCAAGGGAGTTATAAATTAAAGACCAGCCTGGTGGATTTAGTAAGGCATTCTCAAAATCAACAAAAAGTGAACACATGATGGATTACATGTCTAGCATGCTCAGGCCCTAGGTTTCAGCACCAGAAGAATTTTTAAAAATCTCCATCAGTTTTTGCTGCACAGTAGACATGCAATAAATGGAAATCATCTATTTCTGTTCAACTTAGATACTTTTTCTGTTGTTGCTAGTTTTATTTTTCATTGATTCTGTTTTGCTTTTCTTTTCTCTCTCTCTCTCTCTCTTTTTTTTTTTTTTTTTTTTTTTTTTTTTTTTTTGAGACAGGGTTTCAGGGCTTCAGTGTATCCCTGGCTGGCCTAGAACTTACTGTGTAGACTAGACTGGCCTCTTACAGAGATCCCCCTGCTTCTGCCTCCCAAGTGCAGGAATTAAAGGCGTTCGTCACCATGCCTGACTGAGGTACTTTTAAAAGCGTCTAGCAAACAAACCACTTGGTATTCACTCTGCGAAGAGAGTAAGAAGCTTGACGGTGACATAAGGAATGGCTGGCGGCGGCTATGGAGAGAAAGCAAAGCGGGGTATCTGTGATTGAGGTTTGTTGCTTGGTGTTGAGTTTGACAGTGTAGAGACTGAACCAGGGCCTCATGCATGCTAGGCAAGTGCTCTTGGCCTGTCTGTATCCCCAGGTCTAGTTTTTTCTTTTCTTAAATGAAAGACTGTGCCAGGTATGGCGGCCAGCCTGGTCTACAGAGTGACTTCCAGGACAGCCAGGGCTACACTGAGACACCCTGTTGAGAGGAGCTGCGGGCCGTTTCCCTGCCGCCCCAGCTCCCGGTCGCCAGCTAGCTCTAGCTTATGCCCGAAATAATTACACAGAAACTATATTCATTTAAACACTGCCTGGCCCATTATCTGTAGCCTCTTATTGGCTAGCTCTTACATATCGATCTAACCCATTTCTAGTATCCCTGTAACACCATGAGGTGCGCTTACCAGGGAGGATCTTAACCTGCGTCTGGCTGGAGTGGGAGCATCATGGCGACTCCTTGACTCAGCTTCTTTCTCCCCCAATCCTGTTCTGTTTACTCCACCCACCTAAGGGTTGGCCTATCAAATGGGCCTAGGCAGTTTCTTTATTACTCAACCAATGAAAGCAACAGATAAGATACAAGACCCACCTCCATCATTTCCCCTTTTTCTGTTTAAACAAAAAAGAAAGGCTTTAACTTTAACATAGTAAAATTACATATAACAAAACAGTTATCAAGTAAGAATTACAGTTACAATATTTATATCTATTTTATCTCTTATCATAACTAAGGAAAACTATAACTATTTATTCTTCAATTCCATCAAAGACTCCAGAAGGATATAATAATACCTAAGTAAACAGGAAGTCCAAAACTCTAGAAATGACAGAGACATCTCGCTGCCTGGACAGTCACCCAAAGTTCTTCTGTACCATTGGGGCATCCATCTTTGGCCTTCAGGCCCATAATATCCAGAGACATTTCCATGAAGCAGGAAAATTCAAAGACAGTTCAGTCACTATCTGCTGTGTCCTGCAGAATGTCTCGCAGACTCTTTCATGAATCAGGAACCCCGAAAGACCATCTCACCTTTTGGCAAGTTCAGCAGTCCTCTTTCTGCAGGTTCTTTGTGTCCAGTTTATGCATCAGTCCAGGCAAGAGCAGTTTCTTGCCCAAATGGCTATAAGGATCCTCTTCGATGCCCATCTTCCTCTCGAAGTAGATTGGTGCTGCCAGGAGCAGACGTGTCTCATTGTCATGAAAAGCCCTAAGTTATTAAAACATTTAAATGCCATATTCTGCAGTCTTTGAAAGATATGAAGAATGCCTATCCTACTGAAATATATCTCTATATATCTAGAAAATCTAACTAACATGACTATAAGCTTGACTATTATCCATTAACAACCTATATTTCCTAATTATACATTACATTTTAAAATGAACCACGTTGGGCGCCACTCTGAAGCAGTACGGGGCGGCTGGGCTGTGTCCCCGGCACCCAGCCGCCCACATGGCTCTAACTTATGCCCGAAATAATTACACAGAAACGGTATTCATTTAAACACTGCCTGGCCCGTTATCTGTAGCCTCTTATTGGCTAGCTCTTACATATCGATCTAACCCATTTCTAATATTCTGTGTAGCACCACGAGGTGCGCTTACCAGGGAGGATCTTAACCTGCGTCTGGCTGGAGTGGGAGCATCATGGCGACTCTCTGACTCAGCTTCTTTCTCCCCCAATCCTGTTCTGTTTACTCCACCCATCTAAGGGTTGGCCTATCAAATGGGCCTAGGCAGTTTCTTTATTACTCAACCAATGAAAGCAACAGATAAGATACAAGACCCACCTCCATCAACACCCTGTCTCGAAAAGCCGAAGTTGGGGGGAAAAAAGAAAAGAAAGACTGTTGCTGGTTTTTGCTTTGTTTTCCGTAGAAGCTTTAGGCTCCTGGAAACTGCACAAAAAGTACAGTGATCTCTCATGCTTCTTCTGCTCCGTCTCCACACAGCTTCCGCATTTACTAGCTTGGTCCAGTGATGCAAAACATTTGCTCCAGCTGACACACGGCGGAGTTTACACTAAGGCTCTTATGCTGTGCAGCTCTGAGGATCTTGAAACACGTATAATGTCATGACAGGAGTCGTTTCGCTGCCCTAAAAATCCCTTCTAGCCTCCGGTTAACTTTCCCTTTCTCCACACTCTTGGAAGTATCTAATTTTTTTTAAAAAAAATATTTTTTAAAAGTTTTTATTTATGTGTAAATGTATGTCCCCTCGTGCAGGAGTTAACGGTCAGCTGTAAGTCAGCCATGGCAGAGGCTGGGAGCCAAATCAGAGCCTCTGCAGGAGCAGCTGGGAGCTCCTAATGTGTTTAGTGTCTGTGTGGTTTTGCTTTTTTCACAAAGTCACAAAGTTGGAACCGTAGAGTATGTAGCCTTTCAGACTGGCTTCTTTCACTTAGTAATACGCATTTGTGGTTCCTTCCTAGTTCCCATTGCTTGTTAGCCATTTCTTTTAGCTGAATGGTCTCCCGTCACCTGGACAATTCACAGCTCACCTCTCGAAGGATATCCTGGTTGCTTCCAAATTCTCAAAATTATGAATAAACCTGATAAAACTTGTATGGGCGAGATTTTGTTCAGACTTAGTTTTCAATTTATTTGGGCAAATACCAAGTAGTGCAGTTGCAGGACGGAGGGGAAGGTGATGGTGACCGGCAAGCTGCCTTCTGGAGAGGCTGCATCCGTGTGCATTCCAGCAGGCAGTGGATGAGAGCTCCGTTAGCTCCGTCCCTGTTAGCTTGTGGCGGTGTCAGCTCTCTGGACTTTGACTCCTCTGATAGTTGTGTCTCACTGTTTTCATCTGCTTGTCCCTGGTGGTCTACAGTATGAAGAGACTCTTCTCTTCGAGTGTAATGGTACGGGCTTTGGTTCGGTTTTCAGCCAGGCTGTTTTCTTATTGTTGTTCTGAGAGTGCTTTGTGTGTGCCTTCAGTGTCAGATCCAAGAAGTCATCTAGAGTTTCTGTTGTCCTTCAGTTTTATACTTTGCATCGGAATGTTCATTAGTGTGCCACTGTGAGGTTTTTATTGAGAGTCAGTCCTCGTGAGTGCCCAGCAGCTCTAGCAGTTGAAAGGCTGTCTTCTCCCCATCATGCTGCTGTTGCTCCTTGGTTGAATCGTGTTTCGGTGAGTCCGCTCCTGGGCTCTGTGTTCTGTTACCACCACTATGCTACCATTTTGACGACTGCAGCTTTCTACAAAACTTGGGTCTTCTCGGGTCCCCCAACCTGTCCTGTGGTGTTATATCAGTGCTCGTACTTGTCACTTTTCTCATTGCTATGATAAAGATTTCCGAAAGAAGCAGCCTAGGGGAAGAGAGATTTCCTTCAGGCTCACAGTCAGGGGATACAGGCCATGATGGCAGGAAAGGCATGCTGGCACGAAGGTGACAAAGCTTACCACGATGCCTCCAGTCGGGAAGCGGAGTGATGAATGCCGTGACCTGGCAGATTTGCTCCTTTTTCTGCAGTTCAGGACTCCAGGATATTTGCAGGTAAGGTGGGTCTCCCCACTTCAGTTACTTGGGACAATGAGGGAGGTGCCCTGAGAGCAAGAGTCCAACCCATAGAAAGCTCAAACTTGTGAAGATGCAAATTTATTTGTAAGTAGAAAATCCAAACTAAGAATGAGTTGAAGGGGCTCCCTGCTGAAGAACAACTGCCTTTTAGGCCTGTGACTTACCCAAGAGAAGATTACAATAGCCTTAGATCAAAGTGGGCAGGCTCCTTCCAGACCTGGCAGAACCTGGGAGTGTCAGCCACATGGTACTGGTTAGGATGCATGCTTGAGGGAGTCGTGAAGTCAGACCATAATTCCAGAGAGGCACTGAGGCCGGGCAATAGGGCAGACAGGGCTGGAATCCTGTAGAAAGGCCATGAGGGGCTACAGCATGAAGCCTGTGTAGGGGAAGCTTCTGGAAACACCAGGATGTTAGCTATTCGAAGACCGTGGGATTATCCATCCAAGAAAGCAACAAATGAAGCTGGCCCAAGGAAGAGGCTATGTTTACTGTGGGTAGCATAGCTGGATGGGCAGGGCTACCCCAACCCTTGTAAAACCTAGATAATCCCATCAGGAACCCCAGAAGCGAGACATGGAGCTACAGGAATCGGTACGATGTCTGCCTGCTGGGCTCCTTGGACCACAGTTGCATCGGCTTCTGTGTAGTGACTCCGGGTCACTGGTCTCCACCTTCCTAATGCTGTGACCCTTTAGTACAGTTCCTTTCATTGTGATGACCCCCAACCATAAATTATTTTATTGCTACTTTGCAACTACGATTTTGTTACTATTATGAATCATAATGTAAATATCTGAAATGAAGGATATTTGATATGAAACCCCCAAAGGGGTCAGGACCCACAAGTTGAGAACTGCGGCTCTAGAGAAACACTTGCCCAGATAGGGAAGCCCTTTAGTGGCCTTTTCAGTTCAGGCTCTCATTTCGATTTAAATTGCATTTTCACATAACAGTGTGGCGGGGAGGGGGGTGACTTGCTCTAGCAGACTGTTTTCCAGGGTCCTGGGACAGAGCCCCAGGTTTCTCTTCGACGGGAGCAACCTCTTTAACAATTACAACTGCTTTCAAATCCGACTCGTCTGTCACGTTAAAGTCGCAGTCTTTCCCAGACTGCATGCTCGTCTCTCTGCCCCACTTATTCTCTCTCCTTCACTGAGGACCTGGATGAGAACACAAAAGGGGCCATCATAAGAAGAGAGGCAGATGTGAGAGGGTGCAGTAGGGTGATTTGTGTTTCTAGAGTGCGGGGAATTGTGCATGCCAACACTGAGTGGAGTGGAGGGCGGATGGGGGAGATGATGCAGAGAACAGTCCTGAAGGAAACTAGGTATGAAATAGCACAGAAATGCCCACAGCTGTGCAATCAGATAAGAAAAGGAACAAAGTCACAGGAGGGCACGAGGTCCACACGCTCACAGATAAGCGCTGGAGAAACCAGAAATGAAAAACACACGGGCTTTATTCTTCAACGGAAGGAGCTGACACCTGTTCACCGGGAAGGCTGCAATGGATGCTGGTTAGTAACCTGCTGATCTTTTGTTATTCTATGGAGCCAGGCTTTGCCCGAATCCCCCAGGCTTCTTCGCAGTCAATATAACCCATGCTTATGCTTATAACAAACTCTCCCACTGGAGAGGTGGCTTGGCGGTTAAGAGAGCACTGACTGCTCTTCCAGAGGTCTCTGGTTTAATTCCCACCAACCACGTGGTGGCTCACAACCATCCACAGTGGGATCTGATGCCCTCTTCTGGCATAAAGTACCACACAGATAGAGCACTCATATACGTAAATAAATCTTTAACACAAACCCTTCCTTCCTAAGCTCTTATCCTGAGGATTGCTTTTTAGTCATCAGAACCCATTCTTGTGGAAGATGTCACATGTACTTTGCAAAGGAGTTTAAATTCAGTCATGCCTTAAGCCTTATTGTGATAATTGTCATGAGCTGTAGAAGGAGACTGGTCATTCATTCCCAGGCACCCAAGACCAGAATAATCACACAGAAACTATATTAATCACAACAGTGTTTGGTCAATGACTCTAGCATATTCCTAGCTAGCTCTTATATCTTAAATTAACCCATTTCTATTGATCTGTGTATCGGCACAAGGTTGTGTCTTACTGGTAAGGGTGAGACATCTGTCTCCTTCGGCAGCTACATGGTGTCTCTCCTCCACCTACTTTCTCTTTATATCTCTGTTCAGATTTCCTGCCTGACTTTACTAAGTCATTGGCCAAAAAACTTTTTTAATAACCTTTGGTAATAAAACATGTTCATAGCATACAGAGGAAACTTTATCATATCAATGAGGAAACTTTTCCCCAAAGTTTTACTGTGTTTAAATATGTAAAAAATAAACCACTTGGACCCAGACTCCAAAAGCTTGAATCAGCCCAGCTAACTAAAGTGCTCCTGAACTGACTTCAGTCCTACCTCTCTGAATATCATTTCACTGTCAGCCACGACACTTTCAAGGAACCCCAATGTTAAGTCTGGAGAGTAGCCCCAGCCCCTGGCATCCATCCCAGTCCCCTGGCATGGGAGTTGCATTAGTCTGGACTCCAAATCCCAGCATGCCTTCTGGGGGAGGGTCAGGACCACTCCCATAGGGTATTTAAGTGGGATCCCAGAGGAGGAACACATGGTTCCAGGTTTGCATGTGCTCCCTGCTTTCCTGTCTCCCGGCCATGTGCTCGGCAACCCAAGAGCACCGTATTTAATAAAACTATGGACATTTTAATTTGGTTTGATCTGACCTAATTGGATTTCTTTGTGCCAGCAAGCCGCCCCTCTTGTTGTTTTTTCCTAACACCCAACACAAAGTGCTTTCGAAATCACAAGGCCTTGCAGAACCAGGATCCTTCTGGCGTGAAATCAACCTGGCACTTCTGGAGTCAGTGGCTCATGGCCTGCAGTCTCTCTAGAGGGGTCCCTTTGGGGACACTGAAAGTTCTGGTGACCCTGGTAGACAAAATATAAAGAGACGTGTCAGAGGCCATGGGAGTATACAGCAGGTGACAACTAGCGTTCCAAGGGGCGACCTACCAGATGAGTGACTCTCTGATGGGGAGCCCCACCTGGGAAGGCTGTCGGGTCACTGGCTATAGATAACTGTTTGTCTCTGTACTTTTTCTCACGTACCACTAACGGCTCTGGGTATTATTCCCACTGCTTGTGTGTTTATCTCGTGAAACTGTTCCATCGACTGGGCACACCTACGGCTGTGGATGGCCAGGAAGATTATTCCTGCTTAAGTTTTATGATTCTGGTGGATAGAAACAATACTAGGATATTTTTTCATTACTCAGTTTGACATAAGAAAGCAATAGTATTCTCAGTCATTAAGACAGCTGATTTTAGACTTCAGAACAAATTCAAAGCAACCTGGCTGCCCCTGGAGATGAATATCTGGTTGTCCTATAGACAAACACATGCGGTCAGTTTCCCAGGTGATTATTGTTAATCCAAGGTCAAAACATGCAGCAACTTTAGCAGACATAACTTTCTCAGCAATGGACTTTCTGCACCTATTCCCCACCCTCAAGGTTCAGCCAGCTGTTTCAGTCCTGAATGTCAACGTCACTTTCTGTCTGGGAACCCTGACTGCTTACTTTACTCCCTGGCCGGTCAGGGCGACCTCCTTAGCCTGAGAGAAACTGTGGTCAGTTTGGCTCTGTTTCTCGTTGTTCATTCAAGTAGCGCTGTGACCCTGGAGATGTGGTTCATAGCTGTTCAGAGGCTTTGGCTGTGAGGAGAAGCAGGAGAGATGTAGGAGAAAACGTGAGAGAAGTGTGTGTGTGCACGCGTGTGTGCATATGTGTGTGCGCATGTGTGTGCTGGAAGGAATGTGAAGAGGAAGAAGTGTGAGGGAAGAGTAGGGGAGATGAGAGAGATTATGTGTGTGTTGTGTGCACGTGCGTACATGTGTGCGTGCATTGTGTGTGCACGCATGTGTGCACTAAGGATGTGCAGAGGGAGAAGTGTGAGGGATGTGAGGAGAACTGAGAGGGAAGTGTGGAGAGACGCAGCTGAGTGGGTAGAGCTACAGAGATGCAGCAGTATAGAGAGAGGTGTGTGTAGGAGAGACACGTGTGACAAAGAAGCACGTGGCTGTGTGGAGAGAGAGATGCATGTAAAGTGGAGACTGTAACTGTGGAGAGAGATGTGACTCTGTGAAGAGATTATCAAGTAGTAGATTGTTTAAGTTGAAGGAAAAGAGAAGGTTAGCATTGGGGAAGTGTGTATTTGTCCCTTTTTTCTTAGGTTACCACTGGAAAGCCTGTGTTTCTTTATTACCCTCAGATAGAAAAAGTCTAGTCTTCAGAGAGTGAATTTTCAAGATGCAGTAGTAAAGAAAGTTAGCTTCAGAACATGGGACCCTTTTCCTAAAGATCCTTAGATAGAGAACCCTCGCTACTTTGAAGAATTCCTTACTGCAACCCTGGGTGCAGCCTGGGAGCTGGCATTCCTGGGCTGAAACATTTTGGCCCCGGAAACAGGGGCTGCAAAGGTATTCAGAAGACTTGCAACTGGCAATCCCAGACTCTGCTTTCAAAAGGCAAAATGTAATCTCATTTTTGGAAGATAACTTCTCATTATTCACCAGCCAGAAAACTGCCCAGACAATTGACTCACCTGTCTACAGAAATAACCAGAGAAGCACAGGTTTCTGCTATCGCTGTGACAGACACCTTGACCAAAAACAACTAATAGGAGGAAATGATTTATTCGGCTAACACTTCTGGGTCACAGTCCATTGCTGAGGAAAGTCAGCAGGAACTTGAAGCAGAGACCAGGAAGGAACGTTCCTCCTTGGACGCTCATACTTTGCTCCGCTAGATTTCCTTATGCAGTCCAGGACCCATCTGTCCTGGGAAATAGTGCCGCCCATAGTGGATGGGGCCCTTCTACATGAGTCATCCATTAAGACAGTCCCCCACAGGACCCCTAGCAGTGGGACCAGAACCTGTCCTTGGTGCATGAACTAGCTTTTTGGAACCCATTCCCTATGGTGGGATGCCTCGCTCAGCCTTGATGCAGGAACTTGGTCCTGCCTCAACTTGATATGCCTTGCTTTGTTGACTCCTTTGGGATGCTTGACCCTTTCTGAAGGGAGATGGAGGAGTGGATGGGGTGGGTAGAAGGGAGGTAGAGGGAGGGAACATGAGGAGAGGAGGGAGAGGAAACTGTAGTAGGTATGTAAAATAAATTTTAAAGTTTAATTAAAATTATATAAAAAAAGATAATCCCCCACAGATATGCTCATAGGCAGAGCTGATCTGAGCAATCCCTAGACTGGCATTCCCTTCTCAGGTCACTGCTAGGACACATGGGAAGATGGCTGCCTACTGACCCAGAACATAGGTCAGAAAGTAAAGTGCTTGCCTGCTGTGAAGGACGCACTGGGTTTGATCCCCAGCACCACAGAAACTGAGCCTGGCTATACAGCTTCATATTACTAGAAACTGGGAGGGAGAGGTAAGAGGATCAAAAGTTTTAGGCTAACCTGGGCTGCATAACAACTTCAAGGCTAGCCTGGACACATGGGACCCTGACTCACAAAACATACATACACACATACATACACACAAACATACATACATACATACATACACACACACACACACACATACATACACACACATACATACACACATACATACATACATACACACATACATACACACATACATACACACATACATACATACACACATACATACACACATACACACATACATACATACATACATACAAAGCTTTCTCATCAAGACAGACTATACCCTCAAACTGTGAGCCAAACTGAATGCTCCTTTCCTTAAATAAATTACAAGTGTGGTGTGGAGGCACAGCTGTGGCCCCAGCTACTCAGGAGATCAGAGGAGGAGCCCAGATTGAGCCCAGAAGCACGCATTAAAAGAGGTAAATTATAGAGTAGGGCATTAAATCTCAAGAAAGTGGCTTTAAAACCATGTTTGAAACATGGATAACTGTTGAAATTGCAGGTCAAAGTCAAGTTGACCCAGCGATTACAGAAAGTGCACAGCAGACTCAGCCTTCAGAATACCCAGGAGCAGAGACTCAGGCAGGCTGCAGCTGGCTTCAACACTGTGTTCTAAAAGAGCCAGTGGGGAGCACAATAAACCATGAGCCAGGGGCTTCTCTCCCTCAGAGCCTCCCTTTGCCTGGCCCCAGAGGAGACAGAATTCCAGCAAGGCCAGCAGGTTGTCTCGTTCACACCGCTGCTCACTCGCAACTGTTATCGGTAGCTGGGAGAAAAGAGGCAGAGTCATAGAGAAGCCATGTATCCCTACCAGAGACAGACATGCTGAAACTTTGCCAGTAAGCCACTATCATGTGGCGATATACAGATTAATAGAAATGGATTAAATTAATATGTAAGAATTAGCCAATAAGAAGCTAGAGCTAATGGGCCAAGCAGTGGTTTAATAATATGGTGATTTAAATAATACGATTTAAATAATATGGTTTCTGTGTGATTATTTCAGGGTTGAGCAGCCTCCTTAGTACAAATTGGTGCCAACGTGGTGGACTAAATCCATGTAAAACCTGAGAAAGCTTAAAAAGGAATCCTAGACACAAAAGAACAGAGTTAAGCATGGTTTGGTAGCGGCATTTTCTTGGGTGGGCTCTGTTTGGTAGAAGGTGGGCTCCTTTAAGAGAGATTTTCTTGATTCAGCAGTAGCAGGAAAAAAGTCGCACTGTTTTGAAATACTGGCTTTCTGGGCCATGCTGCCAACCCCTCTGGCTCTTTCAGGAAGCTGAACATTTAAATAGGGTTTGTAAGCAGTGATGTTACAAACTGCTCAATGGCTCAACATAGACCTGCTGCATACCTGGAACTGGGGCATTGTGCATGGCTCAGAGTCAGTGAAAAGACCTCCTCTGCCATGCCGGACTGGGCAGAACAAGCAGGCAAAGCCATATATACCCTAGTAATGCCAAAGCCTAAGTTTTTTAGAAGTGCTTAGCATTTTAAGAAGCATTCCTGGACAGTAAAGAATTACAGATCTACAATAGGACAGATTCAGACATAAAAGACCTCTAAGTGAGTCAATGTGTTGGATAAATGTACATAGGCTTCAGAGATAAGAAAAAGAGTATAGACAGTAATAAAAAGAAATAAATGGTTTTGAAAAAAGGTAAAGTCTTTAAAGAGACATATTACAGACAGTCATAGATTAAAAGAAGTAAAAAAGAATAAGCCACATAAAGATGGAATATACACAGAGAGTCTGTATTATGTATATTATTCTGTTTTCTTTGAATTTTTGATTGCAGAGAGACATTTGGTGCTGGGGACTGCTAAGTCAAGCCAACATATATATTTTAAAGATTTCTTGAATTCAAAATTTGGGTCTAAGGATATGTTGCTTTGGAAAAGAGGTTCTTCTTTTGTTTCTACAGAAGATGAGAACCTGTGGATTGCTTCCAGACTAATATGGTTTGATGCACTTCCTGTTTACTTAGGTAATATTATATCCTTCTGGAGTCTTTGATGGAGTTAAAGAATTTATAGTTATAGTTTTCCATAGTTATGATAAAAGATAAAGTAGATATAAATATTTTAATTATAATTATTGCTTGATAAGTGTTTTGTTATATGTAATTTTACTATGTTAAATAGAAAACTTTCCTTTTCATTTAAACAGAAAAGGGGAGGTGATGTGCTATTCCCCTCTGTATGCTGTGAATAGCATTAGTTAATAAAGAAGCTGCTTTAGACCTGTTGATAGGGCAGAACTAAGGTAGCTGGGAAAAACTAAACTGAATGCTGGGAGAAAGAAGGCAGAGTCAGGGAGAAGCCATGGAGCCCTGCCAGAGACAGACATGCTGTAACTTTGCTGGTAAGCCAAATAAATTAATATGTAAGGGTTAGCCAATAAGAATCTCGAGCTAATGGGCCAAGCAGTGTTTTAAATAATATGGTTTCTCTGTAATTATTTCGGGGCTGAGCAGCTGGGAACAAAACAAGTGGCCTCCTTACTACAGTTCGGCACACATATCCAAAGAAGTGGGTTTGGCCCTCAGTACTCTAATGCTGGGTTTGAGAGGCACTTAGGGGGTAGAGAGCAGAGAATCTGAAGTTTAAATCCATACCTGGTTACAAGAGCAGTCAAGACCAAGATGGGATACACAAGACTATGCAAAAATAAATAAATAAACAACAACAATAATAATAATAATAATAATCTACAGTATGGCACAGCCTTCAATTCAATTGCGTGCAGTCAGATATCCTGAGGAAGTAAAAGTATGTCTATTAAACTGTGTTTCTGCAAAACTGCAGACTGAAGGAAGGTCTGATCCCCACCACGCACTGTGCATATCGATAGCCTCAGCTCTGAGGCATGCATAGACAGGGCTTCTATTTGTGCAAGCCTGGGCGACAAAAACTTGGAGGTCACCTGAGCTGTATAACCAACAGCTTTCAACACCCTCGGAAAATGATGGCATAATAGATGACTGTTCACACAGACTTCCAAAAGGACGCTGGGTTCTAAGGCAGGACTCAAGTGCCCAGATAAGGATGTCTGTCTGAAGAAGGGCTATCTGACAGGCTTCCTGACGCAGCTGAACAATTTTTCTGCACCAAATGAGGTAAGGTGGTGGGAGGTGCCCTGAGCGCTGAGAGAAGCTGAGTGTGCAAGGCTCCACCCCACTTGTCCTGCTAAGCTGCACCAGGGAGGTGCAGACATCCCCAGTCTCCAGATGCTCATCCCCTCCAGCCACTCCAGAGCCTTCCCGCCAAAGCCACGTCCAATCAGAAAGTGCCAGCACTTCAAATTGAGCCCCATCCAATCATAAGTGGACTGTGGTGCCTAGGCCCGCCCCGGAAACACTCTGGGCCAATAAGCCCCTAGATATTTGCATTTATATCCGTATCCGGCCTGGACAGTTGAGTGCGGGCAAGAGGCAGTTGAGGACCAGTGCCGAGGAACGGCTGAGCTGGTCTGCAGAGTGCAGGATGGTGAGAGCAGGCCCGGGCCGGGGTGGCGGGGCTCAGGACCTCTGAGGGTGGGTTCCACGGGAGAGAGACTTGCTGTTCTCTCGGAGACCAGGCTCCCGCGAGGGTGTGTGGGGGCATAGCCATCTCTGAGGCCGCAGTTTCCTCCTGACTCCTCACCAGGCAAGTGCGAGCGAGATGCCCGTTGTCTTAGCTCGCAGTGAGGATCCAGGATGGTGGGATGGAGTTCCCGTCTGGAGTCTCAGCCCTGCAGAGGACAGAAGTTTGAGGCCAACCCCAGCCTCATAGGACTCTGGTCTCTAGGAAATACAACTAGAGAGGGTGGCGGATTGGTTTGCGGAGAGGGATTTTGTTCTGTTTCCGATACCAGTGAGGAAAATGAAAGTGTCGGAGTTCCAAGAGCCTTTGTTTGGAATTTTAAGACAGTCTTATAGTCCGTGTTTGTCTCGTGGTGGTCCTGAGCTGTCTATGGGAAGACGCCCTTGAACTCGTGGTAAGCCCGCCCTCTGCCCCCTCCACGTGGGGATCACGGGAGTTTGCCACTAGGTTCACCCAGTTCCCAAACAACTTTTATGTGGTTTGTGACTAGCGCTGTTTTTTATGTTAAGTGCTTACGTGGAATAGTTTGTTCACACAAGAAAGTAAATCTGAGATACGTGCTGTGCCGTGCTGCAGTCCCAATCCCCAGGTGGGCTGAGGCAGGAAAACTGGATTTCAGGACTAATCTGAGAAAATTTGAGGCCAGCGTAGGCTACTACAAGAACTTGTCTTCAGAAAAAAAAAAAAAAAAAAAAAAAAAAAAAACTAAGAAACTCTTTTAAGTGTTTTCCCTTTGTCTGACATGGTTGTGTGTGTATGTCAGTGAGAGGTGCGTGTTCCTGACTGCAGTTCCCCAGAGAGGCCACAAGAGAGCAGAACTCACAGGCAGTTGTGAGTCTGGTCACCAAACTCTGAGGAGTGCCCTCCGGGGGCGGGGGATTAGGCTCAATGGTAGAGTGTGTGCCCAGTGGGCACAAGGCCCTGAGTTGGGTTCTCAGCTCTCCTAAGCTAGCCACTAAGCATCTAGCATGTCTTGACCCTCTGAGAGGTGACTCATATCTCTCTGACTCTGCCCTTCTCTCTGTTTTTCAGTTTGGCTTTATGCCTAGCCTTATTCTGCCTTGCTATAGGCCAAATCGGCTTTTTTATTAACCAATGAGAGTAAAACGTATTCACAGTCTACAGAAGGATTATCCCACTGCAGCTATTCAATCATTAACGGAGAAAATGCCCGTAGACACAGTCGTGTCACCTCTCCACAGGTGACTCCAGTTTGTCAGGTGAACCATGCTAACCAGCACGATGTCTCACATGTGTCCTTTCAAATTAACCTTTGAAAACATAGACATTTACCTGTAGATTAAGTAGTAAGTAACATCTTACTCTGTGCCTCAAAAATCCATCATATGTTTCCTTGAAGAATCTCCATAATTTTTCTTTTGATGATTTCTGTTTATCTTTGAGACATTATAAGAAGCCTTTCTGTTTCGAGACAGGGCATCACCTCATAACTCTGGCTGACTCAGGCTCACAAATACATACCTGCTTTTGCCTCCCAAGTGCTAGGATTAAAGGCATACACCACTACGCTTAGCCACGAGT
Organism: Neodon shergylaensis; assembly: GCA_025134845.1. Classification (NCBI taxonomy): domain Eukaryota; kingdom Metazoa; phylum Chordata; class Mammalia; order Rodentia; family Cricetidae; genus Neodon; species Neodon shergylaensis. Next base: position 7,231,669 of record JABTXL010012322.1, on the reverse strand, counting down.
TTTTTAATAAAAGCAAAAATGGGGCTTGCAAGATGGCTCAGATAAGGGACTTTATTGGCTTTATTTTTTTAGTTACATTTATTTGCACAAATGTGTACATGCGGCCAGTGAGATCAGATGACCACTTGCTGGAGGTGATTCTTTGCTTCCACTAAACGGGTCCCAGAGTTCAACACAGGTCGTCGGGTTTGGCAGGAATCGCAAACCCCATGAAAGTTCTTTGGGAAACGGGGTGAAGCTAGTGACAAACTCCTGTGACCCCGACACAGGGTGCAGAGGGCGGGTCTTCCAGGAGTTCAAGGGCCTCTTCCCATAGAGAGCTCGGGACCAACACGAGACCAACAGGAGCTATGAGACTGTCCTAAAATTCTGAATGAAGGCTCTTTGGGCTCAGTCACTTTGACTTTCCTCACTGGTGTCAGAAAGGAAACAAAATTCCTCTCCGCAAACCAATCTGCCACCCTCTCTTGCGACTGTGGGTGAAGTTTGAAAATAGACACTTGGCACTACACAAAGATATGTTGGTTTCCATGCAGTTTCAGTTGAACGAATGTCATGTTTCTGTTCTGAATTCCAGCGTGAGTGTATCTCTATCCACGTGGGGCAGGCGGGTGTCCAGATCGGCAATGCCTGCTGGGAACTGTACTGCCTTGAACATGGCATTCAACCTGACGGTCAGATGCCAAGCGACAAAACCATCGGTGGCGGGGACGACTCCTTCAACACATTCTTCAGTGAAACCGGAGCTGGCAAGCATGTGCCCAGAGCAGTGTTTGTGGACCTGGAGCCCACTGTGGTCGGTAGGTGCCTGGGTCAGGGTGGAGGCTTTCCTGGGATAGCGGGAGCGTCTCAGGAAAACCCGCTGACATCTCTGCAGAGTAGACCCCATGTATAAATGTGTGCTTGAGACTCTGTTGGGGGAGAGACCGAAAGGGTCGTGTGTGGGTGGTTTGTGTGTGCACGGACAATCCTTAGAAGATGCTCTCGACCAACACGCTCAGTGGACTTGAATGTCCCTGCCCTAAAGACTCACGGTGTGAATGCTCTCTCTCCAGATGAAGTGCGCACTGGAACCTACAGGCAACTCTTCCACCCAGAGCAGCTGATCACTGGGAAGGAAGATGCGGCCAATAATTATGCCAGAGGTCATTATACCATTGGCAAGGAGATTGTCGACCTGGTCCTGGACCGGATCCGAAAACTGGTAAGAGGATTGCAGAGGAGGCTTCTTGTGGTAGTTGTCCTGGTCCAGAGACTCGGCACTGGTGGTGGTGGTGGTGGTGGTGGTAGTGTCATCGTCTTAGTTAGGGTTACTGTTGCTGTGCTAAAACACCACGAGCAATGCATCTTGGGAAAGAAAGGGTTGATGTGGTTTACATTGCCATATCACTGTTCATCAGAGGACATCAGGACAGAAACTCAAACAGGACAGGAACCTGGAGGCAGGACCTGGTGCAGAGGCCATGGAGGGTGCTACTTACTGGCTTGCTTGCTCAGCCTTCTTTCTTATAAATCCCATAACCTCCAGCCCAGGGACGGCTCTACCCACAATGGTCTGGATCCAATCAAAAACAAATTAAGAAATGCCCAGAAGACTTGTCTGCAGCCTGATCTTATGAAGGTTTATTTATTTATTTATTTTGGTTTTTGGTTTTTCAAGGCAGGGTTTCTCTGTAATAGTCCTAGCTGCCCTGGAACTAGCTCTTGTAGAACAGGGTGTCCTCAAACTGATAGAGATCTGCCTGCCTTGGCTTCCAAGTGCTGGGAAAAAAGGTGTGCGCAACCACCACCTGAGAAGGTCTTTTCTTAATTGAGGCTCATTCTCTCAGATGAAAGACTTTATCTTGTGTCAAATTGACATAAAACTTTCAAACCCAGTCATTTTTGACAATTCTTAGAATCAGGAATCTATCATGAGTTTACCAAAATCCCTTACAGCCATGGGTCATTAAGGTCAAAGTGCAGAGTGTGTGTTATAGACAGTCTGGATTTGTCTCAGTTTGCAGAAGTGGAAGTGGTGAGTGTGGGGCTTGGAGGCTGGGGCGTGGCTCTGTAGGCACTGGCTTACGTACTCTGGCTTCCCACAGGCAGATCTGTGCACAGGACTGCAGGGCTTCCTCATCTTCCACAGCTTTGGAGGGGGCACAGGATCCGGGTTCGCATCTCTGCTCATGGAACGGCTTTCAGTGGACTATGGCAAGAAGTCCAAACTGGAATTCGCCATTTACCCAGCCCCCCAGGTTTCCACAGCCGTGGTGGAGCCCTACAACTCCATCCTGACCACACACACGACACTGGAGCATTCTGACTGCGCCTTCATGGTGGATAACGAAGCCATCTATGACATCTGTCGGCGCAACCTGGATATTGAACGCCCCACATACACCAACCTGAACCGTCTGATCGGGCAGATCGTGTCCTCCATCACAGCCTCCCTGAGGTTTGACGGGGCTCTGAATGTGGATCTCACGGAATTCCAGACCAACCTGGTGCCGTACCCTCGCATCCACTTCCCCCTGGCCACCTACGCCCCTGTCATCTCGGCTGAGAAGGCGTACCATGAGCAGCTGTCCGTGGCAGAGATCACCAATGCTTGCTTCGAGCCAGCCAATCAGATGGTCAAGTGTGACCCTCGCCACGGCAAATACATGGCCTGCTGCATGTTGTACAGGGGGGATGTGGTTCCCAAAGATGTCAATGCGGCAATTGCTACCATCAAGACCAAGCGCACTATCCAGTTTGTGGATTGGTGTCCGACTGGATTTAAGGTAGGATTGGGTGCTGGGACAGTCGTATCTGCCAGCAAGCAACAGCTCCTGTCTCAGGGCCGTGGCTTTGGGAAGAATCCCCCTTTCCATGTCAGGTTCCAAAAAAGCATGTACAGTAAGGAGTTAAATTGCTAAGTGACTTAATGCTTCCTAGTATCCAAATGATACTGGGAACTCTTTTATTATTTATTTATTTATTAAAGATTTCTGTCTCCTCCCCACCACCGCCTCCCATTTCCCTCCCCCTCCGCCAATGAACTCCCCCTCCCTCCTCAGCCTGAAGAGGAGTCAGGGTTCCCTGCCCTGTGGGGAGTCCAAGGACCACCCACCTCCATCCAGGTCTAGTAAGGTGAGCATCCAAACAGCCTAGGCTCCCACAAAGCCAGTATGTGCAGTAGGATCAAAACCCAGTGCCATTGTTCTTGAGGTCTCAGTAGTCCTCATTGTCCGCTATGTTCAGCGAGTCCGGTTTTATCCCATGCTTTTTCAGACCCAGTCCAGCTGGCCTTGGTGTGGGAACTCTATTCTTACAACCACCAAGTACCAAACCTACCTTTCTTTCTTTCTTTCTTTCTTTCTTTTTTTTATTTTATTTTCGAGACAGGGTTTCTCTGTAGCTTTTTGGTTCCTGTCCTGGAACTAGCTCATCTAGACCAGGCTGGCCTCGAACTCACAGAGATCCACCTGCCTCTGCCTCCCGAGTGCTGGGATTAAAGGTGTGCGCCACCACCGCCCGGTCAAACTTTATTTCTTGTTTGTTTGTTTGTTTGCTTGCTTGCTTGTTTTTGATTTGGGTTATTTGGTTGGTTTTTTGAAACAGGGTTTCTCTTTGTAGCCCTGGCTGTCCTGAAACTCACTCTGTAGACCAGGCTGTTCTCAAACTCACAGAGATCTGCCTCCCGAGGGCTGGGGTTAAAGATGTGTGCCACCACCACCTGGCCTCAGTCCTTACTCCTTAGACCATCAATTACCAATCCTCAAGCATCAGTGAGACACTAAGAAGACAAAGACTTCCAAGGGAGGGGCCTCTGTGAAAAGGGGCTGGGAACGCTGTGCCTCGCCCAAGTGTCCCCTGCTGCACCTATAGGTCTGCAGTAAAGAGCAGGCCTGTGCGGAGGCCTAAGTTAGGGGCAGCTCTGGCCCTACAGAGTCTGCCAACTCCAGCTGCACCCGCTTAGTCTCTGTGCTATGGGTCCCTTTGTGTCAGCATGGGTTTGGTTTCTGGCACATTCTTTACAACCATGGCTGGGCCACACTAGTTTCAGTGTTTAGAAACAGTGTTTCGGGTGGACTTTCATGGGGCACAGGCCTCTGATCCCAGCACCAGAGTAAGTTCAAGATCAGCCTTGGCCGCAGAGTTTGTGGCCAGCATGGAATTTTCCAATAATTTTTAGAACCTTTAAATTTTAAAAAATATACCAAAATATTTTAAAGGAACGCTGAAATATTTTTTTTATTTTTATTTTTTTTGATTTTTCGAGACAGGGTTTCTCCGTAGCTTTTTGGTTCCTGTCCTGGAACTAGCTCTTGTAGACCAGGCTGGCCTTGAACTCACAGAGATCCGCCTGCCTCTGCCTCCCGAGTGCTGGGATTAAAGGCGTGCGCCACCACCGCCCGGCTGGAACGCTGAAATATTAACTTACATTTTAAATAATAGTATTTAATAATATCTAAATACTATAATTTAAATAGCAATAAAATATTAACTGTGTATGTCGGAGAACTGAATTCTCTGCTCTGAAAGCTTTTTGTTCCTACGAAACAGGAGGCAGTCTCTGCATATTCCAGGTATATTCTGCCTCTAACACAAGTGATGTTGGGTGAGAGGCCAGCAGAGAGCAGCAAAGAATCTGCGTTCCTAAGGTTTATCCTCCTTCAGCTCCAAGAGTTCTCCTTGCTAGAGGTCACTGCTACACAGGGGTTTCATATAGCGAATACAAGGATTCCAGCCGGCTTCGTTTTAGCTAAGCACACAGTATACCGTGGGTAGGGTTCTCGTTCTTTGCTCTTGTTGTTCCTGTTTGTCCATTGGTGGTTTAAGTAAGGACTTTAAGATCTTTATACGTGTTGACATGTGTAGGAGATTATTCCCCGAAGTACGGCGTGAGTATCTGCAGCTTGACCTGGGCCCACAGCTCCCGAGCTAGTGAACTGTCGTATTTCTGAGGCTATTATAAACTCGACCTATGTTCTCCTTCTCTGGCAGGTGGGTATCAACTACCAGCCCCCCACCGTGGTGCCTGGGGGAGACCTGGCCAAGGTGCAGAGGGCCGTGTGCATGCTGAGCAACACCACTGCCATCGCAGAGGCCTGGGCCCGTCTGGACCACAAGTTTGACCTCATGTATGCCAAGCGGGCCTTCGTGCACTGGTACGTGGGAGAAGGCATGGAGGAAGGGGAGTTCTCAGAGGCCCGGGAGGACCTGGCAGCGCTGGAGAAGGATTATGAAGAGGTGGGCGTGGATTCCGTGGAAGCAGAGGCAGAGGAAGGGGAAGAATACTGAGTGTATGGGTCCGGCTGGCAGCCGGCCATTTATCTCTTCCCCGACATTGAAACTAAAAGGTTTATTTACTTAATAAAATTTCTGTATTGAGGCATTGCCTTCCCTGTGTGCTGTACTTTCTAACAAAATTCTAGATGCCGGCCTTTCCCAAGTCAAATTCTCTGGGGAAAACATAGCAGTTTTCCCTAAGAAATGGCAAACATGTCTGTCTGGTCTTAAGTTCTAAGGACATCAGGATAAGGTGTTTTCCAGTGCTGCTTGAGCGGCTCAGGAATGGACCCTGTCTTGGGCTGCTGGGGAAGGGGCCCCTGGGCCTCAGGTGTGGTCCTAGGGCTGTGGGGGCTCAGTGCCTGAGGCTTCATTTCCACCGAATCATTAGCTTTCCTCCTCTGGTGTCGCTTTGCTGTTGGAGGGAACCAGAACCACCCACTATCGCATCGCTGTATTGTACTCTGGTCACCGTCTGTCAAACCCTTGTTCCTGGTGTGGACTGAGTGTTGAGTGAGCACTGGTCTGGTAGGTTCTTTGATGCAAGAACCAAGACTTTTCTTGGTGAAGGCTCTTTTTCAGCCAAGGGCTTCCAAGGAACATAACCGTGTAGAAGATTCTGGTACCGGCCCACATAGACCCACATGCAGTGGCCCCTTCCTAGTCAGCCAGTAGCTATGAACCACACAGACGATGGCCTGGATCTTCCAGAACGATTGGTCCCTCCTCTGGGTCAAAATGAAGCTTCTGTGAGAAGGTCCACGTGGTCTCGGGCACACAGAAGACCAGTGTCTCCAGGTTTGGCTGATGCTGAGCAAACAGCTTTTCCTTCTCCAGGCCTCAGTTTCTCCTTTCTCAAGCAGGTGGTGCCTATTTGAAGGAACTGCAGGAAGTCTGCCTTCCCTCTTTACCAGCACAGGTTTGCGCCTCTGCAGACTTCCCAAGACAAACAAGCCAAGGTGTGCTCTTGGCTGCCTTCCTGTCAGAGGTCAGGACTCAGGCCTGGCTTCTAAGTACCTCTGCTCAGCACCTTGAGAATTGCCTTAAGTAGGTGGGCACGCAACAGGAAGGCAGCGCTGTGTCCTGATGAGGAAGGCCTCGAGCACCCAGGGTGAGCACAGATGCCCTAGGAGCCCAGGGTACTGATTCTGCTTTCCAGTTGTAAAGCTCACTCCCTGTGTCACAGAGGAAGCCTCTTAGCGAGAGGCAGGCAGGCCTCCAGCCGCCAGTTCTCCAGTCAGCACTATGTAAGACTGGCTGCAGGCACAAAGTGGCCCAGATCTGAGGCAGTAAGAGGAGGAAGAGAGCGTGGAAGGGAGCTGGGTGATCTGCCCAGCCTGGCCTTCAACTCTACTTCCTGCTTCTTCCAAGTGCTGGGATTGCAGGCGTGAACCACCCTGCCTGTTCTAAACCTGACTCTTCACCTGACACCTGTAATCAACACAAGCTTTGCACATGATGTGGGCTTTGCCACCGTTTTCTAAGTCCCCAGTTCTTCTGCACGTGTACTCACACACACACACAATGCTGTTTTCCTCCTCTGGTTTTGCAGCTCCCAGCGAAGGCTCAGCTCTGCCTGCCTCTCTGCTCATACTCACTCAGATGTTCTACCTTTTGTTACCCTCGAAAATCTCTACACTCGGTGCCTACTCCCCTCTTTCTTTAGGTTTAAATCAATGTGATTCTTTCCTAGCGTGACAGTGATTGTAACATCAACAAGAGCACAAGCTCAGACATTCAGAGGATGTGCAGAAAGAACTACACAGAATGAACTTATTGTTATCATCATTAATTTAGCTGCCAATCTTAATTAGGCCAATCTCATTAAGAATCCATTCTAGAGAGCTCGGGAGTTGCCTAGGCAGTTGAAAGCACTTGTTGCTCTTACAGAGGACCCAGATTCAATCCCCAGCACCTACATGGTGGCTCAAAGGCACCCATAGCTCCAGTTCCAGGGGATCCAGCGCCACCTTCTGACCTCCTTAGGCACATGAAGCAATCCATATATGAAAGCAAAAATACACACACAGAAACATTAAATAATTTTTTGAGACAGGGTCTCACTATGTATTCCTAGCTGTTCTGGAATTCACTATGTAGACTAGGCTGTCCTCAAATTCCCAGAGATCTGCCTGCCTCTGACTCCCAAGTACTGGGATTAGAAGTGTGTGCTGCCATACCTGGCAATGTTAAGTAAATCTTCTTTGTTGTTGTTAGTTTTTGTTTTGTTTTGTTTTTCGAGACAGGGTTTCTTTGTAGCTTTGGAGCCTGTCCTGGAACTAGCTCTTGTAGACCAGGCTGGTCTCGAACCCACAGAGATCTGCCTGCCTCTGACTCCCAAATGCTGGGATTGAAGGCGTGTGCCACCACCGCCTGGCTAAGTAAATCTTAAAAAAAAAATGATTTTAATATAAAGAAAAAACAGGGTTCTTTAATTCATGAATATTTGTATTTTCTTAAGATTTATTTATATTATGCATATGAGCACTCTATCTGCATGTATACCTGCATGCCAAAAGAGGGCACCAGATCTCACTATAGATGACTGAGCCATCATGTGGTTGCTGGGAATTGAACCCAGGACCTCTGGAAGAACAGCCAGTGCTCTTAACCATTGAGTCTTCTCTCCCTCCTGAATACTGGTGAGTAAATTTAGCATATACGTCCATCCTAGCTACGTGTTATTTAATAGGCTAATAAAGAATATCTGGAAGGGGTGGGATGTGGTTCAGTTGGTATTGTGCTTGTCTGACATAAAGAAGGCCCTGGATATGATCCCCAGCACCACACAAGCCCAGTGTGGTGGTGCTCACCTGTGATCCCAGAACTCAGGAGGTAGAGCAGAAAGACCCAGTTCAAGTCATCCTCAGCTTCAAAGGGAGCATGAAGCCAGCCTGGACTAGAGACCCTATCAAAAAAATTGACTCTGTGGAATGGTTTAAAGGAATATGGTAAACATAAGAATGAAAAAGGAGATGCTGTACTCCTATAGACCAACAGACCCCCATCATTACAGGTTGTACTGCAGCTTGCCGTCCAGAACTTGACAGTAAGACCCTATTGCTGAAGATACTGTGTATCTGAGCCACAGAACATGAAGTTAATAAGCTGGTACTGGCTTGAAAGTTTCTTCCCTGCTGGTTGTGGTGTTGGAGGATACATGCTACCAGAGGAGAAGAGCAATCATTAATCTTATCCATCGTGAACCTTGCAAGCTACAATAATTACTAGCCTGACAAGACACGCCCCTGTAATAGTGGCATGAATACAGAAGGAACCAATCACTTTTTTTTATTGGATTTAAGTCCTGCTACATAAGATAAAACCCATACCTGGTATCATTTGTTGGGCTAAGAACCTACAGCTAGACAGGTCACAGGCACTAGGAGAGAACTTCCTACTGCTAAATGGACAGACTATTAAACTGACTCCTAATGACTTATCATGTACCCATGTGTTACTGAATACTTGTCTACACTATGTGAAGATGTGTCACTGTGATTGGTTCAATAAAGAGCTGTGGGGCCAATAGCGAGGCAGGAGAGAATAGGCGGGACTTCCAGGCAAAGAGAAAAAATCTAGGTGTGTGAGACACCAACAAAACACTTGAAGAAGTCAGACATACGGTACAGAGGAGAGGCGACTGAGCCAAGTGGCAGAACAGAGATGAACAGAAACAGGTTAATTTAAGCTGTAAGCGCTAGCTGGGGGGAAAACCCTAAACTGAGGCCAAGCTTTCATAATCAACAAGTCTCCGTGTCATTATTTGTGAGCTGGTGCCCAGCTCTCATTGAGAGGCTTCTATTTGCTGTCGATGGTGATTAAGACAGACCCACAACTGGCCAAAGTGCGAAGAATCAGAGACCGTGGAATGCCCAGCCTGCAATAAAACATCTGTACTGTACCCATCTCCAAAAGCTCAGGGGCGGTTACAGAAGGAGTGGAAAGACTAACAGCCTGAGGCAGTGAATAAAAACAAGGAACGCGTCCTCTGAATGCAACAGGACAGCTCACATAAGGACTTACAGTGGCTACGACTGCGTGCATAATCCCATGCAGGCCTAAGCCACATCAAATCCCTTCATGGAGAGGAGATCGGGACTAGAAGTCTCAGTCCTAGCTGTGGATAGCTGCTGAGACTGGGGAAGTCGGCTTCCCTCCAGAGTGATACAAGAAGAAAAAAAACTAAAGAAGCAAGAGGGGACTATGGACATTTTCTTGGATATCTAGAGGAGCAATCACCAGTCTGAACGTCCCCCTCACCAAGCTTACTCCTGTAGGTAACCCCTCAACCACGCTCCTATAACTCCTCACCCACACTCTTATGGGTGGCCCCTTAGCCATGCTCCCGTAAGTGAGCTCAATAAACCATCAGTGCACCAAGCTAGATGGATGGCGTGTTCCTTTGCTCTGTCGTTGCCTGGGGTGACACAGAGCTGAAAAGAGGTAGGCTCCCCTGGAAGAGCCAATCAGCATTCAAAATGGCCCTTGGGGAAATCATAACCCACCTTCCTAGCATCAAGCGGTATGGGATGTAAGTGAGATTGTTGAGTTAAAGAGTGTGAACATTCTTTAGGCATTTGAATCTATGGGTACACCAGAAGCCACACAGGCCCAACCTTAAATCCTGGTTTATGGCATGTGGCTTAAGCAAATCCCATCTAGTCCAGGGTGTGTGCTCTATGAGCTGTTCCCCTGTTTTCTCACTCCCCATCCCACTCCACTCTGTTTACCTGCAGCCTTACTGTACCCTGTAAACCCAGTGGGAGGACGGTGCATATGCCCCGCTGTATCCTCCCAGCACGGAGCACCTAGGCTAGAGGCAGCTGGTGCTGTTGAAGCAGTAACAGCCTGGAGAGACGCACCCAGTTTCATTCTTAACGCTGCTACAGTTGTTTAAAAATTAAAAATAAAAAATCCCCGAAGGACCAGGACCCACCTACCTATTCCAAACTCATCACTTCCCAATCTGTCTGTAGAACTCAGGGTTCTTAGAGCGCTTTTCATATTTATTCCAGTTCCTTCCAAACATCGCAGAACTGGCAAGCCAAGAAAAGATGCTACATCTGCTAGACAGGTGTCCTCCCCTCCTCCTCCCCTCCCCTCCCGTTTTGTTTTGGTCTCATTCTGCAGCCCAGGCTGTCCTGGAACTCCTTACAGAGCCCAGGCTGATCTCAGCCTTGTAGGAATCTTCCCGTCTCTGCCTCCCCAGCGCCAGGATACTGGAGGAAGATCTGATATTCATTCCTACCTTTGGCCCAGCACCATTTGCGCTGCCCAGCCTGAATACCACGTACATAGCCTGAAACAATCGCTGGCAGACCTAGTAAACCCAGACTCATTGACCAAGGCGCAGCTCGCTGTCACCACCTGCGGGACGTCACCTTCAAATACAACAGTATGGTGGCACACACTTGTGATTTCAGCACTATGGAAGATGAGGGAGGATTGCCTTAAGTTTGAGGCCAGCCTGGGCTACATAGTAAGTTCAAAACCAGCCTGGCCTACATAGAGACCCTTGTGTGTTTGTCTGTTTGTTTGTTTTGGGGATTTGTTATTTTGCTTTGTTGTGATTTTCTGCTAACCAACCTCTGCTTTCTGAAGAGCTGTACTCAAACTGTTGTCTCTACTGCGTTCTGGTTATTTTTTCTCTACCTGTAGCATGATTAATAAAAACCCAGAGACAGATATTGGGGTTCAACTTGAGAACCAGAAAAACAAAGCAGCCAGTCACTGGCTCTTACCTCTACCTCAGTCCAAAAATGGTGATCCTGCCTCCAGGAATCTCAGAATTAGATTGAGCCTAAAACCTGTCTCCTCCCATTTTATTATTCCTCTCTAGGACTGGGATTAAAGGTGTGTGTCACCGCTGCCTGGTCTGTAAGGTGACCAGTGATGCTGTTTCACTCTCTGATCCCCAGGCAAGCTTTATTTATTAAAATACAAATGAAATGCCACTACGTCTACCTCATTCACAGTGGTCCTCCTCCTCCTCTTCCTCCTCCTCCTCTTTTTTCTCCTCCTTCTTCAATTTCGCATACCAAGCCCAGTTTCTCACATAAAGGAAGTACTGACTGGACTTTATAAAGGAGTGACTGACTGGCCGACTGACTGAAGACAGTTTAGCTCTCTGGCCCTCGTGTTGCTTTCCTGAAAATAGAGGAGACAGAGTAAGGATTCCCAACTCTACCACTCCCTTTCCAGCATTTACTTGAAGAGTACCTGACCAAAAGGAAATCCCTTCAAAAGTGGGTTCAAGGGACCCAGATCAACTGTGGTTTGCTTCCTTCTAGAGGGACGTCAGCCTGGTGGTGAGAGCATCTTAGATGCTTTGCTTTGCCTCTAAACTATCGCGGACATTTCAAGCCACCTGAGATCCATCCAAAATGGAGTTCATAAGAGCTAGGCCTCAGGAGATCCTTCCAGAGTGTGGCTTGCCTTTCGTCTCAGTCAGAGTCCCCCAAATCCGGCAACATGGAGACAATCTCTGGCTTAGGATTACATAGCACCTGTCTTTGTTTTTCTTAGGCATTTTCGTAACAGAAACATCTCTTTCCCAATACCGGGTCCTCTTTGCATCCTTCTGTTTGATACCACTTATCTCATGAAATGAAATTCACCCGGGTCCTTTGTCCTTCTCTAGGGAACCAGTGCTGAAACATGCCTTGCCCACCTCCTCAGAGGGTAGCAGATCTATCTGTGAGCATCACCCCCTGAGAGACTGACAGGAGCAGAGACCTAGAACGGGGAGATGTCAACCCCTATGGGCTCTGGTCCCCCAGAGACCACTAGCTCCCCCAAATCCTAGTTGCAGTATTCCAATTAAGTCATTTTTTAAACAAAAACCCCAACACCTGTCTTAAGCTTATACCCACCTCTTCCCTACCACCCGGAGAAAACTACCCTAAGAACCACTGGCCTAGAGTCTAGGTGAGAAAAAACGAGAAGATCAAATAAGGCTCTGGTGAGCTCTTCTGAGTGTATTACAGTCAGCCATAGACAGATGTCTTTGAGACCAATCACTCTGCACCAATGAGTGGCCTTCCCTACCTGTTGGGAATGTTCCCGTAGCCCTCAGACTTTGATTAGTCTGTTCTGCAGACAAAGCTAAGCCCTGAGAGGACAGTGGGCTCCCAGCGTCTCTGCCAGTCTGATTCTAGGGATTGAACCAGAGCCCACACGGGCTAAACACACTCTCTACCCTTGTCCCTTCCCCCTTAATAGAAATGACCTTGAAGGCAGAGAAGGATTCGGGAGGGCACAGGACACAGTGAAAAACCCCAAAACAATATTCCACCACCAGAGGGCACCCAAAGCCCAGACAATAGAGACATGGTCCCCCTGGCTTCCATTCAAATTATGTAGAAGTGAGATGTGTGGTAAACCAGGGCTCCTCAGAGAGCCAGGCGAAACGTGAAGGTCCAGGTTATGAAACCGGCCCTCAAGGCCCCTGTGACCATTCCTTTAGGGGCCTCACCTCATCTGCTCCTCTTGAACGGAATTTGCCACTCACCACTGACCGTCCTCCTTCCTGGGGGCATCTCCACCCCGAGTGTGGAAGCTCCGAATCCTGGGTGAATGCAGTTTACTTAGTCTTCATAGCCTGGAAAGTTCTGTCTAGTGCTTGGGGTCATTAGCATAATTCCAGCGTTGAGAGCCTCTTTCAGAGCTTTGCAGGCACCCAGGGGACATCATAGACCTGAGCTCATCGAGAGTGGGGACTTCAACAACATGAGAGTTGTCCGATGTTTGAGCTCAGTTTAAAGCTTTAAGGAACTCTAGTACTAAATTTGCAAGACTCACTGTGTTGGTTGCTTTTTGCTAAAATGTCACAAGCCCTGGCATATATGGGAAGAGGGAATCTTACCTGAAAAATAAATAAATAAATAAATAAATAAATAAATAAATAAATAAATAAATATCTCCATAAGATTGGTCTGTAGCCAAGTCTGTGGAGTATTGTCTCTTTTTTTTGTTTGTTTGTTTGTTTTTTTGTTTTTCGAGACAGGGTTTCTCTGTGGTTTTGGAGCCTGTCCTGGAACTAGCTCTTTTTTTTTTTTAAATATTTATTTATTAAGTATACAATATTCTGTCTGCATATATGCCTGCAGGTTAGAAGAGGGCACCAGATCTCATTACAGATGATTGTGAGCCACCATGTGGTTGCTGGGAATTGAACTCAGGACCTTTGGAAGAGCAGGCAATGCTCTTAACCGCTGAGCCATCTCGCCAGCCCCTGGAACTAGCTCTTGTAGACCAGGCTGGTCTCGAACTCACAGAGATCCACCTGCCTCTGCCTCCCGAGTGCTGGGATTAAAGGCATGCGCCACCACCGCCCGTCTGGAGTATTGTCTTAATTAATGACTGATGTGGGAGGCCCCACCCCCCTGGGAGCCGTCCTAGAGTGTGGAAGAAAACAGGATGAGGAAGCCATGGAAAGCTGGTCAGTAACCATGGTCTCTGCTTCAGTTCCTGCCTCCTGGTTCCTGCTTTGAGTCCCTGCCTTGACTTCCCTCAATGATAGATTCATAAGCTGTAAGATGAGATAAAACCTTTCCTCCACAAGCTGCTTTTGGCTGTGGTGTTTGATCACAGCAACAGAAACCCTAACTAAGATGCTCACTTAGGTGCACAGAGCCCAAGCCTGGCAACTCTGCCAAGGAGAGCACTCAGTTACCTCAGATGGTAACTGCAGATGCCCCAGTGGAAGGGCATCTGTTAGTGGGTGTGGATCCTTTAACATTAGGAAGATTTGGAGCCCTCTCGTTAGCTTCATACCATCTCAGTGAAGATAAGACCACATTTCCTGGAAACTCCTCCTCTTACGGTTTATGGCTGGCCAAACAAGAAATGTGTAGAAGCCCTGAGAGGCAGCTGCAGGACCGAATCGGTGGCCACAGGGCTCTGCGAGTCTGCGGCGCAGGTGTTGCTGCGCTCACCTCATCACCCACGACTGGCTGACCCTTGGCTGCAAAAACACAGCGGCTGCCAGACTCCTGTTCCTCCCAGGCCCAATCGGATCTCCTGCCCTCTTTAGCTCCTGGATGGCGCTCGGTTACCCAGCAACGAGGGCTGGGACCTGCCGTGGACAACTCCCCTTATCAGAGTTGGAGGAGGTGCGGCACGGTCACAGCTGCTTCTTGATCGTCTCCACTTCACCCTCAGCGTTTCTCCTCCCCTGAGAAGAAACCCCAACAGCGACCCCTACAGCGGTCTTCAGGCTCACCACAGAGGCAGGCATGTGAGCACTAAACTGAGCGTCAGAAGCGAAGCAAACGAGACTCACGCTACACAGCGATTCTTATTCACAAGAACCACCGCGATGTTTGCTAAAGTTTCTGCAAAGGTTTTACAGAAGATTTCACCCGGAGAGCTATAGATTTGCCTTGGTGTGCTTTGAAAACGTGTAATTTAAAGATGTCATCATTTCAATATCAGTGATGGTGCTGTCTAGCTTTATGTCACCTTGACACAAACTAGAGTCAGCTGAAAGGAAGGATCCTCAGCTGAGAAAATGCCTCCGTAAGATCCATCTGGAGGGCATTTTCTTAATTAGTAATTGATGTGGGAGGTGCCACCTGCTAGTCCTGCATTCTGTAAGAAAGCAGGCTGAGTAAGTCATGATAAGCAAGCCAGTAGGCAGCTCCCCTCCATGGCCCCTGCAACCGCTCCTGCCTCCTGGTTCCTGCCCTGTTTGAGTTCCCATCCTGGCTTCCTTCAGTGATGGAGTACAGTGCGGAAGTGTAAGTCAAATACACCCTTTCCTTCCCAGCTAGCTTTCCTTCATGGTGTTCGTCACAGCAATAGAAACGCTGGCGAGGACTGTGATTCTAAGTTGGAAAGGTTTACATGCTGACTGTAAACAATTATAGTATTTCAAGGAATTATGATTGCTAAATGTAAACATGTTGGGTTAACAAGAAGCATCTAAGTGGTTAGCGATTTTTTTTTCTCATTGGAGTTGGTTGTCTGGACTAATGGTAATATACAATTATAATGCCAGCCCAGAGGAGGCTGAGACAGAAAGATCAAGAGTTCGAGGATATCCTAGGCTACACAGCATTGAGGCTAACCTTGGCTATGTTGCAAGACTCTTTCTAAAAAGATATCTGCCCCGTCATGCATCTAAAGCTTAAAAAGAAAACCAAATATATTTGGTGTTAAATTTAGACAAGCACTTTAAAATATTTAAGAGGATCCAATGGGCTATATTTATAATGGAGTTTAGACTGTTCAAGTTGACTTAATAAAATTTTAATTTTAAAAAGGATAAATGGGAGCTAAGCACAGTGGCAAGTTACAGGGCCCATCAGGACTACCTGGTGAGACCCTGCTTCTAAAAAGGACAGAGAGAAAAGGATGATGGGTCTGGAGAGATGGCTCAGGGGGTAGGCGAGTTACTAAGCAACCTCAGTCCCCAGCACACAAATGCGGAGAGCTTCATAATAGCAAGATGTATAATTTGAACTTAAAAGGCATAAGGAATACTAGACCTTTAAATGGATTAATAAGCTAAGATTTGTTTACAATGTCAGTAATTATTCACAGACCATTTTTCTGTAACCTCTAATACAAAAATACACAAACAGCTGGGCATGGTCATATGAATCAGTGCTTGGGAGGTGGAGGCAGGAAGATAAAGAATGCGGGGCCATTTGTGTCTGTACAGAAAGTCCTATGTCACTAGACTACACAGAGAAACCTTGTCTTAAAATAATGAGGAGCTGGAGAGATGCTGGCTCAGCAGTTAAGAGCACTGACCACTCTTCCAGAGGACCTGGGTTCAATTCCCAGCACCCACAATGCAGCTCACAGTTCCAGGGGATCCAACACCCTCACACCAATGCACAAAGAATAAAATTAAATAAATTATAAAAAAAGAAATCAACACACTCATACAATCCTACCTCTTATTCTAGCCCTTTGCCAGTCGGTCACATTCTTCTTTTTTTTTTTTTTTTTTTTTTTTGGTTTTTCGAGACAGGGTTTCTCTGTAGCTTTGGAGCCTGTCCTGGAACTCCCTTTGTAGACCAGGCTGGACTCGAATTCACAGAGATCCGCCTGCCTCTGCCTCCCAAGTGCTGGGATTAAAGGCGTGCGCCACCACCGCCCGGCATGTCACATTCTTTTTTTTTTTCTTTTATTTATTTATTTATTTATTTATTTATTTATTTATTAAAGATTTCTGTCTCTTCCCCGCCGCCTCCCCTTTCCCTCCCCCTCCCCCAATCAAGTCCCCCTCCCTCGTCAGCCCAAAGAGCAATCAGGGTTCCCTGCCCTGTGGGAAGTCCGGCAGGAGCAGAAGGAGAGAGAGCACGAGCAAGGAACTCAGGACCGCGAGGGATACACCCACACACTGAGACAATGGGGATGTTCTATCGGGAACTCACCAAGGCCAGCTGGCCTGGGCCTGAAAAAGCCTGGGTTAAAACCGGTCTCTCTGAACATAGCAGACAATGAGGACTACTGAGACCTCAAGAACAATGGCAATGGGTTTTTGATCCTACTGCACGTATTGGCTGTGTGGAAGCCTAGGCAGTTTGGATGCTCACCTTACTAGGCATGTCACATTCTTTAGCATGGATATGTGCTTGTGGCTTCTCAGTCTCCGAATTGCCTGCCTAGTCCAGGTCTCCTGGGGTCTCCGCACTGCCGACCCACGCTGCCGATCCTGACGTTCCCATTTTACTACTCCAAACTCTAAGAAAGGTGATATCCTCTCCCGTCTGCCTATTCTCTACCTTGTCCTCCTGGGCTCTTGATTATTTCCCTTCCATTCTGAGTAGTGCTCCGCCTCAGGCACCCCGAGTTCTCACACTGCGCTCAGGCCTGGCAGAGAAGCAGCTGGTGACTCACTGTTCCGGTGCGCATTCACCAGTACTGCTCGCTGGACGGCTAGCTCTACCCGATGCTTGCTCACATTCTCCCTCTGAGGCAAGCATCAGTACTCATCTACCCATCCACTCATCCTCCCCACCTACACCCTCCCTGCTACAGCAGAGACAGGCTCATTCACAGACCTTGAACAGCAAGCCCACCACAAGGGATGGATTCAAGGGACGGTCTCAGGAAGGGCAAACAGACATTTACCTCAGAGGGTCCAGTACTCCTTCAGAGCTATGCCATCTCCCTGGTCCTCGTCTTCAGCCTCCTCTGGCCTTCCCTTGCCCGTGCCTGTCATTCTCAACATCTCTGTAGGCCATATGTTCGTGGAAATGCCAATTCTGATCTAACTTTTACATAAAAGAGAAGAGTTAGGTGTCAGCGTTGACATGAGCAAAGTCCGTGACTAAACAAACCTCCAGACAGTACATACAAAAGGCTGAGAAACACAAAACACAACAGTAGCCGGGTATGGCGGCCCACACCTGTATGTCAGCTCTTGGGCCGCCCTCAGCTCTACATACTGAATTGGAGGTCAGTCTAGGCTACATTAGACCCTATCTCAGAGAGAAAATAATAGGAGAAAAGAAAAATCACCACAATCCTTGCCCACTCTAGGAGGAGAGGCATCTAGAAGAAACAAGGATTCTCTAGACACAAGCTTATACTTCTGCTCAAACTTTCTCGGCCCAAGGAGCCACCCGACGTGACGGGAGCGTGGGAACAATTAGTCAGCCACGTTCCCTTCATGTCACAGAATCTAACGCTCCATCTATGACTTCAGATAAGTTACATGCAGAACCCCAGCAACAGCACCCAGGCTGCCATAGCAACACACCTACAGCCCTTGCTATCATCCTGTGCTATGTAGAAAACATTTGCCCTTCTTCCAAAGGCGCCGTGCAGCCCGGCCCAGCAGCACTCACTGGGGCTAGCTGGAGCTCCAGGAGACCCTCTTAAATAAATGAAGAAGCAGTTTACACAATGGGTAATTGAAAACAAAATTAGTTGGATATAGTGTCACGTCTGTAGTCTTTTTTTCTTTTTTGATTTTTTTTTTTTGAGATGGGGTTTCTCTGTGTAGCTATGGAGCCTGTCCTGGAACTCACTCTGTAGACCAGGCTGGCCTTGAACTCACAGAGATGCGCCTGCCTCTGCCTCCCGAGTGTGCCACCACCGCCCGGCCACATCTACAGTCTTAATACCTAGGACGTGGAGACAGGAGAATCAGCTGTACAAGGTCGTTCTTAGCTACAAAATCAACCTGAGGCCATCCTGGACTACATGAGACACTTCCTTCTTTAAAACAAATGAATAAATGAAAGAAATAAAACCAGGGAGCCAGGCATGGTGGTGCCACTTTAATCCTAGCACTCAGGAGGCAGAGACAGGGGGATTTCTGTGAGTTTGAGGCCAGCCAGGTCTACAAAGGACAGCCAGGGCTCTGTTACACAGAGAAACTCTTATCTCAATAATTCCAGTTACGATAGTATTGGAAAGATTAAAACCTTACTAAGACATTTAGCAAATAAATTGTAAGATTTATACAATGAAAACCACAAAATCTTTAAAGGCACTAATAAGAACTAACCAGATCCGACGACTTGGGAGTCCATGGAGTAAAGACCTGAAAGGGTTCGGATGCCAAGACTGCCAAGTTCTACCTGTGTATCCAATACGATGCCTATGAAAATTCCAGTTTTCCCTTTATGCATAAGTTAAACTAATCCTAAAATTTATACGGCAATTCAAAAGGCACGGAATTATTTTGGGGAGGCCACAAAGGTGGCTCAGCAAATACAGGCATGTGCCACCAGCCTGACAACCCGAGTGTGACCCCTGGGACCTACGATGGTGGAAGGAGAGCGTCATCTTCTCCAAGCTGTCCTCCGACCTGCACACGCAGATACACTCACACCCACACCCAAAATGAATCAACAAATTAACGTGAAAATATGATTTCAGAAAAGAACAAAGGCAGATGACTCAGACTTTCTAATTTCCGTTTTCTTTTGAGAACGGTCTCGCCATAGCCCAGGCAGAACTTTGGTTTACAGTAATCCTCCTGCCTCAGCCTCCTAATGGCTGGAATTATATAGGCATGCACTACCAACCCCAACTTCTATTAAACTACAGTACCCAAAACTTAGGACTGACATAAAGATCTACATAAAGATCTACGGAATAAAACTTAGAGCCCAGAAATCGAACCATATCAACTGATTCCTATGAGGGTATCAAGACTGTCCTGCGAGAAAATAATAGTTTTTTTCTGACTTGAGGTGCTGAGACAACTGCATATCCATCAGCAATGGAATGTATATTGACTTCTACCTGAGATTCTATTTTTTAAAAACTTAAAAACTCCGCTTGCGGGTGTAACACGGAAGAGAGCACTTGCCTAGCATGTACGAAGCCACAGGTTCAACCCCAGCGTTTAGGTAAAAAGGAAATAAACTCATATTGATCCAAGAACGAAATACAAGAATTAAAACTATAGAACCGTTAGAAGGAGGCAGGTGAAAACCTCTGTGGCCTCGGCTTAGGTGGCAGTTTCTAAGTGCATCATCAAAAGCGTAAGGAACAGAAGAAAAAATAGAAATTCAAGATTGAAAGCATTCACACATCAAAAGATAACAAACAAAGAGGAAAGGAAGATGACAGAGAACTGAAAGGTAAGAAATACTATTTTGGGGTGTTTTTTTTAAAAAATAAATTTGTTTTTATTTAATGTGTATTTGTATTTTCCCTGCATGTATGTCTGTGTGAAGGTGTAGAATCCCTGGAACTGGAGTTAGAGACAGTTGTGAGCTGCCATGTGGGTGCTGGGAATTGGAGCCCAGGTCCTCTGGAAAAGCAGCCAGTGCTCTTGACTGCTGAGCCATCTCTTCAGGCCTATGTTTTATTATTATTATTATTATTATCATCATTATTTTTAGTGTGCATTTGCATGTCAAAACATGCATGCGAAGGTCAGAGAACAACTTTTACACTTTTAATTTTTTTTTCCTCTGAGACAAGGTTTTTCTGTATATCCCTGACTATCCCGGAACTCACTCTGTAGACCAGGGTGTCCTCAAACTCAGGGAGATTCGCCTGTCTCTGCTTCTCAAGTGCTGGGATTACAGGCATGCGCCACCACCTCCTGGCTTTAAAATTTATTTTTATTTGTGTGTATCAGTGTGAGTCTACTTATAGTATGTGCCCCACATGTATGCAGTGCCCATAGAGGCCGTAAGAGGGCATCGGATCCCTTGGCACTGGAGTCACAGGTGATTGTGAGCCACCTCTTGCAGGTGCTGAGAACTGAACCGAGGTCCTCTGCAAGAGCAGCCGGCACTCTTGCTGCTGAGCCATCCAACCCTCCAGCTCCAGAGAACAACGTTTGAGAGTTGATTCCCTCTTTTCACCTTGTCACAGTCGTATCTTTAGTTTCTGTTACTCTGTGTGCTCCTGGCAGCTGGCTGTGAGTCTCCAGGCAATTCTTCCATCTGTCCTGCTGTCTCACCCACAGGAGTGCTGGGGTTACAGGTGTGCACATAAATCAGACATTTTCACATCTGCTTTTTAGGTTTGTGCTGAGCCATCTCACCAGTCCAGAAGGCACTTCTAAGTTGAATACCCAATAAGGATTTAGTACCTGGAATACATTAAGGAGAAAAAACTCCTTATTACTCAGTAATATAAAGGACAAATAACACCGGGCGGTGGTGGTGCACGCCTTTGATCCCAGCACTTGGGAGGCAGAGGCAGGTGGATCTCTGTGAGTTCAAGGCCAGCCTGGTCTACAGAGGGAGTTCCAGGACAGCTAGGGCTGTTACACAGAGAAGCCCTGTCTCAGGGTGGGGCGGGGGAAGTGGACCATCGCTGTGATAAACCCGACTGGTTCTTAGCCTTTGGAACAAATTTGCCAGAAGAACATGGAAGCATTTGAAGCTTCAAACTAGAAACCTCTAGAATATTGGAAACAGACTTTAATGTGCCATTCTGGTGGGCATTTGTTTAGGAGACCAGAGTACCAAAATCAACCCAGACAATGGAGGTCCCACTAGTGAGCTTTCAGAGGAGGACAGGGACTTTGTCAGAAATTCAGCTGGCGTCTATTGATGTTGCATTGTGGCTGTGGCAAAGAATCCATCTCTAATCTCCCTCTGACTTGAGAATGTGAATGAAGCAGAATTCAAAAGAAATAGAAATTTCAAAACAGGATAACATTCAGACCGCGTCATGGTTATTGCTTACTGCCCTTACCCAGTAAGCAGCTGGGCGAGAAGGAAAGAGAGAGGACCCTTGTACTATGGAGCACAGGAGAAAAGGTGCCACCCATTGAAGTCTCTGCCTTGTGAAAACTCATCTGAGTAGTGAAAGCCTAACCTATGCAGTGGAAGTTCCCTGTCCCAGAATGACCCCGTAGGGAACTGTCTTCCCGGGGCTACACAGAAGCCGGTAGACACAGTGGTCCGACCAGGCCAGCTACACCTTCAGCTGGCAGCAGAACTTGGCACAGTACTGCCTGGCAGCCGTAGCACCTGCCAGAATAAAGGGATGGTAGAGGCTTGCACCAAGGCTCCAGAGAGCCACTAGGGACAGGTAATCTGTTTCAGAGTTAGAGTCCCAGCTAGCAGGCTCTGAGAGGACGTCAGGTGAAACTGTAAAGGCAGAGCCTATGCTGCCTGAGACCACAGGATGTTGAGTGTGCCCGCGCTACAAGACACCTGCTGACGAGGGCTGTGACGTTACCGGAGTTTTGAGGGTCAGAGCCTGAGCTCTGCAAGCCTTAATGATCTGGATTGGCCGCCTATTCAGTGGGACAATTAAACAGGTAGGCAGAATATCAGGTTTAGTCAACCGGGCCACTGGAAGATCAAAGAGGTCCGGTGACTCCTCAAGGCCGTCTTCACAGTCCTGACAGGAGGTGTCAGCT
Organism: Neodon shergylaensis; assembly: GCA_025134845.1. Taxonomy (NCBI): domain Eukaryota; kingdom Metazoa; phylum Chordata; class Mammalia; order Rodentia; family Cricetidae; genus Neodon; species Neodon shergylaensis. The sequence goes on along the minus strand of JABTXL010012322.1, from coordinate 7,209,603 downwards.
TGTTGCTTTTTAAATTGTGTTTGTTTATTTGTCACACACACACAGCATGCATGCATGCATGCAAGAACGCTGCAGAATGCATGAGGAGGTCAGAGGACATCTTGCAGGAACTGGTTTTTTCCTTCTACCCCGTGGGTCCCCAGTATCCATCTCAAATTGTCAGCTTGGGAACAAGCACTTTTACCCACTGAGCAATCTTGCCAGCCCTGTTTTTAATTTTTTTTTTTTTGAGGTTTAAGTTAAATGGAGAGCAGGAGCAGTAAGTGCTCTTAATCACTGAGCCATCTCCCCAGTCCTAAAGTGGCCATTTAAAAACCTTTAACACACAGATACATAAAGAAACCCTGACCTCATTTTCCAAGTAGTCAAAGTCCTGAAAAATAGCAAGAAGCATAACCAATTATCTTAGGAAAATACAGAAACTTGTATATACACTTTTCCCACGGGAACCTGGAACTCAGTGGTTGCCAATAGCAACCTCATTGGTGGTGTATGCAGCCTGTTGACTGTATGGGTTGCCCAAAGGAATCTTGGAGACAATTTTCTGGCAATTATTCAAGTCTCTGATCTCAATGTTGTCCCCGTCTAGGCTCCGGACAGGTATGCATGGGGCCTTTGGGAGGCCGCAGGGCACAGTGGCTACGGTTCACACTGGCCACGGTTCACACTGGCCACGGTTCACACTGGCCGGGTCATCACGTCCATCTACATCAGGGAGTAGAGTAAGGACATATGATTGAGGCTCTGCATAAGTCAAGTTCCAGTTCCCTGGCTGCCAGATGATCCACATCTCAAAGAAGTGGGACTTCACTAGGCTCTATATGGGTGACTTTGGAGACATGGCCGCTGAGAAGCGGCTTATTCCTGATAGCTGTGGGGTCAAATAGATCCCCAATCGTGGTCTCCAGGACAAGTGGCAGGTTCCACATTATGGGGCTTCCACGGTGCTCTCCTATCCCCTCTTCAGAAATAAATCTCACATGCAGTCTAAAAAATAAAATGTACATACACAAAAAAATTGATGTTAAAATGCACAGTCTCATAATACTATTTCCCCCAAAAAAGCCAAAAATCATTATTAATTATCCCAGTAGCAGTTAGTTCATTGAATGTTGACAAAACATATGGATATTTCATATGAACAAGGCCCAGAAATCATTCAAAAGCATCTGGACATACAGGTCAATTATCCTTTGAATGTTTGTCTTAAGCTTACCTGGCAGGAAGTGTTTCAGAAGATCTCAGGACATTTGGACAATGCGGTCATCTCTGCGTCTGAACGACAGCGTTCCTCCAGCCGCACCAGGCGCTGGCGGATCTGACTACCATTCTGCAGTGTTTCCTTTCTCCTGCCTCTTTCAGATGCTGCCAGAGCCTCCGTAGCTTTTTCTGGTACTTGGGCTCCTTACTCCTCCTCTAAAGTCCCCTCCCTGCCATGTGGTCATTTAGCCACTTGTCTGCCACGTGGCTGTCTGCCTGTCTGCCGTGCGGCCAACCTCCATGCCGCTTACCTCAGACCACACGGTGTGTTCTTTGCTTTCCTATCTCCTTCCTCTAGGCTCTGACCAAGATTTGCACTTCGCTTGCTCTGGAGTTTTTCCTTTTAAACTATTAATAAAATTCTCCTTGAGCTTCAGAAAAACATTTTTTAAGTAGATGTTAGTTATACATCTTGAACATTCTGTAACGATTTTCTCAGCCTCAGTTTCCAGAGCTAACATTTGAGGGTGTCGGACTGTCACACTTCCCCACCAATGAAAGAGACACAGTTGCCACCCGCTCTCACCCTGGTGTGCTTGCTCGCCTGGCTTGGGTTACTGCGCACCTTTTACAAAACTAAGAAAACTGCCTTGCCGAGTGACTTTGGTTTGTTCACGTGCCGCTTACTCTTTTCCATCACGGACGGAGTCAGAGACTTCAGCCAACCAGGTTTGGGTTTTGGTTCTTTGCTCTTAGTCCCAAATATTACAGTTCACTATTAAATTTCTATATTTAATTATTATTATTATTTGCAAAGGAAGAGTGAAAGAAGAGACAGAAGCGCGGTCCTTCTGTGTTAGCACTCAGAGCAGACACTCCTCAGGCCACGCCTGTTTACAGCTCACACAGAGCTGATTCTGCACCCTCGCCACAGGCTGACAGACTCCCAGCTGTCGGCGGCTGCCTGTGACACCCGTGTGGTGGTCACACATTAACTAACCAGGCCTCCTCCTTCCTCCTTTCTCCACACCTTCAAAGTCTTCCATTCTTTTCTCAAATGCGAACTCCCTCTCTACCCCCTGCTGTCCAGGAAGCAGAGACAGCCTGTTTGCAGGAACAGGCCATGGAGGAATCACCAAGCACATGACATGGAACCTCCTCCCTTCCTGAGAAAACTAAAAGAAGCCTCCATTCCTTCCACCTGGGCCTGAGTGCTCCTCAGAGTGCCCCACCTCACCCCCTCCATGCCATCTGTCTGGCACTGGGGCCTGAATTCTCCTCAGAACTCTTGCCCTGTTGTCCCCTGTGGCAGTCGCGGGTCTTCTCACAAACCTCTTACCCATAAGACAGTCTGTCTCAGGGTCCCCTTAGATCCCAAACCCAAGACTGTGGAATATTCCTTTACACGGTGTGAACATATGTCACTGTGACTGGCTTAATAAAGAAGCTGACAGGCCCACAGCTAGGCAGGATAAGGTTAGGCAGAGAACCAGACTAAGAGTGAGAGACCCAGGCCTCAGCAGAGCTGCAGCCACAGCACAAAGACCTGAGCAGCCCCACCCAGTAAGCAACGTGGCTGCCCCTGACCTTCCCTTGACCTTAGCCCTAGCCACTGGAACCAAGAACTCTACGCCCCACAGGAAGAGGCCAATCAGAAATGGGTAACACCTTACCCTACCAAGAGAGACCAATCAGGGATCCTATGGATTCTGTCTCTTGGTGGTATTTTGGGGTTCCAAACTTTGAGCATAACAAGAGGATGCTGGGAAGAAGAAAGAATTTCAGGGGTCACATGGAGACATGGAGAGAAGGAAGATGACCGTGCTGTGCTGAAAGAAAGTACCACCATGTGGCAGAGGGCAGATAAGAAATATGGGTTAATTTACATTGTAAGAGCTAGTTAGTAATAAGTCTAAGCTAGCAGCCAAGAATTTATAATTAATAATAAGTCTCTGTGTGGTTATTTGGAGAACAGCTGGTGAGACAGAAAAGTTCTCCTACACAAGACTTTTCACTATATGTGTTAATAGAGCCCTCAAATCATTTTTTTTTTTTTGATTTTCGAGACAGGGTTTCTCCGTAGCTTTTGATTCCTATCCTGAAACTAGCTCTTGTAGACCAGGCTGGCCTCGAACTCACAGAGATCCTCCTGCCTCTGCCTCCCGAGTGCTGGGATTAAAGGTGTGCGCCACCACCGCCCGGCCCTCAAATCATTCTTAAACGTTTGTATTCATGAACACACATGCATACATTTCAAATTAAGTATGCCAAAAATAGTATTTTAGTGTTTAATGAGTTTAAAAATATCCAAGAGGCTGGAGAGGTGGCTTACTGATTAACAGTACTTGCTGCTCTTTCAGAGGACCCAAGGTCTGTGCCCAGCATCCATACAGGGCACCACAACACCTCTGTCTTCAGTTCCAGGGGTTCTAATGCTGTCTTCTGAACTCCATGGGCACCCATACCCTCATCACACACACACACACGAATAAAAATTCTTTTTAAAAACTTAAAACTGAAGTGACCAGAGTTTTTCAGCTCAACTGTTTTCAGAAGTTTTAGTAGAAAATTAATTTTTGCTCCTTACAAATTAATTTACTATCCTAAGTTTACAAAAAGTAAGTCAACTTGAATTCTCCTCCCTAGGGAAAATAAGGATGCTACAGATTCATTGTTTCCATAGCTACACAAATCACAATAGAGATGGCAATACCCTTATTTTATGCCTCAAATGGTTCAACAGAGCAGAGCCCCAAAAGACCAACAGACTTCAACCTTCCCTGTAACATGGTACGTGCCCAGATAGTTCAACAGGACTCCTAATTTGCTCAAAAGAGCTGTCAAAATAACAAGGACAGTCATACACAGTAGCCCAAATACCTCAGCAAAACCTCAGCAATAGAGGACTGCCGAAGGCAAAGCCAGTCACCAGAGTGTTGCTGAAATGGCATAAAACCAAAACAGCTCAAAGGAGACCCAAAACTACAAGAATACACTACCAGGGAGAGGCTCACCAAAGGTCAAAGTTACTCAAGAATCCCAAAGAAAATCCAAGCACCTGTATCTGTGCTTTACCAAACAGAGGGAAGAGAAACTGATAGTGAATGATGTGGGAAGGTACGGAAAATCCCCGAAATGTGATGGTTCCAGAAACTGTGTGGGACTAGTTCACGTTTCTTCTCTGTCTGGGGTCAAGTGGCTGCTACCCTGTGGTATAATGTCCCCCTGACCTGGCACCAGAGGGATAGCAAGCAAAACCTCCAGTAGCCATGACACCCCGCAGGGTTATACCTGGCCTGACTTGGAGTTTCGCACAGCCCCTAAGCCTTCCTTTGTGTTACAAATACCCTTCGCTGTCCTAAGTGAGTTTCCCAAGGATACAAAGCCTGTGCAAAACTCGGGTTAGAGGAAACCCAGAAAACCTGGGACCTCACGAATCAGGTATTTGTACCTGGCATTGTACTGTTGGAAGCCTCAATCAGTTTGTTTGGAGATATGGAAATCTACTAGCTCAAGTGTAAATGCATGAAAAATAAAGCTGCCTTGAGGCAAAGGGACAGTGCTTCAGTTCACCGAGACTGAGTCCCCTGCAGCCACAGAGGTGAAGTTTATTCTCATGTGTCTCCGAGTCTTCATTTCTCGGACCCGCGTGAACCCACACACCAGTGACCAGTTACACGTGACAGTACCCAAAATGTCTTTTCTCCTGCCGTGGCTAATGAGAGCCTGAGTCATAACAGCCCTAACAACCCAGGCTGGCTACTCATCCTCAATGGGCAAAGTCATAGTGAAATGCAGGAAACGGTGATTGATTCAGTGTGTGTAACTGGAGGTTTCTTTCCTGCCCGCCAGTTTCTGAATAACCACCCTGAGGCTTAATATTAATTACAAACTGTTTGGCCTATTAGCTCAGGCTTATTATTAACTACCTCTTACATCTTGCTTGCTTCTCTGGCAGCAGCTGGCATCTCCCTGACTCCATCTTCCTTTTTCCTTTATCTTTCCTTGGATTTCCCACCTGGCTCTATTCTGCCCGGCCACCACCAAATAAGCTTCTTTATTAACCAATGATAATAAAAATATATTCACAGCATACAGAGGGACATCCCAATCAGGTGTGGCCACATTAGGAAGAAGAACAAAGAGTTCCAACTACAGTCAAGTCTATTTCTGTGGTCCTGATGTGAGGTCCGGGTTGAAGCAGAGAAGCGAGGTCCTGCTCAAGATGTCCCATCTATCACTAACAAATCATGGTCTCCAATCTCCCCTGCAAGGCCATCTAACAAGTTGTGAGAACTGTGTGAAATCTCTTTCCCAGAAACACATTCCTCCTCTGGCTGGTACCAGCCTTCCTTCTCAGGCATGAGATTTATGGGAAGTTCCAGTTTCTTGGGGAGCCATTATTTATAGTTTGATAGCCAAAGAGAGGGGAAAGTGTCAGTCTCTTTAGAATATCAGGAAGATTACATAGACATGAAGAGGGGCTGGATCAAGAGGCAGTGACTGCTACAGACAGCACTGGAAGGAGAGGAGAGGCAACCCAAGCTATCTGGAGCCCCATGAACCCTTGGTGTCTGCCATGCTACACTTCAGTCTTGCCTTGGTCTGATTAATCCCCACTATGTCCCCATTCCTCCTTTTGAAGAGGACTATTTGTTCTGTGCCATGTATACTGGAAGCTTGTAATCTTTTTATCGTATAGACACTCACAGTTCAGAGAACAGACTTTGGACTTTTGAAAAGTGTTGGGATTCTTACAGACTATGGGGACATTTATTGATTAATTGAATTTATCTTGTAAAATGGCTTTGTGATTATGTGGATGAAGATGGAAGGTTCTGGCTTAAAAGCGATGTCTTGGTGTCATTTCTTCAAGGGGTGGACTTGTAACAGAACCCGATAAGATCTAGAATTCCCTTAAGAGAAAACTCTCTGAGCATGTTCTTGAGAGGACTTTAGATTGGATTAACTGAGGTAGTGTGGTGGTTTAAATGGGAATGTCCCCCATAGGCTTAGGTGTTGGAATACCTGGTCTCCAGTAGGTGGTGCTATTTGCAGAGGACTAAGAGGTGTGGCCTTGCTAAAGGAAGTATGTCAGGGTTCGGGGCAGGCTTTGAGGTTTAACCATTTCCAGTACTTTTCCCCTACTTCCTGATTGCATTTCATGATGTGAGTCCTTGGTTCTCAGCTTCTACCTCTGGCTGCCGTGTCTGCTGCCTCCTGCCATACTGTCTCTGCCCTTATGGACCCCAACCCTTTGGAACCATAGGCCCCAATTTATCCTTCTGTCTGTAAGTTGCCTTAGTTATGGTATTTTTTCACAGCAATAGAAAAGTAGTTAATACAGGTAGGGAGACCTGGGGTCCTGAACTTGATGAAAGGGCACAGAACTCACCTGCTTCTGCCTCCTGACAGCACAGAGTGGCTGGCCACCTTCCTCCCTTAATTTGCTTTTGATAAGTGCTTGATCTTGGCAATAGAAAAAGTGACTCATATACCTTATGAGTCAGTGATTCCGTTAGTGGGTATAGACTAACAAGAGAGTGAGAAACAAGCTCACACAAAAACCTGTGCATGAATGAATGTTCACAGCATCATGGTTTCCTTCTTTAAACGTTTCTGTATGGCAGTACAGGGTTTGAACATGGGACCCCATGTACGCTAGCTATCATGGTTTGTTTTTGCCAGCTTACACAAACCTGGATGTATGTAGGGAAAGGAATCTCAATTGAGAATTGCGTCCATCCGTTTGGCCTGTGGGCCTGCCTATGGGACATTTTCCTTTTTTCTTTCTTTTCTTCTTCCACTTATAATATTTTATTTTATTTCTAAAACAATCTTATTTTACATACCAATCCCAGTTCTCTCTCCCTTCCATCTTCCCACTCCCCCCATCTTCTCCCCACCCCACCCCATCCACTCCTCAGGGCGAGGCCTCCTGTAGGGAGTCAACAAAGTCTGTAGCATCACTTGAGGCAGGACCACAGCCCATCCCCCTGTATCTAGGCTGAGCAAGGTATCCCTCCAAAGGGAATGGGTTCCAAAGAGACAGTTCATGCAGTAGGGATAAACTCTGGTTCCACTGCTAGTGGCCCCACAAACTGCCCAAGCCACACAGCTGTCACCCTCATTCAGAGGGCCTAGTTCAGTCTTATGCTGGTTCCCCAGCTGTCAGTCTGGAGTTGGTGAGCTCGGGACATTTTCTTACCTGCTAACTGATGTAGAAGGGCCCAGCCCTCTGTAGGAGGTGGCAGGCCTGTGCAGGTGGGGCTGGGCGAGATTAGAAAGGTAGTCGAAATAGCCATGGGAAGCAAGCCAATGAGCAGCATTGTTCCAGGTCTTTGTTGCTGTGCCTGCCTGGCGTTCCTCCCTTGGCTCCCCTGTCCACCTCAAGTCGCTTTTGGTCATGGTGTTTATCCCAGCAACAAAAAGCAAACCAGGACATGAAGAAAGGTTCTGCAGCTGGCCTATAGCCCCAGCCCTTTGGTAGTATTATGGGTAAACAAAGTTAAGTATCCACACAATGGAATAGTATCCATGCATAAAAAGAAGTAACATTCTGAGACTGAACCCAGGGCCTAAAGCATGTAAGGTAAGTCTCTGTTTGTAAGCTGTATCCTCGGACCATTTGCCTAGCAAATGTAAAGCCCTAGGTTCCCTTCCTACACACATACACACACATGCATACACACCACATACACACACACACACCCTACACACATACACACACAAAAACATACATACACGTAGCACACACATACATATACCATACACGTACACCACACATACACACAAACACACATGTGCACACATACATACCACACACATACACATACCATACACACATGCACACAAACACACACACATATACACCTCACTCATATACACCACACGCACATATACACACCACATACATAAACGCATGCACACCACACACATACTCTGCAATACACATATATATACCACACACATACACACACACTCATTTAATCTCAATAAGAAAGTCAGAACACACAAAGGAGCCCTTCCACCTGAACTGGAAGCTGGTACAATCTTAAGGAAGGTATCAAGATTGAAGTATGAGGCTGGGAGCCATCCAAGTCCCAACAGTCACCTAAACAAGTGAGGTAAGGAATGCACCTACCAGGCAGGGCTGAAGTCTTTGTGCTTGCTATGAGAGAAAAGGGAAAGTCCATTGCCCAGCAGAGGCTTGTTTCAGACTCGGGGCAGATGGCAGACACCAGAAGGCATCCATCCACATGACTGACGGAGGCCCTGCTCCCTGCAACAGGACAGGACTTTTGTGGAGGAAGACCCAGAGTGGTCCTCAGGATACTTAGAGTGACCCAAGGATAGAAAGATATCAGTCACGACAAAGGAGCCACAAACAGCCTCCCCATCATAAGAACGGGCACCAAAACACGACAGCATTTTCCTCCAATGAAGCTGCCAGAAACCATTTTTAGTATGCAAAGTTGGGGGACACTGAGTTCTGTCATTGTCCAGATGGTAGGAACGGGAACTGGTACAGCCACTTTGGGAGGCAACTTGCCAGTATCTGTCCAGAGAGATGCACAGCCTATGATTCAGCAAGTCCTGTGCCTGGTTTTCATTGCAGACACGCCCCCGAGTGTACAGGGAAACAGTGTGTTTATGGAACACCGTGTGCAGTGGTGAAAGGTTGAGAAGCCTCAGTGTTCCCGAATATGCGAACACCTACAGAACCTCTACACATAGCTGGTCAGGTGACACTCAACAATATCCAGCACTTGGGAAGTGGAGGCCAAGGATTAGGAGTTCAAAGCTAGGTTCATAGCAGGTTTGAAGCCAGTCAGGCTACATAGGACCCTATCTCAAAAAAGAGATAGAGAGTGAGAGAAGAGGGGGGATGGAGGGGGAGGAAGGAAGAAAGAGAAAAAGAAAAGAAAGAAAGAAAGAAAGAAAGAAAGAAAGAAAGAAAGAAAGAAAGAAAGAAAGAGAGAAAGAGAGAAAGAGAGAAAGAGAGAAAGAGAGAAAGAGAAAGAGATTTCTACAGAGACCAGTCTCCTCTGACAAAATAGTAGTTGTGGGTATAAAGTGAATTGAAGTGTGGGACATAGAATTGGATTTAAAAAGGAATCTAGAGGAGCATATACTGTGTATCATTCATGATAAAAAGAGTGCAAGTGTGTTGGGCCCTTGAACCCCACCTGGCAGAAACTCCGTCCAGCAGGCTGAGACACAAGACCAATAAAAGAGAAGACTTTTCTGTTATTGGTTTTGCTTGTTTGTCTTGTTTTTTGTTTTGTTTTTGTTTGGTTGGTTAGTTTTGGTTCTTGGTTCTTGGTTTTTCAAGACAGGGATTCTCTTTGTAGCCCTGACTGTTATGGAACTCTCTCTATAGATCAGGCTGGCCTCAAACTCAGAGATCCGCCTTCCTCTGCCTTCCCAATACTGGGATTAAAGGTGTGCGCAGCCACTCCTGCCCAGCTTGTTCTCAGCATTTCTATGGCAGCTCGCAACCACCTATAACTCAATTCCAGGGGAGAAACACTCTCTTCTGGATCCAAGCACTTCAGGCACGCATGTAGTGCACAAACACAGATGCAGGCCAAACATTCGTACAAATAAAATAAATAACTCTTTGAATCTTTTAAAGGACGTCTTTTTTAATTCTTTGAAAGCTTAATAACATATACAACATATTTGATCATATCCACCCCAACTACATCTTTCTACTCCTATACTTTCCGAGACACACACACACACACACTTTCATGTCCTTTCTTTTCCCCCTTTTTTAAAAAAATCCACTGAGTCCAGTTAATACTGTCTACTGGAATGGTGACTAGGTTTATAAGTATGACCTCATGCAGAGAATATATGGGTGTAAAGACCATATGTGGTGGTTTGATTGAGAATGGCCCCATAGAGTGCTTAGTCACTAGGGAGTGGAACTGCTTAAGAAGGATTAGAAAGATTATGGCCTTGTTTAAGTAGTTGTGGCCTTGTTGAAGGAACTGTGTCAGTAGAGGTGGACTTTGGGGTTTCAAAAGCTCACACCAAGCCCAGGAAAAATATTTAATGTAAGGGTGGCTTACATTTTTAGAGGTTCAGTCCATTATCATCATGGTGCTATATGGTGGCGTGCAGGCAGACATGGTGCTGGAGAAGGAGCCGAGAGTCCTACATCTTGATCCACAGACAACAGGAAGTGAACAATGTTTGAGCAAAGGAGACCTCAAAGCCCACCCTAACAGTGACACACTTCCTCCAACAAGACCACACCCTCTCCAGCAAGGCCACACCTCCTAATAGTGCTGCTCCTTATGAGGTTATGAGAGCCAAGGACATTCAAACTCCCACTGCTGCCTTGGCCATGGTGTCTCTTCACAGCAGAGCAGTTACTAAGACGCCTCACCATGTCCAGAGGACACTGTTTCATAGCCTCCACCCTATCCTCAGCTCTCACGTTCTTCTGTCTCCTCCTCCGCGATGCTCCCTGAGCCTCTGGGGGAGAGGTGATTTAACTGTCTCATGTAGGGCTGAACTCTACACGCTCACTCATTCTCTACACTCTGACCACTCCCAAACCTCTGCATTAACTGCTGCCCACTGCCAAAAGAAGCTTCTAGGGTCAAGGTGGACAGCAGCGGTAACCCATTCCATGGGTATAATCATAACTATTCAGCAGTTTGACAACATGCAGCAGGCTGCCCTAGGATTTATAGCCTCTCAAGCCACAGGCTTTTGATGTTTTAAATTTTAATACAGTTTTATTCTTTTTTTTTAAATATTTATTTATTATTTATTATGTATACAATAGTCTATCTGTGTGTATGCCAAAGGCCAGAAGAGGGCACCAGACCTTATTACAGATGGTTGTGAGCCACCATGTGGTTGCTGGGAATTGAACTCAGGACCTTTGGAAGAGCAGGCAATGCTCTTAACCACTGAGCCATCTCTCCAGCCCTACAGTTTTATTCCTGTGTGTGTGTGTGTGTGTGTGTGTGTGTGTGTGTGTGTGTGTGCACAGCCATACAAGAGCACAATGTTTGGAAGTGGACTCTCGTCTTCTACCATGGATCCTGGGGCTCAAACTCAGATCATCATGAGTGTTCTACAAGTGCCCTTATCAGCGAAACCATCCCACAGTCCTGGCATGTTCTTTCCCTTGATGTCTCTAAGCTTTCTGCTTTTCTTACAAGTCTATTTACTGATCTGTGGTTTTCTTAGGGCTCATGAGGACCCGAGTACAGAGCTTCCTGACATCCCAGGAAGCTCACAGCTAGTAACCCATAGCACAGGAGGAGCCACAAAGCACGCCCTGCTAAAGAAAGCAGGCAAAAGGTAGCAGTTCTGCGGGGACCACCAGAACTGATGGGGACAATGACAGCAGAGACAGACTCTCACGCCTAATCGTGAACTGTTAGCAACTTTTGGGGAGCTCAGATTCTCCCTCCTTTATCAGATTTGACCACATCTTCCATGATTGGTTCTATTTTTCACCCTATTTTCATGCCCACATTCAGCTTATCGGGGTCCTCTATAAATCTGAGCTTCAGGACACAGAATGAGTCAGAGTTCAGAGGAGAAAGCCCTTAGCTTGAGAAAGCCAGCCTCCGGACCTCATTCCTGCCTCTGCCTCCTAGACTCCAGGCTTTGCCAGATGATAGGAATTTCTGCAGCGGTTTCCAGACCACAGACATCAGACTACAAACTCCTCAGAACTACAGACTTACTCCACGAGGGTGGCTCTTTATGGGCACCCGGCACCTTCAAAACCTTTGTATGTAATACTTCCAGGGTGCTAGCCTGGGACCTAGCATCACTAAAGTATCCCATGTTGCGATCGGCTTTAACTTGTTTTACCCCATTTAAAGTTGTCCACCCTGAACTGTCTATAGGGACGGACAATACAGTAACTCTTATTGCTGTCTGCCCACTCCATTCTTGGAGGAGGACTGGACAGGAACCCAGTCTCAACACACTGTCTCGATTGAAGTACGCAATGTGCTCTCTGGAGTGGCGACGTGTACCTTTAGTCCCAGCACTTGGCATGCAGAAGCAAGAGGATCTCTGTTAGTTCAAGGCCAGCCCTGGTCTACATGGTGAGTTCCAGGCCATCCAGGGCTACATAGTGAGACCCTGTCTAAATAAAAATAAATAAGTAAGCAAGTAAGTGACTATAGTAAATATACATTTAGAAATAGTTAAAATGATGACCATTATGCATATTTTAAACATAGTCAGTGGTCCAGATACTGTAAATAAGAGGGTGAACCACCTTTTGGGCTACCAACCAGCTCCCAAATCATGACACAGAGATTTCTTATTAGTTATGAATGTTTGGCCTTATCTCGTCCAATTCTGCCAATCGAGGATCCTCTGTTGCTCAACCCCAGAAGACGGGAGTTTCGCACGCATGCGCATATCATCCGGGGGAGGCCTGCTGTCTAGACAGGAAGGAATACTGGCTCTCTAGGATCCAAACATTGGAGAGGAGCAGCCATCAGTTCTCATCCATGCCAGCCAGGAGCTGGAGCAGAAGGGTCAGTGTTTAACAGCTGGCTCCCGCTGTGGGTAGCATCTCATGAGTCGCATTTGCTGGTTTACACTGTCGGTCATAAGCATCCTGCCATGGCCAGTTCACCTGTTTGAAGCTGCAGCACAGCCTCTTGTTTATAACATTCCTGAAAACCTACCCACCTGGCTTTGGCTGCGCAGCCCGGCTCTTTGCAGTTCCACTCCAGGAAGTGAACTCATTCAGAGGACACTCAGAGGCCAGAGGGGGAATGTAGGCGTGTGGTAGGTCTCCCAGCACTTCGCTCTCAGAGAGCGTCGGGTGTGTGCGTGTGGAGGCTGGTTAGATCTGCCATGCATTGCCTGTCAGCAAGAGGAGTCACTCAGACACAGGAACGAGTCGGGAGCCCCTGAAGCCCTGTGAAGGGGAGTGGTACCCCTCCTTCAAACCCCTTTCCACATTGTGAGGAATGAAGAGAGCAATACATGAGGCCTGAGTGCTGCGAGCCAGGCTTCTTCTCGGGGTGGGGCCAACAACCAGCTCCCAAATCATGACCCAGAGGCTTCTCATTAGTTCTGAAAGCTTGGCCTTATCTTATGCTTGTCCCATTATCTGTTTCTCTTCTTGTATGTTTTGCCTTTGGGGATTTTTACCTTCCTTCCTCTTTTCTTCCTTCCTTCCCTCCTCCCTCCTTCTCTCCCTCCCTTCTTCCCTTCCTCCTCCCTCCTCCCTCCCTCTCTTCCTTCCTTTCTATCTTACTTTCCCGCTGTCTCCACGTCTGACTGCCTGGCTTCTGGCCCCTGGCATGTTCCTCTCTTTCTCCCTCGTTCTCCCCTCCTTCTCTCCTGTTTTCCTCTTGAGCCTTGATTTCTCCTCCTCCTCTCTGCCTGCCAGCCCTGCCTGTCCCTTCTCTGCCTAGCTATTGGCCATTCCGCTCTTTATTAGACCAATCAGGTACCTTAGGCAGGCAAGGTGAAACAGCAACACATCTTTACATAATCAAACAAATGGAGCATAAACAAATGTAACACAGCTCCACATAGTTAAAGTAATATTCCACAACAGTGCTGCATACTGTAGTGTGTTCACCTCGGTGAGCCACCTCTGTCTCGTCATACGCCATTGGTCAGTTTCCAGGTTAATTGCTGTTCCTTCAACTTGCAATCTCAGGCACCAATGAAGGGAAAGAAGGCAGAAGTAACTATTGAGGACCCAAACAAGGGAAGGTAGTTCACTTATGCTGTTACCCTCGGTTGGTCTAATAATCCATGTGGTGCAGATATTCCCAGGCAGATGAAACTCAATTCAGGGGCTCTTGGACATGGCAGAGATGATTCAGGTCATGGAAGGTGTAGAAGCATTTGCAATATTCACCTATCCGGTTCTGAAAGTCAACCTCACTGCCAACCCCAGGATCTCCCAACACAGAGGCTTCAGGGCTCCAGGACCACTCCTCAGATCCAGCCAAGACTGCGCCCTTGACAGCCGCATCTTTCTCTCATCCCTTGCCTGGCATCTTTGAGGATGTGCTTTCCTACTCTTGCTCTTTCCGGACAGACTAAAAACTTTAATTCACGTGATGTCTGATTTCATAAATTAGCTTCACTTCACATCAGAATTAACTCTCTAAACTGTGCATTGCATGCAATCCTGAGTGTCAACAGGCCCTAAGACAGAAAGTGAGAGAGAAAACCACAAAAACAGCCCCCAGAAGATGTGACTTTAACTCCCACAAGAAACATCCTGCAATGCTGCACCGAGTTCTTGCACATCAGGGTTCCGCTGTCCAAAAAGAAAGGGGCACAGGGGACATATGTAGCTCAGTTAATGGTGAAGCACAATTAACAAAAACTCAGAGAGAGAAATTGGGGTTCAACTTGAAGGACAGAAGAGCAAACTAGCCAGCCACTGACTCTTACCTCGACCTCAGTCTGAAATGACGATCCTGCCTCCAGGAATCTCAGAATGAGCCTGAGCCTGGGTTCTGTAGTCCTCTCTAGGGCTGGGATTAAAGGCGTGCACCATTGGGTTTAAAGGCATGCACCACCCAGTTTCTGTGGCAAACTATTGTAACTACTGAGATTAAACATGTTTGTTATCACTGCCTGATCTGAAAGGTGACCAGTGGGGCTGTTTTACTCTCTGATCTCCAGGCAAGCTTTATTTATTAAAATACAAATGAAGTATCACGACATAATAGATTGCTCTCTAGAAAGCCCTCAGTGCTAGGTTTGATATTCAGCACTTTATAAATTGAGCGTGAGGGTAGATGCCTATCATCCTATCTTAAAAAAAAATTGCAACTAAAATCAGAAAGAAATGTCGAGTACTATGGAAAATAAAGGTTTGCTGCTTATTCCCAAGTTGCTTTTGGTCATTGTCCCATCACAGCAATAGAAAGCAAACTAAGGAAAGCACTGATTGATGGGTATAAATTTGTAGATCGGAGGGCAGCTTGACAACATGTCCGTTCAGCGAAACAGTGGCAGGCTGTCCCGTCAGGCCTATGACCTCCCAATCCGTTTGTCACACCAGGCATGAATTGTCTCTTGTGGAATAGGCCTCAAATCAAATCAGAAACTGGTTTGTTGACCCCATAACCTTCACACCGCTTTAGAGCAGTAGACAATACTCTGTCAGGCAGGTCAGTATCGTGGCATTCAGTAGTCATCTCTGGGCAATGCCATAGATGGTGTCTCTCCCTGGAGGACTGCAAAGCATCTTCCAACACTGTGGGAACCAGCCGGGGGTGGGGGGAGTCTTCAGTTAGTTCCAGCTTGAATTTTCTGAACATTTTTGGTCTTATACAACATTTATAAAATAATTTTCACACATAGCTCCAATTATACATTTTATTTTACATTTTATTAAAATATACTCACAAATTTACATATTCAAGTACAAATTCTATATAAATATATAGAGACCTTAAAAAGTGAGACAAAATTACATGTTCACAATTCAAAAACATAAGGATGAGGTAACTGTGGGAAAAACAATAACAGTAAAACATTTGCTTGTTTGCAATATAAAAGATCTATTTGTTGTCACTAAAATATTAGCTAATATTTTAGTGACAACAAATAGATCTTTTTGTACATTTTTTGTACAACTTGAGAAAACATTAATACTAATACACTTAGTAAGAGCAATGAGTTTCAGTGGGTTTCATTATATTTTAAAACTCTTTCCACAATACTTTTTATACTGTGATTCGTAGATTTGGCTCTGAGTGCAAGTATTGGTTTTAATGATCAGCTCAGATGAGAAAAGCACCCTCGCCGAACTGCTTACCTGCTTCCTAATTTCTGGGGTCAGAGGTCTGAATGGAGCCCAGTGTTTCAAACATGTTAGATAAGAACTCTGCACTGTGAGGGCTAACGCTGGTTTTCAATTCTACTTACCTGGGAAGAGGGTGCCTCCGTCAGATTATATTGGTCTGTGGGCATGGCTGTGGGCATTTTCTTGACTGCTAATTGATGTAAAAGGCTCCAACCTACTGTGGGCAGTGCCACTCCTAGGAAGGCAGTTCTAGGTTGTATAAATATAAGCAGGCTGAGCAAGCCCTGAGGAGCAAGCCAGTGAGCAGTGTTCCTCTATGACCTCGGCTTCAGTTCCTGCCTTCAGGTTCTCTAAGACAGAAGTCGAAACCAGGCATCAGGCAGGGATGCAGCTCAGAGGTAGAAGACTTGCCTAGCATATGTGAGCCCCTGACTTCAGTCCCCAGCGTGGCAAAACAGGACAAGATGGGTTTCTCTTGGCTCGTTCCAGCTAGGGTCACTGAGTGGCAACTGCTTCTTTTTCCTGGACATCCTGAGGCTCAGAGATCTCATCTTTCATCTTCCAAATCAGCAATGTTGGGCTGAGTCCTCAGGCAACCACCTCTTTTGCTCTTCTATTTCCATATAGAAACCATTGAGATGTGTCCAGCGTGACTCTAATCCCAGCAGTAGAGAGGAAGGGCAGGTGGAGTCTGGACTCGAGGTCAGCCTGGCTGCCGAAGTGAGTGGAAGGACAACCAAGGCTACACAGAGAAACACCGGCTCAAAATAAATGAGGAACGGGGGCTGGAGAGATGGCTCAGTGGTTAAGAGCATTGCCTGCTCTTCCAAAGGTCCTGAGTTCAATTCCCGGCAACCACATGGTGGCTCACAACCATCTGTAATGAGGTCTGCTGCCCTCTTCTGACCTGCAGGCATACACGCAGACAGAATGTTGTATACATAATAAATAAATATTTAAAAAAAAAAAAATAAATAAATAAATGAGGAAGGAGAGAGAAACCCACACGATGACATTGGGTTCACCTGATGACTCGAGATAAGCATCGCATCTCAGGGACACGTGATTAGCAACCCTGACTCCACAGTGATTTTAACTGATCTTTTCCATCTGACACATTTAGTTCTCTAGATGTGAGCAACACTGGGAGGCTAGACCCTCCTCTGGCTGACACAAGCTCCAGGCTTTTCCTTCTTCCAGCATGAGATTCCTGGGGAAATTCCAGTTTCTTGAGGACCAGTTTTACAATTATTTGTGTAGACAAAGGATATCTTCATTCCTGCCAGGGGAAGGGAAAAGGCATCCATACACATTAAATAAATTATTAATTAAAATTTTTAATTATTAAAAATTTTTCAAAAACATTTTTCCAATAAAATATTGGTATCTAAAATAATAACTAAAATAAAAATGATTAAACCACAAACAAAAAACTTAATAAACATTTCTCCAAAGAAGAAACACAAATATCAGTAAATATATGAAGAGCTAAGGAGAGGGAAAATTAGAATGTTATCGTTTAATAGGTATGGAGTTTTGGTTTACATATGGGTATGGGAGAGAGGGAGACAGGGTCTCACTATTTTGGCCAGGATGGTCTAGAACTCCCGGACTCAAATGGTCCTCCGACTCAGTCTTCTGAGGACCTAGGGCTCTACATGGATATGCATGATCATGTCCAGCTTCAGAGTTCCAGTTTTATGATAAAAAGAATATGGAGATGAAGGTATGTTGGTTCTCAGGGTTGTGGCAAAATACTTGAGCAAACAACTTCAGTGGAGAAAGGACTTACTTGTTTTGGGCTCACAGTCTCAGAGATGTCAACTATGGTTGCCGGTGCCATTGTTTCTGGACCTGTGGTAAAGCGGTACTTTATGGTGAAAGGGTGTGGCAGACCAAAGCTGCTTACTTCGTGGCAGCTAGAAAGAGACACACAGAGGAGAGAGAGGGGAGGGGAAGGGAGGGAGGGAGGGAGGGAGGGAGAGAGGGAGGGAGGGAGGGAGGGAGGGAGGGAGGAAGCCGGGGACAAGACACAGCCTTCAAAGGCTTGATCCCAGTGAGCCACTAACTCTGACTTGGTCTACTTCCTATTTAGTCATGAACTCATCAAAGGAGAACTCTATAGATAAACTCCTAATAGCATGCTTGGGCTAAAGTCTTCGATGAATGACCCTTGGGGGGACACTTCACATCAAAGCATAACACCGGAGATACTGCAGGAGAACCAGGCAGGCCCTGTTCTTGTCCTGACCCTTATGGAGGAAGACATGGAAGAGGAAGGCAGCCTTTGACTCCAGGAATGGAAGCCTCTTAGGGTGAGTACTCAGTTTGCAGTTTACTGTCCGTCCCGTCAGGATGCTATTCTCCACGTGCTCCAAGCGCCCTTTCTGCAACGTTCTCTCTGAAGTTCCTCAATGCCAGGGTCGCACCTCTTCCTGCAGGGCCAACTATTAGCTACCCACCCCCACCACATCTGCCTTAAGGTTTATGTTAATCGGGATGATGTTGGAGCCTGGGAACCAGGAACCGAATTCCTCCAGTCCCAACGTTGTCACGGTCTATGACGGGCACGTGGTGGAGGGTGGCTTCCCTGGAGCAACTGTAAAAATCATAACACCCTGTGGCTCCTGGCTTGAGTGGACCCTTGAAGGGCTGGGCGGGGGGTGGAGGGGGAAGAAGGAGGGTGGAAAAAATGAAGAGACAGGAAACTGAAGCGCAAGATAGAGAGAAGAGATCTAACGTCCCCCAGGTGCGACCACATGACTGTGACATTTCACCAGCAGCTTGGAAACGACTGTGAAGCCCCCAAATGAGAAGCTTGAGATAAGTCACTGAGCAAAGAGTGGGGGAGTTCAAAGGTTCAAACAACTCAAGAGCAGAGACTCCAAGAGTCTCAAATCAGATTACCCAGAGGCCCACATAGGAACCCACCTTCAACCCCAGGTGGCCTAGGCCATGAGAGGATATGGTTCAGGTGCCTGAGAACACCAGTGACCAACCCAGCCAGAAGCAGGAAGGAAGGATAAAAATGGGATTAAGTCAAGCAGGAGAGTTGGCAAGGGTCTTGGTAGGCAGTGGGTCGTATCTATGTCACGGGCTAAAAGGATAAAAGTGGGATTAGATCAAGGAGGATGGTTGATGAAGGTCCCACGGCTAGTGGGTCACATCTGGGTCAGGGGCTGGCATGAAAAGGAAAGGAAATCTGGGTGGAGCGGCAGCAACGACTGTGTACGGTGGCATGTACTCATCTTGTCTCAGTGCGAGAGGAGAGGAAAAATGAAAAGCCAAGGTTTGCTGGTTTGCTGGTCAGCCAGCCTCCTCTACGGGCCAGTGAGAAATCCTACCTCAAAATAATAATAATAATAATAATAAATATGCCCGAGGAACGAAAACAAGGCTGTCTCCTGACCTCTACACACATGCACACGTATGTGCATCCACATAGACACAAGCACCTGTACACACACATGCACACACCCAAGGGCTACAGGGTGATCTTACAGCACAGAAGGGGACACTGGAGACACTGGGCTAACCCTTGACCTTTAATTACAAGCACTGCTGGAAGAACTTGTGTGGTCATAAAACCAAACTCAGTGATGCAAGGTATGCAAGGCTGGTTGTCGTCATGACTCCTCCCCTCTGTGCATGCAACAGCTTTGCTGCATGTGTGCTGTGTTCGGGGAGGGGGATATAGTTCAGATGGTAGTGTTTGCCCAGGATGAAAAAGTCTTAGAGGCCGGGCGGTGGTGGCGCACACCTTTAATCCCAGCACTCGGGAGGCAGAGGCAGGCGGATCTCTGTGAGTTCGAGACCAGCCTGGTCTACAGAGCTAGTTCCAGGACAGGCTCCAAAGCCACAGAAAAACCCTGTCTGGAAAAACCAAAAAAAAAAGAAAAAGTCTTCAGGTCTCTCCTTAGCACCACATAAACCTGGTGTGGTGGTGCACCCCTGTAACATGAGCCGCAGTGACATGGTGTGCACCCCTGTAACATCAGCAGCAGTGACATGGTGTGCACCCCTGTAACACCAGCAGCAGTGACATGGTGTGCACCCCTGTAACATCAGCAGCAGTGACATGGTGTGCACCCCTGTAACACCAGCAGCAGTGACATGGTGTGCACCCCTATAACATCAGCAGCAGTGACATGGTGTGCACCCCTGTAATACCAGCAGCAGTGACATGGTAATGCACCCCTGTAACACCAGCAGCACTCAGGAGATGAGGGCAGAAAGATCAGAAGTTCAAAGTCATCCTCAGCTACAACACAAATTTGAGGCTACCTCGGGACATACAAGACCACTGTGTCGCCCCATCTCTAATGGGGTGTTTTGTGGCACCAGTTTTATGCAGAATCTGAAAGCGTCATGATTCTAAACCTGATCTGACCCCCCTAATCTTCAGAAATAGCCTGCAGTCTCCTTTACTCCTTTCAGCTGGTCATCTCTGAAAGGGATGTGTGTGAGCGAGGAGACACGCCCGGGACGGATGAGGGCAGCTAGTGTCCAGCCCCGTGTACAGGACAGGCAGCTGCACGTGTGTGCAGCACCCTCTCCTGTAAAAGCAGCGTATGCAGATTGGCTAGCCACTGAGCAAGGGTGGTGGAAGCCAAGGAGGGCACGTGTCTGTGAAGAACAGCGTTGGGTTTGCCCCTTCACAGCCTCTCCAGATTGCGGAAAAGGAGAGGGGGTGGAGGCTGCTGTGAGAAGAAAAAAAAAAAAAGAAAAAACAAAACCCAGCCACAACTGCTATTAGAGATTGGCTCACCACCCGAGTGGAAGTACTGTGCCTGCTGCCCAGAGCACACAGGAGGCACCAGCGGCTGGGGCTCAGGAAAGGTCTCTAGGCAGTAGCCATGGCTTGGCCACCTCCCTACTGGCTCTGCCTGCTGGGGACCTTGGTAGGGCTCTCGGCTACCTCAGCTTCCAAGAGCTGCCCAGCCAGACATTACCGGACTCCGGGAGGACTCTGCTGCCAGATGTGCAAGCCCGGTAAGAGTGGGGGCTCAGCAGGGCTGTTGAGATGCTGTTTAAGATGAAGGGGGGTGTACGGGGTAAGACTGAGCTCAAGCAAAGTCAGGCAGCCTGCGGAGCCTGGAGGAATCACCTTGCCTGGACCTTGATTCTGGCCCCTCTGCTCACAGGTACTTTCCTTGTGAAAGACTGCAGCCAGAACAGAACAGCTTCTCAGTGTGACTCGTGCCTACCGGGTGTCTCCTTCTCTGCAGACTACCACGCCCGGCGCCACTGTGAGAGCTGCAGGCATTGTAACTCTGGTAAGAGGGGCGCGGAGCCATCGGGGCTGCGATGCTGGTGTAGCTGGTGTGCGGGAGTCAGAGAGCTTCAGCTGCTTCGAGGCTTATGGAAAGTGGAATCAAGGCTGAAACAGGGTGTGTGTGCCTTGGGCAGGGCGGGTGGGGAGACAGTGGTTCATGGAAGACGTGCAGTTTTGAAGGGTTGGAGAGAAGGACTCTATAGATAGGACTGAGACAATAAAATGGCGTAGTGTCACATGCCCACAATCCCAACTACAAGGCTGATGGACGTGGGAGGATCACTTGATCACAGGAGTTCAAGGCCAGCCTGACCCTGTCTCAAAAAAACAAAACAAACAAACAAAAAGGCAAATGAGATAGCTCAGTAGGCAAAGATACTTGGCATCAAACATGGCGACCTGACTTCATTCCCTGGACCATATGGTAGAAGGAAAGAATCAACTTGTAAGCTGTCCTCTGAGTTCATATATATGCATGAGCACACACAGAAATAAAAAAGTACAATCTTCCCGGTGTGGTGGCGCAGGCCTTTAATCCCAGCACTTGGGAGGCAGAGGCAGGCAGATCTCTATGAGTTTCAGGACAGTCATGACTGTTACACAGAGAAACCCTGTCTTGAAAAGGAGGAGGAGGAAGAGGAGGAGGAGGAGGAAGGAGAAGGAGAAGGGGAAGGGGAAGGGGAAGGGGAAGGGGAAGGGGAAGGGGAAGGAGAAGAAGAAGAAGAAGAAGAAGAAGAAGAAGAAGAAGAAGAAGAAGAAGAAGAAGAAGAAGAAAATGTATAATGTAAGGAGGGATAGTTCCAGAAACCAAGGTCTCAAAAAAGCAACTTCTAGCCAATGAACCGCCCGTGTTCCTGTATTCCCACAACACTTGCAGGACAGCTGTTCAGAACTTGGAGTTAGGAAATAACATCAGAAGCCAGGTTCCCCCTGGCTTTTTTGCACAAAAGGCATTTTGGGGAAAAGGCAGATAGACCTGTCCTTTTTAATTTATAAATGTCTGCTCTCTACAAATGAAGAGCTAGGGTATCTGTAGCTCTCTTTTCAGACTCCACTGTCATTTCCCCACCTCTGCTGGGGATCCAGGAAGTCTGTGTTAGCGTACACTAGACGGGGCGCACTTTAAAGAGGCCCCTTTGAAATAACGGTTGCTAGCGAGACACTTTTTCACATGCATTAAAAAAATTTTAATTGCTATTGAAAAAAAACCTCTGTAGGAAATACAAATTGGTTTTAGTAACGTCAGAAGGCAATGTGTTCTGGAAGCGGAGGCAACTGGAGAGTAAATTCTAAGGGCAATTTGTTTGTTTTGGTTTGGTTTTTGTTTTTCGAGACAGGGTTTCTCTGTGTAGCTTTGGAGCCTGTCCTGGAACTCGCTCTATAGACCAGGCTGGCCTTGAACTCACAAAGATCCGCCTGCCTCTGCCTCCCAAGTGCTGGAACTAAAGGTGTGTTCCAATACCTCCCGACTTAATATTACACTCTTTTAAAAAAGCAAAACCTTGAGCCAGGTTTGGTAGTGTATGCCTTTAAACCCAGAGGCAGGTGGATCTTTGTGAAATTGAGACTAACATGGTCTGCATAGCTAGTTCCAGAATAGCCAGAGATACCCAGAGAAACCCTGTCAAAAAATTTTTTTGTTTTCCACAACTCAGCAGTTGGGCTCGATCCCCAGCGCAGCCTTAAAGGGTGTTTGTTAGTCATAGGTCATAGTCAAGGGTTCTCTTCAGCAGCATATCACTAAAACTGAAAAGATACAAAGATTAACACGGCCCTGTGCACCACAGATTCATGAAACATTCCATATTCTTATACACCAACAAGAACAAAATCATAATAAAAGCAACATGGTTTTGTTGTTGTTGGTTGGTTGGTTTTGTTTTTTTGTTTTTTGTTTTTGTGACAGGTTTTCTCCATGTAGCCTAGGTTGGCCTGGAGTGCTGCATAGACCAAACTGGCCTCTTCCAGGATCCGTCTGTCTCTAAATTCTGGGATTAAAGGCATGTGCCACCATGCCCAGCAAAGCAACAGAAATATTCCTAAAGCAACTTAGAAATAAGATTTTCTCTCTCCCTGGCAACAGCCTCCACAGGGTTGGGAATTCCTTAATCAAGCAAAAGTCCTGGCTCACTCTGTAGCCTAGCCAAAAGGCCTTCTGCTGATTGCCCTCAACCCCTCGCTGTGTCCCAGGTTGGCTTCAGCACCTTTGTCTGCCGGTCTCAACCTAATCCAAGAGATCAGGCAGCCAGGGGAGGCAACAGAGAGCAGGTCCACTGGGTCTGGCCTTCCCTAGGGGAAGTCTGTGGTCAGTTCAGGTACAGTCCGGACCCCTAAGTCCCCGGTACTCCCAACTGAAGACAAGAGCACTTCTGTCCAGTGCAGCAGCCCACCCAGCGGTGTCCCGAACCATCCCCTCCACATTCGTCCCCCACCACTTCCCAGGCTTCTCCCACTCTTCCAAAGCAGATCCTGGTCCAGGCTGACTCACAATTCCTCACAGGCCACAGAGGAACTAAGGTTTCATAGCAACTTGATCAGAATTCAGAAAAGAGGCCATAGGACCATAGAGGAATTGTCCTTCTTTCTGTCCTGATAAGCCATAAGCAGAAGAAAATTGTCAGAGTTGATGTAGGCCTTTACCATCCACTGCTTCTACATCCCTCTTCTACCCGCAGGAATTCCCAGAGTGCTGTCCCACATCCAGATGTTGCTGCCTTCCAGGGAGTCACCCCATCCCCACCCCCACCCCAAGTCTAACCGGCACTGGTCCTACATTAGACTAAACTTTCTATTTTAAGAGCAATGAAGGCCTACAATCAAGCTAGTTTCTGATAAAGTTAAAAAAACGAATGGGAATCATAGGGACGCTGTCCCTAACGGCTAAGAAGGAGCGACTCCTCAAATGTGCACTGGCAGTAGATTGGATGGATACAGGCATGGTGGTATAGTCACACAATGGAGTACTATGCAGCCTCGAGAAAGAATGATCTGTAGTTAGAGCCAAGAGCATAGGTGAAGTTCACAAAGGGTTAATTAAAAGAAGCCAGACAGAAATGAGCTCACATGGCCTGATTCCATTCATACCGCACAGATGCGAGCACAGTTGTCCTGCGGTGGCAGAAGTCATAGTAATGGCTGCTTTGTGAGGGCTTTGTGGTAAGACGACAAAAAAGAACTGCGTTGCTGTCTTTAACGTGCTGCTGGTTGTACCCGTGCATCTAATTTGTACTTTTAAAATTATTTTTTGAGGGGCTGGAGAGATGGCTCAGAGGTTAAGAGCATTGCCTGCTCTGCCAAAGGTCCTGAGTTCAATTCCCAGCAACCACATGGTGGCTCACAACCATCTGTAATGAGGTCTGGTGCCCTCTTCTGGCCTGCAGACATACAGACAGAATATTGTATACATAATAAATAAATAAATATTTTTAAAAAAATTATTTTTTGAGAGAAATCACTATGTAGCCCTGGCTGTCCTAAAACTCACATCCAGCTGGCCCTGAACTCATAGAGATCCTCCTACTCCTACCTCCTGAGAGCTGGGATTAAAGGTGTGCACCCAGACACCTGGCAGGTTTTTTAACTTTTAAATTACATTTGTTTGTTTACTTGTGTGGAAGGAGGGCATGCCAGCCACAGTTCTCTGGTGGAAGTCAGAGGACAACTTGCAGGAGTCGGTTCTCTTTTTCCAACACGTGGGCCCCAAGGATTGAACCTAGGTTGTCAGGCTTGGCACTGGGTACCTGCTGAGCCATCGCTCTGCCCTTGTCCTGAATCTTATGATGTGAATATTGTTGGGTTCTCACATCACACAAAGATGGGAGACAGACCACCAAAGTCTATTAAACTAGAAGCAAACTTTATTCTAGAAAAAGAAGAAAATATCTCCATGGGGCACTAAAAACTTCTCAGCTATACCTGTGAGCACAGCCAGAGACTGGGCTTCTGTAGCTGTGGTCATGGGCAGTTTTCAAATTCCCTTTTTATAATAAGAAGCAAGCGTTAGGCATGAACAAAAGAATTTTTACAATCTCAAGGTAAAACTCAGATACAAATTACTTTTTTTTTTTTTACAATTTCCGTTAACAGGGTTTTTCAGTTAAACTAGTGTTTGTATTTGTTTCTTTCTGGCACTTTCTGATGGTGTTTACCAAAGCTCCACACTCCCCTGATATCGCCAGTTTCACACAGCAGGGAAGGGTACGGGACAATGCACAACCAGAAAGTCACGTACATCCCATCATTTAAAAGTTAACTCGGCTCTCATCAGTTGCTGGTCATGAGTAACGGGGGCGGGGGGCAGCGGTGTATCTAAAAGTTGACCCTCAGTTTGCAGAGGGACCCTCAGTCTTGCAGACAGAGCTGCCGGTTGTAAAGCGGAGTAACCCACTGTTCATAGTTGATCCTTAAGCTGCTGAGACAGCTGCTGACAGCCTGCTCTCATTCTCCTAGGCTTACAACTTTATATTTTGTTATTTCTCCATTTTTATTTCTGGGACCTCCATTTCTGTGTTCTTATTCTTGGACGCGCCATATACCTCTACAGAAGTATATGACATGCCAATCAAAAGCTGTAAAGTAGAGGAGGGTAGGAAAGGAAATCATACAATCTCCGACTTTCAGTTCCTGTTTCTGAGCCCGTGAATTGTCTGTCAACCATTTTTCTTCAAAAACAATAGCAAGGTAGCAGGTGGCAGTGAGGGAGGGGCGGGGTGGGCAAGGATGAGGTGATGGAAATGGGGAAACATCCGCGTCCTTTGAACAGGTTCGGGTCCCTGAAGGCCTGCTGTACCCTGTTTCTCCTGGCCCTCCCCCTCCCAAGGTCCTCTCATTCGCAACTGCACAGTCACTGCCAACGCCGAGTGCACCTGCTCCAAGGGCCTGAAGTGCAGGGACAAGGAATGTATGGAGTGTGACCCTCCTCTAAAGCCTGCGCTGACCACACAGCCGTCGGAGATCTCAGGCTCACACCCTCCACCCACCCACCTACCTTATGCCCAAGGTATGTAGCAGGCTGCCCGTTGTCCAGTTCGCTGGGGGCAGTGGGGCAGCCCACCTAGCACTGCCTGATCTGTACTTACGCCGAACTAGGCTCTGGGCTGGCTTGTCTTCCTTCTGTCTCCCTCCTGCAGAATCACAGGCTTTCGGTCCAGTGCATCCTCCAGGGGTGGAGGGGAAAGGAGGGCGGGTTTTCTGCTGTGATAGATTCTGTCTGTTTCTTCCAGTGATGCCAGAGCCCAGGACGATCTGGCCTGCACACACCAGGCAGCCTCCTGACTCAGCTCTCTACACCCACTGGCCATGTGAGTTTCCTCCCTGCTAATCCCCATTCCTCAGAGAAAGGGAAGATGAAAGAGGCCAAGAGAGTAGCGACTGGGAAACCCCTAAGCATGGGGTGAAGAATAGGGGTACAGAGCTGCAGGAAAGTTCCGTGGATACGGGTGCTTGCTGAGCATGAGTTAAGGACCAGAGTAATATGTGTGTAACCCCAGCATTCAGAGGCAGAGACAGAGCCACCTTTGCTGAAACAGCCACATTTCCAGTTCAGAGAGGAACCCCACCCCAAGGGAGCACGCTGGATTCTGAATGCACACACGAGTACTCACTACTCACAAAGGAGACAAGAGAGAGGGACAGACAGACAGAAAGACAGAGCGGGAGGCAAAGGGGGGGGAAGCGTGATCTAGCCAGGGATTAGGAGACGGGGGACTGGTCGAGCAGAGGGCTGATGATGGAGGGAAAAACAGATTGGGCTGAGGGAGTCCAAGGTTAGACCCTCCCGCAAAGCCTCTGGGCACCCTTGCCTATCACAGCCCGAAGACCCCTGTGCAGTTCAGACTGTATCCGAATCTTCGTGACCTTCTCCAGCATGTTTCTTGTCTTCATCCTGGGAGGAATCTTGTTCTTCCATCAAAGAAGGAATCATGGGTCAAGTAAGAGATCAGCCTCCCCTCCTTCCCCAGCCCACCATCTCAGCCCTGCTAGCCTCACCTGAGCCCCATCCTGACTCCACCCTACTCTCCCCTTCACGGCCCCCACCCTCCACCCCGCTTTTCTCTTCTCAGCTTCATCCCCACCCTCCCTACTGCTGACCATGCCTTGGCCCGTTGTCTTTCCACAGATGGAGATGACCAGGCGGAACCTGAAGAGACCTGTCCTTACAGCTGCCCCAGGGAGGAGGAGGGCAGTGCCATCCCCATCCAAGAAGACTACCGGAAACCTGAGCCTGCTTCCTACCTTTGAGCCAGCACAGGGTGGGGTCCTTTCCACCGAGGCGCCATGCAGGGAGATCTCCCCTACCATCTACCATCGTCATCAGAACCCTTTCCTGTGTACACGTGACACACCTCCCTTCTGAGACTGAGAGTAGCGAGAACAGGATCCCCAATGTGTGGTCAGCAATCTTGGGGAGGCCCAGGCTCTAGATGGAAAACACACTTCATATGAAGCCCCCTGGCTGGCAAAATTACATGCTAAGGGTGAAAACAGCCCGCGAAGGACTGGAGAGATGGCTCAGCGGTGAAGAGCACATACTGTCCTTCCAGAGGACCAGAGTTTGATTCCCAGAACCAGCAGGTGGCTCAACACCACCTGTAACTCCAGCTTCGGGGAATCCGACACCTTCGACCTCCTCTGTCACCTACAAGCGCAGAACATTCAGACACACAGACACAAGATTAAAAATAAAATAATAATAATAATAATAAAAACTTTTTGACTAGGCCACCAGCAGAAGACCCGCAGAAGCCCTGGGGCCGGACGGTCTCACCTGCCACGAAGGACACTATCTACAGACACACATACTTCCTGCTTTGGTTCCGTCTTCTAGGGAAGTTGTGACACTGCCATGGGCAAAGCAGAGACTGAGACGTTCTCTCCATTTAAGCCCAAACTGTAAATAAATTCATTTTCTATTTCTTTTTTTTTAATATTTATTTATTATGTATACAGCATTCCTTCCATGTATGCGTGCAGGCCAGAAGAGGGCACCAGACCCCATTACAGATGGTTGTGAGCCACCATATGGTTGCTGGGAATTGAACTCAGGACCTTTGGAAGAGCAGGCAATGCTCTTAACCTCTGAGCCATCTCTCCAGCCCTCATTTTCTATTTCTATATCCACTACTCTTTTCTCCCAGTGTAGACAGGCATTGGAACCCAGAGCCAGGCCTCATGGCCAGGGGCTCCAGTAACAACTGTGAACATTCTACAAGTCATTTCCCTTCCTACAAAAGAAAAGGGGGGGGGAAGGGGTGACAGGGGAAGAAGGTATGAAGGGAGAGTTCTAGCACCCTTCACCAGAAAAAAAAAAGCCAGTCCTTACATAAGAAAGTAAGGGAAAACAAAAACTCTATGTGGCCGTGTGTGCTTGTAATTCAAGGGGTGCCAGGAGAGGCA
Organism: Neodon shergylaensis; assembly: GCA_025134845.1. NCBI lineage: Eukaryota > Metazoa > Chordata > Mammalia > Rodentia > Cricetidae > Neodon > Neodon shergylaensis. The sequence continues at coordinate 7,180,948 of JABTXL010012322.1, read as the reverse complement.
GGGCAGGGGTTGGAGTGGAGACAGGACATCACTGGCACTTGTTGGCCACCAAACAATTCCAGGTTCCGAGAGAGACCCTATCTCAAGAGAATAAGGAGGAGTCGTGGAGAAGATGCGCAGGGTCCACACTGACCCTCCACACACAGGCGTGGCTGTGCACCCCCACCCCACACATGAATACACCACACACACTAATACAATTGAAAGTGAAACTCCACGCTGTAGCTCTCCAGCTTCCTGAGACTGCAATCCCACAGCCAGGCCACACCCCATCTCACCTGTGGGGCCAAGGATCTGAACAGCGAGTTGTCACCTGGGCAGACCAACAGGATTCCACATGGACCTAAAAGAATGAAGGGTCCCGAGTCCTGCAGTTCTAGCTTCTGACTCCATCCCCTCTCCCGCCTTGTCTTAGAGTTTTGAAATCACCTGGGGATTTCTTGGGTGCAGGGTGGACAGAAGGAGAGGAGGGTTCTGGCCGCTGCTGCTAATGGTTTCAGGCGACAAAGACAGTCGAAGTGAAAGTGAAAGAGAAGCGGACTGAGATAACAGGGGAAGAGAGCACAAGCGGCTACCCAAGCGAGGGACGCTCCAAAGAATCCTCTCTTCAGCCCGGGATCTGTAGCAGAGGAACTGTGGAGAAGGCAGCCAGCGAGGAGGAGCCTGAGAGCAGCCTCCATGGGCTCGGAGCCCAGCTGGTGTCTGCTGCTCTGTCTGGCTCTCTCCGGGGCAGCAGGGACTGGTGAGTGCCGAGGTCTGGCTCCGTGGTGGGGGAAGGAAGCCTTGAGCTAAGGGAGTCCCGGGAAGCCACCTACCCAGAACAACTTCCTATTGGCTTCTAAGCCCAGCAGATGAGTGTGGCTTAACAAGACGACATGAGGAGCCAATTTGGAGAGGGGTACGGCTGAGAACTCACAGAAGGAGTAGAGGGGCTTTCTCTGTGGAAAAGGCAGGGTGCCACCATTTCATGGGAGACAGCACTGCACTCTAGAAGGAGAAGGGGCTTCCCAGGCTAAGGAATCACTGGGGAGGTGACTCTGGAGCAGGAGGTTAGAGGTCACAGCAATGGCAGAAAGCAGAGGACTCTGAGCAGGTTGGGAAATGAGAAAATGGCTGTCAGCGTCCCTAGGAACAGCAAGAGCCCAGCTCCTCTCCCCCGTGGCAGGATTTGTTCCTTTTTGTTTTTGTTTTGTTTTTGTTTTACTGGGAACACCTTTCAAAAAACTTTTCCTTGTATTCCACAGTTGGACTGTAAAAATTTTAAAGCATACATAGTGAAAGTAGGATATCATTGAAATAAATCAAACAGAACAAATGCTGTGGGATTCCACTAGCAGAGGCACAGCCACAGAGACATGGCAAAGGATACTAAGCTCAGCCTGTGGAAAGAAACACTGGCTATTGGGTTCAAAGATTTCTATTGGGAAGATGAAAAGTTTAGGATAGAGACAGAATTGATGCTCACACACCATTGTGATTGCATCTAATGTTAATCGTGTATCCTTTCAAGTAGTTACCATGTATTTTTATCATAGTGTCTTCTAGAAAGAAGTCTATCTAATTTAAATTAAAAATATTTAAGTTTCCATAGTGTGCTGGTCAAGAATCCATGACTCTAAACTACAATAAAACAAAGTATTACAGAAAAAAAAATTTTTAAAGCATAAATCCCCCTGACTCTGAGCAGGACCGATCCAGAACTTAAATAATTCCCTGAGTAGCTGCCTGAGTGGCAGGTGCCTCCCCAGAAGTTGGGTTTTTGGATGAAATGGCGCCAAGACAGCAGGACCCAGAGGCCCTTACCTGGTGATCAGCCCGTGGTTTGGGAAAGGGGTGGGCAGCAAATATGGAGGAAGAAGGTGTTCATCTCACTGTTCTTGCAGAGCCCCCCACAGCAGAGAGACCGTGGCAGCCCACCGACATAGTCTTGGACTGCTTCTTGGTGACAGAAGACAGGCATCGAGGGGCTTTTGCCAGCAAGGGGGACAGGGAGAGGGCCCTGCTTGTGCTGAAGCAGGTGCCAGTGCCGGATGATGGCTCCCTAGACGACATCACGGATTTCCAAGCCAGCACAGTGGACAAAGAAGACTCACCTGTTATCTTCGAGGCCTCAGGTAAAAGCCTTCTTCCTTCCTAGGCTTCCTCCGTGGGGACAACTCAGGTCCCTGTCATATCTACCCACCCCTGCTTCCCACCTGCCTAGGGATGTCTGTCTAATATCACTTCTGTGACCACCCTTCTCCCCAGTGGACTTGGTACAGATCCCTCAGGCAGAGGCCTTGCTCCATGCGGACTGCAGCGGGAAGGTGGTGACCTGTGAGATCTCCCAGTACTTCCTCCATGCTAGACCAGAGGCCACTTCAGAGAGAGCAGCTTGGTTCATGAGCAATGTGCAGGTATCTAGAGGGGGACCCAGTGTCTCCATGGTGATGAAAACTCTAGAAGATGCTGAAACTGGAGCTGTCTGGCACCCTACGCAGAACCTACCCCTGAGTCCCCAGGGTACGGTCAGGGTTGCAGGTGAGAAAATCAAAAGCAGTGGCACGAGGTTTCTTTTTATGTTATTACACTTTGTGTGTGCGTGCGCGCCCACATGCCACAGCCCATAGGTAGAGGTCAGAGAACAACTTGTGGAAGTTGGTTCTCTCCTTCCACTGTGCGGGTTCAGGGACTGAACTCAGTTCACTAGCCTTGGCAGCAAGCCCCTTTACCCACTGTGCCATCTCAGTGGCCCCAAGTTTCTTTCTTTTAGTTGTGAGAGCTGGGATAGAAGGAAGAAACAAAGTCTATAATCTATCACATGGGTCCTCTTGGGATACCACATAGACCTTCATCTTTTCCTTCTAAAATATCCTGAGTCCCAGAACAGGGGACCCTGGGAGATTCTTACTTGATTAAGGGTCAAAATATAAAAACCATCAGGTATTTTCTCCAAAATGGAGTTGACTTTTCTCTCAGTGGGCTGTCGTGGGGAAATGAGGTTCTTCGGTCTACACCTGTTTTCTCCCACTGAAAAGCCACACTGCTCTGGTTTCTCACGGCACTTTCAACAGAGCACAGGGAGACGAATTTGTTCCCTGCTTCTTATTAACAAAGCCCAGTCCTAAGGGAGGAGCCTGGTCCTGCTTCAACTTGCTTTGTTGACACCCAAGAGAGGCCTGCCCCTTTCTAAACAGAGACAGATGGGGAGTGGTTGGGGGCCGGTAAAGGGATGGGGAGGGAGCGGGAGGAGAGGAGGGAGGAGAAGCTGGACGGGATGTAAAATAGTTGAAAAAATTCAATTAATAATGACAATAACCAGTCCTTGTCCTCTCCCATTTAGCACTACCTATGAAGTGCAAAGAAATTAGGAACATGGTAGCAGGTATCTGAAGAGTCCAGTTCAATATTTTGCCTCTAAAAGGAGACATCCAAATCCACAAAGGATGGAGATGTGGGGGAGCTCCTCTCCAATCCCTGGAAAGCCATTAACCTTTATAATTACTTTGTCTATGCTGAAGATTGAGCCTAGAGCCTTGTGCACGCTAAACAGCCTCTCTACGCTGGCCTACAGCTGTGATCCTTTTTCAGTTTTATTGTGAAATGGGGACTCTCACAAGGTGCCCAGGCAGGCCCTGAACTTATGATCCTGTTATGCCTCCTGAGTCACTGACAGTCCAAGTAGGCACTACCATTTCCACTGCCTCTACAGCCCTATCTAAATGAACCTTGACACATCAGAAAAGATGTCCAGCATCGACCACAGGTCTTGTGTGGCTCAGTGCTTCTCCCTTTTTGAGATGATTTAAACCTAAAAATAAAGCCACACTGTGGTGGTGTGCGACTTTAATCCCAGCACTCAGGAGGCAGAGGCAGGTGGATCTCTGAGAGTTTGAGGTCAGCCTGTCCTACAGAGCAAGTTCCAGGACAGCTAGAGTTACACAGAGAAACTCTGTCTCAAAAAAAACCCAACAACAATAACAAAACCAAACCGACAAATAAGTGAATAGCATAGACCCACACGGCCTTGACCAGTCTCACCAGATATTCATCTTGTCCCACTTCCTCTCTGCCTCTGCTAAAACAGACATTCTCCCCTTGAACTGACTAGACCATAGGGACCACAGCACTTCACCCCCAGATGTTCCTTCCCATGCACAGCTATAGCTTAGAGCTGAGAGTCATAGCCACCAAACAAGGATCCCAGAAGCGTATCAAGGCTGGGCAGTGTGCTACTCATAGTAACGAGGGATCCGGTGCACATAGAACTTAACCGTATTTTAGACACGGAAGAATTAAGTAGTAGGGCTGGAGAGATGGCTCAGTGGTTGGGAGCATTGCCTGTTCTTCCAAAGGTCCTGAGTTCAATTCCCGGCAACCACATGGTGGTTCACAACCATCTGTTATGAGGTCTGGTGCTCTCTTCTGGCCTGCAGACATACACACAGACAGAATATTGTATGCATAATAAATAAATATTTTTTTAAAAAAAAGAATTAAGTAGTAAAGCTGGTGGGGCAGTGTACACCTGCAGTCCTAGCACTGGGGACCTAAGCGGGAGGACCATGAGTTCAGGCTCCCACGGGTGCCATGCTGCCCTGGCAGAGCCCCATTTTATTTGCAGGACAGGAAATGAACTCAATGGGTACCGCTCAGAGGCCATGTGACCCGGGGAGGAAACAGTCCACAAGTCACCTTTTATTCTCTCCACAGTGGAGTTCCAGGTGACGTCAGAGACCCAAGCCCTGAATCGCCTGCTGGGGTCCCCTGTGACCCTGCACTGCAGTTTCTCCATGGCACCCGGCCTGGACCTCACTGGGGTGGAGTGGCGGCTGCAGCACAAAGGCAGCGGGCAGCTGGTGTACAGCTGGAAGGCAGGGCATGTGCAGGCTATGCGCAAGGGCGCAACGCTGGAGCCTGAGCAGCTGCATGCGGCTGGAGATGCCTCGCTCACCTTAGCCAACCTTACTCTGAAGGATGAGGGGACCTACATCTGCCAGATCACTACCTCTCTGTACCAAGCTCAACAAATCATCCCCCTTGACATCCTAGGTAAGGCCTACTGGCCTGGGTTATTCTGGGGAGAGAGAAAAGAGGGGTTCCTATGGGGAGTCTTTCCCAGACTAGAATCCAAACCCAGAGGGAATCTCCTGAGAAAAAGAATGCCGTTCCCACAGCTCAAACAGAGTCCTCATCCTGGAGGCACAGATGGCATCTGATAAGGAGTCCCCACTGAATGCCAAGATAACTCTCCCAAGAAATAGCTAGTCCTGAATCTTGCAGCCCTGGCTGGCCAGCTGTAATTTCAGTCCCTAGACCACTTCTTGAGGGGACCCTGTGGGTGTCTAGGCAGGGACGCGAACCATGAAGAGGTAAGAATGAAAACTCAGTTCACACTAACTTTGTCAACTTGGGTCAGACGTGCAGAGGGTGACATCAACTAATTTAAACACGGTGTCATCTGGGAAGAGTTTCCCGGTGTAATACAATCCCCCATAATTACATCAGAACTGTCACTTCTCCCAAGAAGATGGGTTCTAGAGATAGGCTACCTGTACTAGCTTAAGGGCCTAGAGAAGGCTCTGGCCTGGTCTGTCATACAAGAAATGGAAAAGTCATTTGGGCTATTAGCCACCTCTGACCTGGTTGTGGGAGCTTGGAGTTGTATAGCTCTGGCTATACAGAGACTGTAAGGGCCATTTAGACGATTAGGTATCTCTGGAGCTGGTTGTGGGAGCTTGGTGGAGCCTCTGGCCATAAGGGTCATTTAGACTACTAGTCTTGGTTGTAAGAACTTGATATGGCCTGGGCCAACAGTTGACACAGATCACTAGGCTGTCACTCCTAATTCTCAGCTTTCTGGATGTCAGAACAGGATTTCCATCTTTCCCATTGGAAAGACAGTCCTGTGTGCTTAATGTTCCTGGCTTCTCTGGAGATCTGTGGGCTCAAGGAACTCCATGCTTTGCTCCCAATACTTCCTGAGGAGGCGGTAGTCAGTCAAGGGCAGGCAGAGGGAACAGTTCTTATCACAATGAGCAATCACTGCTTGCAGGGGTGATAAGGAGCAAACCAAGGGGGCTGCCTGGTTGTGGCTCAGTGGTACAGCACTTGCTTGTACAAGTAAGACCCTAAGTGGAATTCTCAGCTCTATTAAAAAAAAGGGGGGGGGATGGGCAGTGGTGGCGCACGCCTTTAATTCCAGTGCTAGGGATGCAGAGACAGGTGAGGTGATCTCTCTGAGTTCAAGGCCAGCCTGGTCTACAGAATGAGTTCCAGGACAGGCTCTAAAGCTACAGAGAAACCCTGTCTGGGAGGTGGGGGCGGGAGGAATCATGCTGGCCTGCCATTGACTTTAAAGTTCCAGAAATGATCGCACTCATGATCCGCATCCAGGTCGAGCCCCTGGAACATGGAGACGTTTCTGTCTCCACAACCTACCTTCACTCTCAGAGGCCGCAGGCTCCTCCGTGAGCCCTGATCAGCCGCCTCTACAATCTTTCTCCAGCTCCCCCCAAAGTACAACTGAACTTGGCAAACAAGGATCTGCCCCCCTCCCTGATCTGCAGTGCCGCTGGCTATTACCCTCTGGATGTGGTGGTGACATGGATTCGGGAGGAGCGGGGTGGAAGTCCAGCCCAAGTCTCTGGGGCCTCCTTCTCCAGCATCAGGCAAAGCATGATGGGGACCTACAGCATCTCTTCCACCGTGACAGCTGAGCCCGGCCTGGCAGGCGCCACTTACATCTGTCAAGTTACCCACATCTCCCTGGAGGAGCCGCTGAGAGTCAGCATGAGGGTTTTACCAGACACAGGTATTGGGAGTGTCCTATCTCTTCCTCCACCTGAGACTCCCCTACTTCTGGGTCATCTTCAGCCTCGTGCAGATGCCCATGCTCTTGCTCTGTTCCACCCTCACACTCTTGACTTACCTCTCCCAGAGTGGCAGCCACTATCACTACGAATCCCCAGTCTCCAAGTAATAAGCTTGGGCTGGAGAGGCAGGTGCTGCTCCTTCCCACTAGGAGCTAGTTCAGCAGGAAGGGAGCCCTTACGACCAGAGCACAGCCCATGTGAACACCAGATTGTACAATAGCCTACAGAACTTAGGGAGCATGGCTATAGCCGAGGGCATATGAGAAAAGGAGCAAGAGACAATGATACTTCAAGGTAGTTACATCTGCACATTTACGTGACCAGACATTGGAAACTCCACTCTCTAGACTGTTTTTAATATTTCATGAGTTTGAGCGTTTTTCCTGAATAGAAGTGCACCATGTGCCTGTGACGCTCATGGAGGCCAGAAGGGGGCATCAGATCCCCTCGGACTGGAGCTACAGATGGTTGTCAGCTACCATGTGGGGCTGGGAATGGAACCCCCGGTCCTTTGCAAGAGCAACAAGTGCTCTTAACTGCTTAGCCAACTCTCCACTCCCAATATTCTCAACTTTTAAGCATGATATCACACATTACACCTATTTATTTTTGGAAATGGATCTTACTGTTATTCAGGCTGGCCTCAAACTCCTCTGCCCAAGCAATCCTCCTACTCAGTCTCCCAAATAACTGGGACTACAGATACCATCGCCACGTCCAACACTACAGATGATAAGCTGGTATTTGCGACACTGAGCAGTTTGCCCAAGGTTCTCCACCAGTAAATAGTGAAAGAGAGCCGGGAGATGGTGGCGCACGCCTTTAATCCCAGCACTCGGGAGGCAGAGGCAGGCGGATCTCTG
>JABTXL010012322.1:7160955-7173221 GCA_025134845.1 Neodon shergylaensis | reverse complement strand
ACGCCTTTAATCCCAGCACTCGGGAGGCAGAGGCAGGCGGATCTCTGGGAGTTCGAGGCCAGCCTGGTCTACAAGAGCTAGTGCCAGGACAGGCTCCAAAGCTACAGAGAAACCCTGTCTCGAAAAACTAAAAAAAAAAAAAAAAAAAAAAAAAAAATGAAAGTATCTGAGAGCCCAAGACATCATTTGGTTGCTCACTAGACTATGAGCTTCCCCAGAGCTCAAATTTTGAGTTCACATTATTCCCAGCTATTTGCTGTTAGTCGCTCAATCTCTTTTGTGAAACATTTTCAAATGTCTGAGGTGGAATGGGGGATAGTGGTGTGTGTGTGCCCATAATCAGACTAGAAGCCTGCAGCAGGAGCCTAAGTTCAAAGCCAGTTTGGATGTCAGGGAGACCCTGTCTTAGAACAAATCCTGATGTGAAAAGAGGCAGAAAACAACACACAAATCTGAGAGTCTTGAACAAGTGCAGGCCCACAGTGTGCGTGGGCCCAGGGCTCCCGTGAAGATGCACAGGCACCCACAGCAGCGCTCGCTTCCTAAGGGGAGGGGTGCTCCTTTTCACCCACAGAGCCAACAACAGTCTTTGGAGTCTTCTTTGCCACTGTTCTCTTCGTTCTTGCGCTGTTGTTTCTAAAACTCCGGAGACAGCAAGGTGAGTCTGTATATGAACCCCACTCCTAAGTACCTGCCCTCCCCCCCACACCAGAGTTGAAGCCCAAAGTGCCAGGTTCCAGGTATTTCCACCGTGTCCCCAATTCCTGCTTTTGGAAGTACCCCATTTGAAACCAATCTTCTGTTTTCTCTCTGTTTCTGTGTCAAGACCTGCCATGACTATGAGGCACTCCAGGTAGCTGCTCTCTTGCTACCAAGGAAAAAGCAGAGTACCCATGTTCTAGCTACTGTGAGGACTCTGTGCTGAGCTGTGGGACTGAAAAAGGCCTGAAGGAGGCACCATGTGTGGGAGTGAGGTGCTGGTCTCTGCCTTCCTTCCCTGTCGAGAAGACCCTGGGCTGATCAAAAGGGAGGCAACAACAGGAGGGCAGACTTGTCTGAGTGGAGGCTAACACCACAGTCAAAGGGAGCAAGTGAAGGGAGAGGGGAAGAGGGCAGGGCCGGCCACTGCTCACAAACTCTTGACACTGTCCAAATAAACGCACTTTGTGTCTACACAGCCAAGCTTTTCTTCTTTCTTGTCTTTCTCCGTTGTCCCAACAGATCCCTGCGCCCCCATTTCTTACTGCTCCAACTTGCAACTTCAAGGTGTGAAGCAGGGGCCCTCAGAGGCCTGCCAGGGCTACACCCCACAGTGGTATAATCAGAAATTAAGGTTTGGACCCTTCAGACAGTTGCCAGGGGTTTGTGATTCTTAGGTGACACTCCCTCAGCTGTAGGAGAGGTTTCCTGTGTTCGTTTCTATGAGGTATGTTATGGATACACACAACTCAGCATATAAAAATTGTGGATTATGAAGTCTACTATCAAAAATACAAAACAGGGATGCTGGAGAGATGGCTCAGTAGCTAAGATTGCTCTTCCAAAGGACCTGGACTTGGATCTTGGCACCCACTTGTCAGCTCATAACCATCTATAGCTTATCCCAACACCTTCTTCTGACCTCTTTGGGCATCAGGTGCATGCATGTGGTACACAGACACACATGCAGGAAAAGCAAGAATGCACACAAAATAAAAACAAATATATCTTTTTAAAAAAAAATCTGTGTTTGTGCGTGCCTGGGCGTGTGTCTGTGCACCACATGCATGAAGAAGCCTGCAGAGGTTAGAAGAGTCACTGGAGTCATCCACGGTTGCGAGCTGCCATGTGGATGCTGGAGAGAGAAGCCAGGTCCTCCGGAAGTCCTCTTCAGATGCATCTACTTTATTGTTTTATGTGTATAAGCAATTTGTCTGCATGTATGTGTGTGCACCACCTGCATGCCTGGTACCAGAAGAGCATCAGCTCACCGGGGGCTGGAGTTACAGGTGGTTGTAAACCATCATGCGGGTGCTGAGAATCAAACGTGGGTCCTCTGCAAGAGGAACAAGTGCTCTTAAGCCCAAGCCAACTCTCCAGCCCTAAACAGAATTTACAAAAACAAAACAGGGGTGGTAGTATATGCATTTAATCCCAGCACATCAGGCAGATCTGAGTTTAAAGCCAGTCTGGTCTACAGAGTGATTTTTCAAGACAGCCACGGCTACACAGAGAAATCTTGTCTTGAAAAAAACAATAAAAATTCCCTGGGCTGACAGGCAATGTGCCTTTAATCCCAGCACTGGAGGGGTAGAGGTAGGCAGAGCTCTGTGAGTTTGAGGCCAGCTTGCTCTACAGAGTGAGTTCCAGAATAGCCAGGGTTGTGATACAGAGAAACCCTGCTTCAAAAAGAAAAATCGAAGAGAAAAGAAGAGAAAAAAGAAAAAGAAAAAAAATTCCTGGGCTTATAGCCACAGAGCAATGTCTTAAGGTGCTGGAGGGGCTGGAGAGACTACTACTTCACAGAGCACTGGCTGCTCTTGGAGAGGTTTGCTTCCCAGCACCTACATGGTGGCTCACAACCATGTGTAAATCCATGGGATCCGATGCCCTCTTCTGGGTGCCAGGCACACGTGGTGTAAATAGATGCATGCAGGCAAACACTCACATGCTTACAATAAACAGGAATCGGTCCTAAAGCGAGCTTGCTATTTCAGAAGACCTTAGTCTGGAGAATGCATTTAAGAGACAAGCACAGTGGTGCACACTGGAAACCCCTGTCCTAAAACACTAAAAATAAATAAATAAAAATTAATTAGAAGGGAGGAGCAAACTATGCATGAGGACGAGAAAAAGGAGGTAGGGGCTGAAAGCCTCATCTAGGCACAACCCGTAAAAGACGATAAGCATGTGGAGGCAGCCGGGGGAGGCCTGAGAAAGCCTGCAGTTGTTTGCCAGTGTGAGTGCCCACTCCGCTTCCTGTCATCACTTCCTCTCACCAGCACCTGCACAGGCTGGGCTGCTTCATGTACGAAGGCTAAGAACACAGACCACTTCCTCTGCCAACACAGAGACTTTAATTTCCAGGAAGACCGAAGAACACACACCAGGCAGCCCTTCTGGCCTACAGTCAACCTAGGATGGCACCCTCTTCTCCCCTCCCCGGCACAACAACCCAAACAACAACCAAAATGATGTTGTGGAAGGAATTTGTATTTTTCGCCGTCATTGAGAATACATGAAATTGGTAGATATGTCACATGCCTTTGGTGGAAATACAACTCTTACTACTCTATACATAAACTATGAGACTGGGTTAGGAAAAAGACAGAGGCAATGACAGACACAATGGAAACCCCATATCGTCTCATGACAAACCAAAGAAGGGGATGTGGGAAGCTTGGCTTCACTGGCTGCAAAGTCCCAGGGTTAGAGGCATACTTGCTCATGCACATGGGTGGTGGGAGGAAAGAGACTGCAAAGACACAGAAGAGGGCTCGGGGTGGGGTGAGAAAGAGAGTAAAAGGGCTAACACCCCAAAAGAACAAAACCAACTACACCTGGTAAGCCTTAGTGGGACAGAAACCCAGGAATGAATTCCCGTGCTAGGACTGGGTGGGCCAACCAGGTAAATTTGCTCCAGGCTCGGAGTACATCGAGGACAGTGTCGGTTCTTCTCCAGCGGTGACCCCCCTGCACTAGGCAAAGAGAAGCCCAGAGGACAGTGGAGAGCTTCGAGGGGGGGGGACGTTGGGAGAGTACACTGACTGCTTTCTTCAGCTCTTCAGTCCCGCCCTGAGGCAGGACGAAGGGAATGTGGGAAATGGGCAAAGGGAAAGAAGGATGGTTTTGCAGAGTGAAATGCTGCTGCGTGGAAAGGGGGCACGTGGGCTGGCACGGCCCCAGCCTCCTCCTGCTTGTGGACCAGAGGACAGAAGTCCTGAGAGCACCCCCTCCTGCACTCCCCCCTAGCACCTGGGTTTATGGCATGCGCATCCTCTGTGAGGCTCAGCAGCAGCTCCCATCCTCAGGTTTCAGCCTCTATTCGCACAGGGCATGCAAAGGGAGTGGAGGAGAGGAGGCAATGCAGAATTCAGATGGGGGAGGATAGTTCCAGAGAAGATACTGAGGAGAAGCAGACAGCTCCAGATGCGAGGCCCCATGCTGGCACAGCAGTGCACAGCACACCTGTCACGGGCGCAGTGCGCAGCACACCTGTCACAGGCTGGCACCCCTCCCATCCAAGACTGAGCTGCGGGCTTTGCTGGAAAGGCCTTCCTGCCACATCCCTATCTCAGGCAAGAATGAGAGAAAGGTGTGGAGGAAGGGGTTCTGTGGGAGCCTGGGAGTCTCACCATTTCACACCCAGTTCCCATTATCAACAGCAAGGAAGGCTGAACTTCAATAATGAGATGGCAAGAAGCATGTTCCCAAATGCTTGCTATTTCAAAGCTGATTGGAATCATTTGGTGCCCTCATGAGCAACATAGAACAGTTCAGAAAAGATGAGGAGACAGCGGCTCCTCCTAGACAGAAGCATGTGGGATGCCTTCTAGGAAGATGTAAGAGTCTCCTGCTGTTTTTATAATCAGTGAGTACTTGTTTTCTAGGCCCACAGAGAACAATGTCTAAAGCTGTAAAGTTCCCCCAAAGACACAGAACATCTTACACTGACAGACAAGCAGTAACTACAAAATTCCAGCTTGACTTCTATCTTTAAACAGACCTCTGGGACCCGAGACAGGCCGGGTATGAGGGAAAAGCTCCAGGGTAGTGGTTACCAACTATTATATAAAACAGGCAGCAAGTCATTACTTCCCAAGTAGTCTGGGTCCCTCGTGCTGAAGGCCAGCCTAGCTAGGAAACAAACACCCTTCTCCTTCCCTCGGCCATGCCAGCTTCTCAGACACTTCGCCTCTGCCATCCCCATTGTGCTCCTTCCCCTGGCCACAGCACTTTTAAGCTGGGGGTAAAGAGGGGTGCCAGCTGTTGCTCTTGGGTAGTGACGTCACGACCGGCCACGAGCAGCATTTCTAGTGTGAAGGAAGAGTGCAAATGGTTGCAACAGAAAAGGAGGCATGGGTGACGGAGAAGCCTGGGCTAGAATGGAGACAGGCAGATGAAGGAGTTGGCTGAGAGAGCAGACAGGAAGAAAAAGACATGAACTTGGATGGCAATGGAGAACAGGGACGGGATGGCACATTCTCAAGTAAAAAAGTAGACTGGACACAGGAATCAGGAAGTCCCAGACGAAGAAGAAAAAAGAGACAGGAGAAAACAAGAGGGCAAGTTACATCACGTTACTAGACAACCAGGCCTCTCAGTTACAGGCAACCCAGTCCCAAGGTCTCCCTGGGACACAGGCAGAGACAAACAGCACAGCCACACTTCTCAGCAGAAAGGGTCATCTTCCCACAATTCTTTGAAGGAAGAGGCTTGTCCGTCAAGGAATCTCCTTGTCTTTGCCCTCCCTCCCCCCACCAACCAGGCGATGATCCCACAGCAGCGGTCTCCATACCTCAGTCAGAGCAGCCCCACTCCCCAGCAGGCAGGCAGGCAGGCAGGGCTGGGAGAAGACTCCAGGACCTTCCCACCTCTTCACCCCATGGCAACCTCAGGGATACTTACTTACAATAACGACCACGATGATGGCACAGATAGCTCCCAGCATGATCATCATCTGAGGAGACATGACAGAACATGAGCCCTTGGACTCAGGAAGGAAGAAGGGAACAGGACTAGAGACAAGAAGACATCCACAGGCTTCTGCTTCTCCCAGGCTCATAAGACAAAGCACAGACACTCAGCCTTGTTTCTGTTTAGCTCCCGATGCCTGTTAATTCTTTCTTGGAATTCCAATTGAAAGGCAAATTTTGTGAAGTGTTGGCTGCGTCTACAGACATTGTAATACACGTACTGAGCCAGGGTGTTGCTGTTGGGGGTCTGAAGAAGAGCCAGGCGAGAATTTCTGGAAAAAAAGCTACTTCACTAGCCTAAATTCTAAATTCCTCTACACAGGGCTTTCTCTGTGGTTCTGAATACTCTAGCCTACCCTGGTGGCCAATACAGGTAATGCATATCAAGGAGGTGTGCAGACCTCAGAGAGAAAAGCAGGCGAGGGCAGGGAGGCGCACCTTGCAGTTTTTCCACCAGTACTTCCTTTTCAGCTTGGCAGCGCTGCTCTCAAACTGTGACGCTCCGGCCTGCAAGGCGTCAGCTCGGTCATCCAACTCTGACAGCTTCTGGTCCCTCTCTAGGACCTTGTCCACATTCACACGCATGATGTCCACCACCTGAGGGGGTGCAGGAACAGAGCTTCTGAGATTTCCCTACTAGAGACAGAGGAAATGAGCAATGCCTGGGAGATCACAAGCCAAGGCCTGTGAGTCCAAGGGCTGTTTGGCCCTGTATAGAAGAGAACAGATGAGATGATGCTTTCTGTTCCTGAGATTCTTGGTTTAGAAACTCTCGGGGATTGGCCAGGTACCTACCTCCTCCACTTGTGCCTGGGTTTGTTGTAGTCGTCTATTACTGGTCAAATTAGGAGGAGGACCAGGAGGACCTCCACCTGGGGCAGCCCCTTCTGTTCCTTCAGCGGGTGGCTGAGCTGGAGCAGACCTGTGGAGAGAAGCAAACAGTACAGTGACTGAGATAAGGAGACTCACAGGCATCGGCACATACCGCCAAGCAAAGCGTGAATGCAAACAGAGAACTGTTTAGCTCCTCTGCAATCCCAAGAGCTGAGATACAGCCTAGAGACACGGGGCAGAGGACGAAAGATCTCCTGCCATTCGGATGAGGGTCGCAGTGCCATTAAGAGATCTTGATTGGGGCTACCCTGTGATGTAAACTCAGGCACATCCTCTGGCAAATGGCCATAGGGACAAACACGCCAGCCTTGACCTAAATGGAATTTGCCTGGCCATTAGAAGTTCTTCCCATGAAATAAAACAGGAAAACCCAAACCAGAAGAGAACAGATTTGTAGAAAAGACTAAACTGTGAGGACAGCTATACTCTGGTTGGAGTATGACGGGGCAAGCTTGTGGGGGTCTGGCCACAGTTAGGTTTTCTACTATATTGGTGCATGACAGCTGCTGTAAAAACAATCTGAAGACTCACCAAAGGCAACGCCTGCATAGATGGAGTGAGTCAGGGATATCTGCGTTATTTTTGGCAGAGAGAAGATAGGGGTTTCATTTAAATTGAATCTGGGGCTTAAAGCAATTACATTAATTGTTCCAAGAGCACAGACCCAAAGTAAACGCTAGAAATAATCTTCCCTGCACATGCAGCCCTGTCGTCCCGTCCTGGCAGAGTCTCAGGGTGCTGCCCTGGGCCCGGGTCCGGAGAGAAAGCTTGAACTGCACTACTGCGCAGCATGTGAGGAAGAGCCCCTCTTCCCGCACTGACGGCCAAGAGCACTCATGGCCTTGGAGGGAATGATTCTGAGTGGGCTTGGTCTTGTCTTTGGTTTTGGTTGGTTGGATTTTTTTCTTTTCTTTCTTGTATTTATTATTTAAACAAATTTAGAGGCAGGTATTTCCTGTTCCCTAGCTGTCCCAGAACTCTCTCTGTAGACCAGCCTAGCCTAAAACCGAGATCCTCCTGCCTCTGCCTCCCAAGTGCCAGGGTTAAAGGTGTGCGCCCACATGTGTAGTAAATGTGAGGTCTTTAAGATAAACTTGTCTCTAAACACTCACCAGCTAAAAGTTCCCAAAATCAAACCTACAAAAGGAGATTTTTTTTTCCCTGCCATGTGGAGGCTTCACAAGCAAGGTAAAGAGAGATATCTAAAATTTGATGGAGAACAGAAATTTCTTAAACTCCATAAAACATCCTTGCCAGAGATGTCCAAGAATAAATAAGGTAGAAGTTAAGCCATCATGAAGTTGCCAAAAAAGTAAATTCCTTGATTAATCACAATAGAATTAATACCTTGAATCTCCTTTTCCATAACTAAGTAACTTTCTTCTAGACAAGATGCTCTCGCCCCTCGAGAGGCCATATTCAGATTACATTGGCTTCTTCCACTTAAAGAGTCACTTTCCCACGTCCTCCCTAGACACTGAGGAAGGAAAGGAAGATGCAGAGCCGCGGGAGCCACAAGGCTTGCGCTGCTATTGAGCGAGCTAAGCAATCTAGTTCTAGACTGAGGGCAGGGATTCCAATGAGTTGGTAGCAGCTAGTGTTGGAAGGAGTCCAGGATGGTGGCACCAATGACAAGACTAAGGTCAGAGACCTCGTGATTCCTGGCTAGCCATCACGTTTCCCTACCTCCTCCAGCCTCACACATGAAACCACCTGGAGCGAGTCGGCTACAAAGGGCCCCTCCCCAAACAAAGTAGCTTGTCAAAAACGCACAAAATGTTAAAACCACAGAACCCAAAAAGAAAGGATGGAATGAGTGTGAGCTTTTAGAGGGCTCACTTCACTTACTACTTGTTAGGAGCTGGAAACACTCCACATTAACCTACCCAGGGAGTTATAATCCTTATGTAATACAAGTCAATCCTTTTTTTTTTTTAAATTATCAAAAGAAGCAACACAAACCGAGTGGCGCACACCTTTAATCCCAGCACTTGGGAGGCAGGGGCAGGCAGATCTCTGAGTTCGAGGCTAGCCTGGTCTATGGAGGGAGTTCTGGGACAGTCAGGGTTACACAGAGAAACCTGGTCTGGAAAAGCCAAACAAGGGAGGGATGGAGAAAGGGAGAAGGGGAAAGAAGGAGGGAGAGAGGGAAAATGTAAGCACACACACACACACAAATACATCTAGCACCAGGCAAGCGATCCAGGCAATGAATAGAAAGGAAATCCTTCATTATGTGTATGTGATCATGAAGGGAGTTCTTAATTTATCAAGCCACAGATCTTCAGAAGACGGTGATGCTGAACACAACTGGAGACGAACTATGTGTTTTGGATGAAATGAAGAATTCACTGGCCTCCCTAATTCTCCTCCAATACTTGGCTAGGGCTTGATCACTGGAAAGCACCTTAGCATAAACGGCTGCATCTCTTGCCACTGTCCCCTGAGACTTTCACAAGGCGCCACAGAACTAGCAAGTAAGTTTCTGCAGCTTTGCTCGCAGCCATGGGGCAAGTACATCACACTTTTTTGGGTGAGGGGCATGCAGAAACCCAGAGACTGCAGGCAACACGAATTACTACGGATGGGTGCACCAATAAGTCTTCCCAGAGGCAGATTCTGTCAAACAAGAAGGGTCTCCCAGTTCCCTGCCCGTTATCTATACCTCCCCCAATTCTTCCCCTTTGGGCTTCCACGATACGAAGACGAGAGGAGAGGATGCAATGAACGTGGGACCCTCGCACCCCTGCCCTGCAGAGGAGTGCCGACTGCAGTTGGTGCGGGATGGAGCGCTGCCCGCATCCCGGGCTGGCCCGGTCTGGGGGCGGCGCGAGCTGGTGGTTCCCGGCGTCGCTGCAGCTACTGCAATGCGCCATTTTCCGTCCCGCAGAGTTGGACACTGCGGAGGGAGAGTCCGTAAGGAGGTGTCGAGGACCCTAGACCAGAGTCAACTCACATTTTTCTGATAGAGGAAGTGGAGGTCCGTCCCTTTCTGGAGAATGCAACGAGACAGACAGGGAGCCGCTGCGGATGAAGCAGACGGAACTGCGGAGCTCCGCCTCACACGCGCCACCCGGAACTCTAACTGCTGTGGAACTTACTGCAGGTGCGGCGCCGACTCCCGGCTTTATTAGCGATGACCACGCCTCTAGGGTGACGTTGAAATCTCTAGATCCAATCAACGCGGGGCATGCTCTCCAGCCCCGCCCCTGCAACTACACCAATCACAGCTCTCCTCTCATTCATTGCTCCTCCTTCACCGGCCAACACAACGGTGGTTGTTTAACGTCCAGCTCAGACTCAGCGCTTGAGTTAGGCGGTTTGTGGCACCTGCCAACCAATCGCTGAGCCGGAGGCTCCTGCCACTCTTACTGCTCCCGCCCACAGCACCTGGCGAAAGGAAACCCAGGTGACCTGGACCCTGGAATCCTCCGGGCTGCGGTGGCTCAGCATGGGTGCAAATTCAGGGCGCATCGGCTAGACGGCCCTCCTGCCACCCTCTCCGCTTGAGAACGTAAAGCCAAATGTTTTTTTCAATATAGCCTCTCCTAAATGAACTTCGTCCTAAACTGCTCCGTCTAGGTTACCACAGCGACTTAGTTAACCCAGCCCAGAAACTAGACTTCCCAGTTTTGGGGTTTGGTTGGTTGGTTTTGTTTGTTTTGTTTTCTCTTTCCTTTAAAAAAAAAACTTTTTTTCTCATTTATTTTTGCTTTATGGTACAAATTTTTGTCTGCATGTATGCTTGTCTAGTGCCCTTGGAGACCAGAAGAGGACTTCCCTGAAACTTGAATTACAGATGGTTTTGTGTGCACGTGGGTGCCTGAGTGCTGAGATCTAAACCCTCTGCAAAAGCAGTATCTTTTCAACCATTGAGCCATCTCTCTGCAGCTCCACCCCTTCCCCTTTACACCACCTCCAAAAACTCATTAAGGAGTAGATTTTTCCTTTGTGGGGAGGGGACTGTTAGAAGGTTTCTCTATCCTGGCTGTCCTGGAACTCGCTTTGTAGGCTGGCCTCGAATTCACCGAGATCCGTCTGCCTCTGCCTCCCAAGTGCTGGAATTTAAGGTGTCCACCATTACCTCCTGGGCTGATTTTTCTTTCTTACTATTTAAAAAATTTTTCTTCTTTCTTCCAATAATATCCCTTTCCTAGACATCAATTGTAAAACTCAACATTATTTTATGCCTCACATCTTAAAAAGCAGTTATGCATGTGATTTTTTTTCTTTTTGTTTTTTCTAGACAAGGTTTCTCTGTAGCTTTGGAGCCTGTCCTGGAACTCGCTCGGTAGACCAGGCTGGTCTCGAACTCACAGAGATCCACCTGCCTCTATCTCCGGAGTGTTGGGATTAAAGGTATGCACCATCACCGCCCGGCGTGATGCATTTTCTTAGCCCTGGAATTTTTAATTTACATTTATTGAAAGCTTGGGTTTGTCTGCAGTGTAAATTTTTATCTCACCCTTGGGCATTCATACAAAGGAAAATGGAAAATAATAACATAATAATGGAACACCTACAACTTCACATTCAGAGGCTTTTATATTTGTTTATTTATTTTTTAAAGAGGCTTGTGTAGTCCAGGATGGCTTGGAATATGATATGTAACCAAGAATGACATTGAAATTCTGGTCCTCCCTACTTCCACTTTCTGAGTGTTGGGATTACGGATGGACACGTACCACCTTCCTTACCAGAGTATTTGGGTCACACTCAGTTTCTTTTACATACCAGCAAATCACTCTGACAACTGAGCCACGGCCCCACCCCCAAGCCCAGTTCTCAGCAATTCATAGTTTTCCCTTGGGTGGATGTTCACATGGCAAGTCTTTAGTGGTGCAGCATTTCCCAAGCGGCTAAAGATAGCCCTCCTCTCCCTCTGGAATGTTCTTTCAAGCCTCTGGCATCCATTTTCCAAGGTTTAGTGCTCTTGAGCAGGTATGACAAACACAGTGTGGTTACTACAGCAAAGCGCCCCAGTTTAATAGATGCCAAAGAGCCAAAAGAAAGAAAGGAAAGGGGGACACGCTAGGCTCAAGCCTGTGTCCAGTCTTGTTATCAGGGTACCTATCTAAATACCATAATCACCATGCGTGGCATTTATTTTTCTTTTTTAAAATTCCTACTTTAAATCCTATTTTTGGTTTGTTTTTCGAGACAGGGTTTCCCTGGCTGTCTTCAAGCTCAGAGATTCAATTCCTCTGCATCCAGAGTGCTGGAATCAAAGGCGTTTGCCACCATGCCTGGCTCTTAGATCTTTTCGCCTCAGGCAGGCTGTGACTGGGTTTGGTTTTCTGAGCTGGATCAAGCGATGCTCCGGCTTCAGCCCACCCAGTGCTGGGATGACACTGAACGTCATCTTAAAATGATGCTCTTGAGCTGACAAGAAAGTCAGCATGGTCTCAAGACCAACACGAGCGAAAGCTGATGATCCTCCAAGAGGCAGCTGAACATGGAGCACAGTGGCCTCGTGGGTGCCACTGTACCCTAGGAAACAACACAAAGGTCTTTCTCAAAGTGAGAAGTCTAATAGCAAGTCCCTGCGTGAGGCAGGAACCCCTATGTTGGCAACTAAGAGGTTTTAAAGAGATGCCACTCAAGTGTTCTGCAAATGAAATTATTGGCAAACTAGGTGCCCGTTGAAGTGCTCTCTCTCTCTCTCTCTCTCTCTCTCTCTCTCTCTCTCTCTCTCTC
>JABTXL010012322.1:7148284-7160945 GCA_025134845.1 Neodon shergylaensis | reverse complement strand
TCTCTCTCTCTCTCTCTCTCTCTCTCTCTCTCTCTCTCTCTCTCTCTGTGTGTGTGTGTGTGTGTGTATCTCTTCTTGTCCTTTTGAATATCTGAATTCATAACCTCATACTGTTTTTAATACTTTTGAATGAAATTCTTGTTTTAGTCACTTTTGAAAGCTTTAGTGGCTCCTCTTCCTAAAACCAAGATGGCAGGAATTTCCAGGTGCTCTGGGGTTGACAAGCACCCAGCACCAGCAGGAGCAATGCACACCTCCCTGGTGAGCTCCCTTGCAATAGAGGCCTTGGGGAATTTCCACAGAGACAGTTCCAAGAGAAATAAACTGTGGTCAGATGCTGAAAACAAATCAGGGAAGAAATGCCAAGAATCTGAGAAGCAGACACAGGAATTAAGGAAATTAAAAAAATCATGCCAAGCAGTTCAATGTCTGAGTAATAAAGGATCTAAAAAGGAGAAAACAGGATATATGAGAAAAGGAAATGAATGGCTATGGAGTTAATTATAAAATAAATGCAACAAAAACTTTCAGAATTAAATGAGCCTTTGCGGACTAAATAGTGGCTTCTAGCTACCACAGTGAAAGAAAAAGAATCATACCAAAGACACATCTTTCTGTAATCTCAGAACAAGGGAGGAAAACAGAGGGTCTTAAAATCTTTCAAAAGGAGAATACAAATGGAACAGAAAAGAAAATGGCACCCCAATAAAGGAAAACATGACAGTGGCTCCTTTAAAAGCAACAACTTCCAGGGGCTGGAGAGATGCTCAACAGGTAAGAGCTACTCTTCCAGAGGATGCAGATTAGTCCCCAAGACCCACATGGTGCCTCACAACCATCTACAACTCCAGTTCCAGGGGATCTGACACCCTCTTTTGGCCTTACAGGCACTGCACACGCATGCACATACATACACAGAAGCAAACATGCCCACACATATACATAAAATAAATACTTTTACCTGGGCAAAATGATTATTAGCCTAGAATTCTATAACATCTCAAGTATTGATGAAAATGAGAGGAAACAGGCTGGAGTCATATCCCTGTAATTTCACCACATAGGAGAGAATGGATAAGAGAATCACTTGAGGCCAGAAGATCAAATCAGCACCACCTGCCCTGACTAGGTTAGGAGGAAGTACACCCTATGATGAACAGTTCCCAGGCAAGTATCTGACAGCTTAGGCATTTGAAAGCTGTTTTGGTTGGTTTTCTAACGCCATTACAAAACACTATGACCAAGGCAACTTATAAAAGAAAGCATTTAATGTATGGGCTGTGGTGTAAAAAGATATGTTACATTGTTTGTGTTGTGAAATACTGCTTTAACTGCGTAAAGGTGTGTTACATTTGTTTAACTATGTAAAGATGTGTTACATTTGTTTAATTCTGTAAAGATGTTGCTGTTTTATCTTGCCTGCATAAGGAACCTAATTGGTCTAATAAAAAGCTGAATGGCCAGTACTTAGGCAGAGGAGGCATAGGCAGGGCTGGCCGGCAGAGAGAATAAGTAAGAGGAGGAATCCAGGCTCCAGAGAGTGAAGAAAGAGCGAGTAATAAGCCAGGGGTCAGTCAGGCAACTGCCAGACAGAGAGACATGGAAGAAGCCAGAAAAGTAAGACATACAGAATGAGAGAAAGTTAAAAAAAATCCCAATGGCAAAACATAGTGGAAAGAAACAGAATAAAGTAAGTTATACGAGCTAGTGGGACAAGCATAAGACCGAACATTCATAATTGATAAGTCTTTGTGTCATGATTTGAGTGACCCAAAAGGAAGGCTGCTACAGGGGTCTCACAGTTCCAGAGGGTGAAAATGACAATCATGGCAGGGAGCATGGCAACAAGCTAACTAGATCCTATGTCTGGCCCACAAACATGAGGCAGAGATAAAGAGAAAGCTAAATGGGAATGGCTGGGTTTTTTAAACTGCAAAGCTCACCCCCAGTGATATATCTCCTCTAACAAGGCCAAACCTTCAAATAATTCCCAAAGAGTTCACCAACTGGAGACCAAGACTTAAAATACATGAGCCTATGGGGACCATTCCCATTTAAGACACCAGAGAAACTAACATGAACAAATGTTAGTTTGTTCACAGATCTGATAAGGCATAATGTAGAGAAACACGGTAAAGTAATCTCACACTGCCTCAGAACGGAGTATAATAAAGTGTTCTTTATTTAGGGGTAGACTCACAGATTAATAGTCCTCTGCATGAGCGGGAAACAGGAACTGAATCCAGAAGCCAAGAGAGAGAACACACACTTCTACATCTGTCTTTATAGTATCCAAGACTATGCCCAAAGTGGGCCAGCATCTCAAAGGCAATTGACTGAAGGAGTTCCCACAACACCTCCCCCTCTTGTCTGAATAAGAGAGTCTCAAACCTAATACAAAACTATATACAAGGGCTGGAGAGATGGCTCAGTAGTTAAGAGCACTGCCTGCTCTTCCAAAGGTCCTGAGTTCAATTCCCAGCAATCACATGAATGGCTCAAGACCATCTGTAATGAGATCTGGTGCCCTCTTCTGGCCTTCAGGCATACATACAGGCAGAACACTATAATTAATAAATAAATCTTTTAAAAAATTATATACAATAAGAACAGATATCAAGTATAAAAATTAGAATTACAACCAACATAAACAATATTAATTAAGAAACATATGCTAAATGTTTCAATAATTATCCTATCCTAAGTAGTCTAAGTCTTGCAGTAGAAATGGCTTGGCTAAGTCATGAGAGGAAAGTAGCTACAACTATCTAGTCTTCAACCCCATCAAAGACCTGGAAAGGGAAATAATATACTTGAGTAAACAGAAAGTCCAATCAAGCAACTTCCAAAATGTGCAATAAATGACAGAGACAACTGGCTACCTGGGCAATCATCCAAAGTCTTATTTGCAACAGTGGAGCAACCAACTTTAGCTAAGGCCTAGAGTAACTGACAGACCATTTTCAGAGGCAGGAAATTTTTCAAAACCGTCTTACCCTGTCTTGGCAAGGTTTGGCAGACGTTTTTCTTGTATCCTCTTGTCCTGTCTGGACACCATGCATTTTGTCAGTGGTTGAGGCATTGGCGGTTCTTTGCCCAAAGGCCAGTTTTGCCAAGAAGAAAACAAGCTCCAAGTGTAGTGTCTTCAGTGCCCAACATTCTCTTAGGAATAGATTGGTGCTGCCCAGAGCAATCGTGTCTCATGTCAACAGAACCCTAAGTTATTTAAATGCCATATTCTACAGTTCTTTAAAGTGATTGAAGATTGCCTATCTATGCAGAATACAATTTATATGTATCAAAAGAACCTGATTACTCTAACTATAAGTATGACAAACATGAATGACTATTGACCTATAATTATTAATACCTATATAGCTTAAAGACTAAGACTTCCTATTAGAATATTAGATAATCCTAAACAACTGTGCAGCAAATGAGGACAATGACCTCAAAATGTAAATAATGTGGAGCGGGGTGGTGGTGGCACACGCCTTTAATCCCAGCACTCGGGAGGCAGAGGCAGGCGGATCTCTGTGAGTTCGAGACCAGCCTGGTCTACAAGAGCTAGTTCCAGGACAGGCTCTAAAACCACAGAGAAACCCTGTCTCGAAAAACAAAAAAAAATGTAAATAATGTATAAGTATCTTGATCAGAGGTAGAAATGTATAATGCAATATGATAAATATATCCTAAAATTGTATCAATAAACAAACTGTCGTAAGCAGAGGTAGAAACATGCATGCACACAATATGACAAAAATAACTTTGCATAGGTGTACAAATATTGTAGACAGAAATAGGAGCAGATTTAATATAACAAATATAATTTGAATTTATATTAATATACAAGAATCTATACCAAGAGCCGGGCAATGGTGGCGCACGCCTTTAATCCCAGCACTCGGGAGGCAGAGGCGGGCGGATCTCTGTGAGTTCGAGACCAGCCTGGTCTACAGAGCTAGTTCCAGGACAGGCTCCAAAGCCACAGAGAAACCCTGTCTCGAAAAACCAAAAAAAAAAAAATCTATACCAATGTAAATTGTCTATAAATAATAGCTCAGAAGTATTCACTCTATTACTCACTATTATTACTAATGTGAGTAAACTCACACTAATCTACATATTATCCCATCCAATTTCCTATTTTTTCCCCAAAGGAGATCCATGTGCCTACATAATTTCCACCTCAACCCCCAACCTTATACCAGTTATAATCAATCCCTAATTGATGTCCCTAACCCTGAAGATAAACTTTGTTGGGAGAAGGGACATCATCTTCTAGAATTACTTCCAGCTGTCATGGGGCAATGTTCTTTCTATGGGATCCTGTAAAATGAAAAGATAGTGAAGTTTTAGGATTACTGTCTTGTATAATTTTGCAAATAGTCTCTGAGTAGTTGATAGAGTTTTTCTGAAGTTCTTATTTGAAGTTCCGGCCAGAATGTTGTAAGAAGCTACACCATTTCAGCTAACCAAGTTGGAGTCACTTTGAGAAGCTGGTACCCAAAACCGATCTTAAAGTAGTGCTATCAGCATCATGATGTCATATCAACCAGGTAGAATCGTTGTTGTGAGGCCCCATCTTCTTCCTGAAAACTTGGGCACCAAATGTAGAGGATTGCATAAAGTAGTCCCACACTAGCTCAGAATGGAGTATAATAAAAGGTTCTTTATTTAGGGATAGACTCATAGATCAACAGTCCTCTGTATGAGTGTGGAACAGGAACCAAATCCAGCAGCCAAGCAAGAGAGCACACATTTCTACATCTGTTTTTATAGTACCTAAGACCACACCCAAAGTGGGCCAGCATCTCAAAGGCCATTGGCTGAAGAAGTTCCCGAGCAGTGTAACTTGAGGAAAATGTTACCTTATTAGAAATAATAAGGCTAATTTGTAAAAAGTTTTAAATTGCAATGATGTATTGTTTTCTTTATTGTTTGTTTTTTTTTATTTACGAGACAGGGTTTCTCAGTAGCTTTTTGGTTCCTGTCCTGGAAGTAGCTCTTGTAGACCAGGCTGGCCTCGAACTCACAGAGATCTGCCTGCCTCTGCCTCCCCAGTGCTGGGATTAAAGGCATGCACCACCACCGCCCGGCTTGTTATTTTATGTGTATAAGTGTTTTGCCTGCATCTGTGTCTATGTACCATGTGAATGCAGTGCCTATGGAGGCCAGAAGAGGGCGTTGGATTGCCTGAGGCTGGAGTTACACATGGTTGTGAGCTGCTCTGTGAGTACTAGGAATTGAACCCAGGTCCTCTAGAAGAGCAATCAGGGCTCTTAGGGACTGAGTCCTCTCTCCAGCCCCAAAACTTAAAACTTTAGTCTTTCAGACATACGAATAAAAAAGAAGTTATTGAGTAGGCAAACATTTGCAGATAATAGATCTGATAAAGAACCACCTCTGCCTCCCAAGTGTTGTGATGGGATTAAAGGCATGTGCCACCACTGCCCACTTAGGAAAGTTATTAATGTCATAAAAAGGCATCATGGTGGGCCTCTAAGGAGCACTCAAGCCCTAGAAGGTTTTAGCAGGGTCGCCTCTTACAGGTTTCAGAGATGGGAGGAGGCTGATGAGCAGCCTATGGTATGACTTACAGTCAGGTCATCTCTGATTCCTGGGCAGCATGGGTGGTGGGGAAGGTTCGGTCCTTTAGTTAATGTGTGCCCA
Source organism: Neodon shergylaensis (assembly GCA_025134845.1). NCBI lineage: Eukaryota > Metazoa > Chordata > Mammalia > Rodentia > Cricetidae > Neodon > Neodon shergylaensis. The sequence goes on along the minus strand of JABTXL010012322.1, from coordinate 7,155,272 downwards.
TCCTATGGGAAGTGGAGTGATTTTGAATGAGAAGACCCCATAGGCTTATGTATCTGAATGCTTGGTCCCCAGTTGATGGAGCTGTTTGGGGAGGATTAGGAGGTGTGGCCTTGTTGGAAGAGATGTGTCACTGGGGGTGGGCTTTGAGGTTTCGAAAACCCACACCTTTCCCAGTTAGCTATCTCTTTGCCTCTTATGTGTGGACCAGCTGCAAGTTCTCAGTTATTGCTGCAGCGCCATGCCTGCCCCCGTTCCCATGTTCCCCATCGAGATGATCATGGACTCCAAGCCTCTGAAACTGTAGTTAGACCCCCAGTAAACTCTTTCTCCTGTAAGCTGCCTTGGTCGTTATGGCTCTTCACAGCAATGGAAACATAGTTTAAGACAGGAGGTGTCACTTGCAGCCCCTGATAGCTTATAGTCCTTGTTAAACTTGCTCTCGGAAAATTAGGGTTTCAGAGTCACAGACAGTCACGGTATTGTGCCTGCCATTTCTTTCACAGGATCTGTGAGAACAGAGACAGAAAGAGGCTGCTGCAGGTGACCGTGATCTGAATATCCCTTAGTCCAAATCAACACACAAATGTTCACAGTACTATTTAGAATATCCCCAAATTGGACATATTGTCTGTCTGCCGAGACGTGGGTAAAGCATATAATGTGGCATATCCATACAATGGAATGTTACTTGGCGTCAAAGAGGAATGAATTATTATTAGTACATGCTAGAGCATAGGCAAGCCTTGCTGAGTTAAAAAAAAAAAAGTCCCAAGTGGTCACATATTTATGATAAATTTACATAAAATTAAATATCCATAATACATGAGAATGGGAATGGTAATAGTTATGGAAGGGAAGGGTAATTAGAAGTGATGGCTAAGAGAGAGGCCATGAAAAGTGTTTAAAAATCAATTATGGTGATGGGTACACAGCTCTAAACAGTCCTTCCTTCCTCTTTGAGGTCTTTCCTCTCGAAGTCAGGCAGCCCTCACCATTAAGGCTTCAGCAGATGTGAGATCCAACCTGAACAAGGGCCAGGCTGCCGGAGGACTGACGGGAACGTTTTCTTATGGCAAAATGCGAGTGCCGAGGAGTCCTCAGCAGATAAAACTGGGCTGTCCACTGCAGAAGGAAAATGTTATGCCCAAATCTGTGGGTCCCCACAAAAGCCAACAAAGGAGACAGAGTCCCATATGTAAAAGCAAAGAGCCTTTATTTTAATCAAGTTTGCACACTTGGTCTCTCCGCATGTCCAACATATTGGAATATCCGGAGAGCCCCGAGCTCAATTAGAATTGGGTTTTTATAGTAGTAAAGGTGGGGGTGAGGGGTCTCTGAGGTCCAGGACCCCTGATTGGCTGACATTTGTCTAGGGTGTCCTGGTGAAGTGCTGGCAGGTGTTTCTATCTACAGTGCTTGGAATGCCAGGAATTTCCTTTGAATGGTCTACTCTTGGGTGGGGGTCAGGTAATCTTGGCCTGCCAGGCATTGTCTCAGGGTAAACTATTGAGACTCCAGACTCCAGTTAAATTTATCGATGCCGGGCGGTGGTGGCGCATGCCTTTAATCCCAGCACTCAGGAGGCAGAGGCAGGCGGATCTCTGGGAGTTCGAGGCCAGCCTGGTCTACAAGAGCTAGTTCCAGGACAGGCTCCAAAGCTTCAGAGAAACCCTGTCTCGAAAAACCAAAAAAAAAAAAAAAAAAATTTATCGATGGCCAGAGTCCCAGGTGATAGTGTTTGGAGGAAGTAAAGAACTTTCTTTCTGCCCAGACTTAGATTATCATGGCTCTCACAGAAAACACACACACAAAAAAAGGAATAGTTGGAGCCGGGCGGTGGTGGCGCACGCCTTTAATCCCAGCACTCGGGAGGCAGAGGCAGGCGGATCTCTGGGAGTTCAAGACCAGCCTGGTCTACAAGAGCTAGTTCCAGGACAGGAACCAAAGCTACGGAGAAACCCTGTCTCGAAAATCCAAAAAAAAAAAAAAAAAATAGTCGGATGAAATTTAAAAGAACCAGCCGCACAGTCAAAGTGCTGCGGCCATCACTGGTGCATCTCTTGCAGATATGATGGCCAAGAGGGATCAAAAACCAGAACTTAGAAAAGCTCAGCTTGAGCAAGCTCTCGGAGCTGCCAAGGATGCAAAAAAGGGCTAAGCAGACATCAAATCAGACAGCGCCAAAGCAGAAGGCTGATGCCAGGAAGATCTAGGCTCCTCGAGTTGGAGAAAAATGTTAATTAGGTAGACCAGTTTCAAATAAAGATCCATCTGTGACTAAAATACAAAAACTAACAAACAAGTTTTAATAACATAATCATTCCACTGAACACTACTCAGCTCAAAATAACATTTATAAATTCCTAATCATTCAAACACTGCTTGCTGATGGAAGCCAGAAAATGATACAGTAAAATGAGGAAGAGAGAGATGTGGAGCGAAGGAGAAAAAGAGAGGGAGGGGTCATGCTGTGTCCTGGCAAAGATGAGGTCTCTTGTAAAATCGTGCCTGGGGTTGGGGAGATGGCTCAGTGGATAAAGCTCTTACTGTGCAAACACAAGGGCTTATTATGACCCACATAATAAGCCATATGCTGTAACCTCAGTGCTGGGGCCGCAGAGGGAAGGGAATCCCGGGCCCTCGGTGGCCAGCCAGTCCAGCCAAAGGAACAAGCTGCAGCCTCAGTAACAGAGGTGGAAGAGTCGGTACGGTGGTGGCACATGCCTTTAATACCAGCACTCAGGTAGAAGACACAGACAGGTCTCTAAGAGCTTGAGGCCACCCTGATCTACATAGTGACTTTCTAGGCCAGCCAGGACTACCTAGACAAAGAACCTGATGACTCAGCAGTTAGAGTACTGGCTGCTCTTGCAGAAAACCCAGGTTCAATTCCCAGTACTCATGCTGCAGCTCAAAACAGACTGGAACTCCAGTTGTGGGAGATCCAGTGCCCTCTTCTGGACATAAATAAATAGGGGCTGGAGAGATGGCTCAATGCCAAGAGCACCAGCAGCTCTTCCAGAGAACCAGGTTTGATTCCCAGACCCCATATAATAGTTTACAACCTTCGTCGGGTGGTGGTGGCGCCTTTAATCCCAGCACTCAGGAGGCAGAGGTAGGTGGATCTCTGAGAGTTTGAGGCCAGCCTGGTCTATAGAGTGAGTTCCAGGACAGGCTCCAAAGCTACAGAGAAACCCTGTCTCAAAACAAAACAAAACAAAACAAAACAAAACAACCTTCAAAACACCAGACCCAGGGGATCCTATGGCCTCTTCTGGCTGCCAAAGGCACTTGCATGGTGCACAGACAGATAAGGAGGCAAAACACTCACACACATAAATAATAAATCTTTCTAATTTTCTAGGCATTTGCTTTTCTATGTTCATTTTATTGTAACTGAATTTTTGTTTGGTTGGTCTTTTGCACTGCTGAGGATCAAGCCCAGAGTCTTGTGCAGGCTAAGCAAGAACTCTGCCAGCTGAGATAAAACCACAACCCTATTACATAAATCTTTAAAAAAATAAAAATAAAGTTGTGTATGTTTATGATACACAGCTCAAATGATATGTCTCAAAGATATATACATTGAGGATAGCAAAATAATAATGATAATAATAATAAATGGCTAAGATGCACATTGCCTTATGTTGCGGGAGGTCCTCCCGCTCCTTCAGCCAATAGCCATTGAGATACCAGCCCATTGGGGTGTGGTCTCTCTCCCTTTAAAAAAGCGGCCACTTCCCTCTCCTCTCTCTTTGCTTCCTGCTCTGCTTCCAGCGACTAGACTCCTTCCTGATTGCACAGAGGGCTGTTGTCTGGGACGGTGATCTGTAAGTTTTTTCCCCTTTAAATAAATACCATCCTATTAATCATAATTCCAAACTGGTATGGGATTGTTTGTGACTTACGCCTTCATCAGCCTTACATATGTCTTATTTACGTTTCTGTTGCTGTGAAGAGACCATAACCAAGATAAAGAACATTTCATTGTGAGAGTTTTTATGGTTCAGAGGTTGAGTCCATGAACAACCTAGCAGAGAGAAAGGCAGCAGGCAAGCATGGCGCCAGAGCAGTAGATGGGAGCTTACATCTTGTCCACAGCAGCAGGTAGAGACACATATACACACATACTGGGCCTGGCATGGGCTTTTGAAACCTCAAACCCACCCCCAGTGACACACTTCCTCCAACAAAGCCATACCTCCTAATCCTTTCCAAACAGTTCCACCAACTGGAGACCAAGCATTCGAACATATGAGACTGGGGGGGGGGGGGTTGTCATGCAAACCACCACAGTATATATATCTTTAACTTTTTAAATTACATTTACTTATTGTGTATTTTCATATGAGCGAGCCTATGGGGGCTGTAGCCATTTAAATCACACACACACACATATATATCTTTACAATCTATTTATCTGCATATGAGGTTATGGGAACCATTGTCATTCAAACCACCACAATATCGTTAAATTTTAAAATTACATTTATTTTGTTAGTGTGTGTGTATCTATGAGTGTCCGTGTGTATCTGTGAGTGTCCGTGTGAGTAGGAGGTGTGACCTTATTGGAGGAAGTGTGTCACTGGGGGTGGCTTTGAGGTTTCAAAATCCCATGCCAGGCTCAGTATCTTTCTCTATCTGCTGCCTGTGGATAAGATGTAAGTTCATAACTCTATATATGTATATATGTATGTGTGTATATGTATATATATAGTATTGAGGCTCTGTCATATATACATACATATATACATATATACATACATGAATATTGAGACAGTGTCTCGTGTGTTCCAGGCTGGCCTCTAGCTCACTTTGTATCCAAGGATGCCCTGGAGCCTCCGGAATGCTGGACTCCTGGTGTGTGCCACATGCCCAGTTTACTCAGGGCCGTAGAGTGAACTCAAGAGTTTCCTGCACGCTAAGCAAGCAGTCTATCATTTGAGCAACACACCCAGCCCCAACCTGACATGTTTTCTTCATTTTTTTGGTCAGGATGTAAAAATATTCTCTTAGCAATCTGGTATAGTGGCACACCTGTGTAATTCCAGCGCTCGGGATAGAGAAAAGAGCTTAGGCTCAGCTACATTGTGAGCTCAGGCTCAACCCACTCAGCCACCTTCACACCTTATAACCTGTTGCTGTTAACTTCCAGGGCACCTTCACGCCATCCCTGGAGACCTTATGAATGCTAAAGCCACTCCCCAATGTAGTCCCAGCCTCCGGCCTCCATCTTTGGAGACCCCTCCCCTGTGTCCGTTGAACCTTGACCCCTCCCCAGGAAAGGTCAAGAACACTCCCACAGGCTATTTAAACTGCTCCCCAGAAAATAAACACCCGTGGGTTTTTTGGTGGTGGTGGTTTTTTTTTTTTTTTTTTTGGTTGGTTGGTTGGTTTTCGGTTTTTCAAGACAGGGTTTCTCTGTAGCTTTGGAGCCTGTCTTGTAGACCAGGCTGGCCACGAACTCACAGAGATCCACCTGCCTCTGCCTCCAGAGTGCTGGGATTAAGGGCGTGCGCCACCTTTGCCAGGCCTAAACACGTGGTTTTCCCTCTTCCTCTCCCGTGCTCAAGTTGGCGGCTTTCCGTTTCCCCTGGGCCACCCGAGAGCGCAGGTGTCTAATTAAACCTGAATATCTTTTTAATTTGGTCTGGTTTGGTCTGATTGGGATTATTTTGCCTTGGTGGAGAGGCACAGTTAGGAAATATTCCTAACACCCACCCCTTCTCACGCATGACAGCAGCAACGAATCCGCATTCTGCTTCTGTAGATACCTCTATCTATTCTGCACGTTTCGATGGGACAGTCTTACAGTACTGGGCACTTTATTTTTTTTATTTTTTTAATTAATTAATTTATTTATTAAAGATTTCTGCCTCCTCCCCGCCACCGCCTCCCATTTCCCTCCCCCTCCCCTGAACTGGGCACTTTATGACTGGCTCTTTTCACCTGTTTCCAATTTCCATCCATGCAGCATGAATGGGCACTTCATGCTTTTGGTAAACAGTAGCACAAATAATAAAAACCCAGAGACAGATATTGGGGTTCAACCTGAAGATCAGAAAAGCAAAGCGGCCAGCCACTGGGTCTTACCTCTACCTCAAACTGAAATGGCGACCCTGCCTTCACAAATCCTCAGAATGAGACTGAGTTTGAGAACTGTCTTATCCCATTTTATTATATTCCTCTCTAGTGCTGGATTAAAGGTGTGCACTACCACTGCCCCGTCTCTATGGCTGACTAGTGTGGTTGCTTTGCACTGGCCTTCAGGCAAGCTTTATATGATGATGATGATGATGATGATGATGACAGTGTTTCTCTGTAGCTTTGGAGCCTGTTCCAGAACTAGCTCTTGTAGGCCAAGCTGGCCTCGAACTCACAGAGATCTGCCTGCCTCTGCCTCCGAAGTGCGGGGATTAAAGGCATGCGCCACCACCGCCCAGCCAGACATGGTTTTTAATTCTCTTGGATGACACCTAGGAGTGGCATTACTAAATCACATGTATCTCAGTATTTAACCTTTGGTGCAAATGTGGATTTTCCAAAGACGCCACACCATATTAGTAAAATGTTAAAAAGTCCTTTAATTTTCTTCAGGACCTACCTGACTCTTACCTCGCTCTCCTGGCCTGTCTTTAGGTATACAAGGTAGCTCCCTCCGCTAACAAACACCACTCCCTCTCACAGCTTTGCTAGGTATGCAGTGACTCCATGCTATTTCTTTCTTCTGGGCCATTTTTCTACATCGTTTGCTTGAAAAACCAGTTACCCTCTTACTCCTTAGCAGGCTGTCTTTTGGGCCACCCACCAGCTCCCAAATCATGACATAGACTTAGTATTAGTTATGAATGCTTAGCCTAACTTAGGCTCATTTCTTGCTAGCTCTTATAATTCAACCAGTTTCTCTTTAACTATGTTTTGCCTTGGGGCTTTTAACCTTTCTTCCCTTCCCTTCCCTTCCCTTCCCTTCCCTTCCCTTCCCTTCCCT
>JABTXL010012322.1:7098788-7148274 GCA_025134845.1 Neodon shergylaensis | reverse complement strand
CTTCCCTTCCCTTCCCTTCCCTTCCCTTCCCTTCCCTTCCCTTCCCTTCCCTTCCTTCTTTCTCTTTCTTTCTTCCTGTATATCCTACTGTTCTGCTGTCTCTGTGGCTGTTTGGCGGCTCCCTGTCTTTCTCGCTTGAGCCTAGATCTCTCCTGCTTACTCTGGCCATCAGCCCCACCTATCCCTCTCCTGCCTAGCTACTAGCTGCTGAGCTTTTTTTCCTTCTTTTTTCTTTTCTTTTCTTTTCTTTTCTTTCTTTTCTTTCTTTCTTTTTTTTTAATTTGAGACAGGATTTCTCTGTGGTTTTTGGAGACTGTCGCTGAAACTCACTCTGTAGACCAGACTGACCTTGGACTCAGAGATTAGCCTACCTCTGCCTCCCGAATGCTGGGCTTAAAGGTGTGCGACACCACCACCCCTGGCTACCATTCAGCTTTTTATTAGACCAATCAGGTACCTTAAACAGACAAGGTGAAACAAATTAATCTTTGCATAATTAAATATTCCACAACACTCCTTTAACATTCCTTTTTCTTCAGGAAGTCTTCCCTCCCTTTCCTGCTCCCCTAGGGTGGGATGGGGCCTGCTCTGTTGCGTCTATCTGCTAATTCCCCTTTGAGCTCCTAGCACTGAATCTTTCCAAGATCCACTCCAAGCATTGTGTCATCAGCAAGTACCTTTTTAGGGCTGAGGATAATCCTCAGTGGAAGGACACATGACTGACACACGTCAAGTCCTAGGTTTAATCCACAGTAACTCTCGTCCATGTACACACATACAAACTCTGACCCCCTTAAAAATGTCTCATGCAACTTTTTAAACTTTTTTAAATTGATATTTATTGAGCTCTACATTTTTCTTTGTCCCCTCCCTACTTCTCCCCTTCCCACTTCAACCCTCCCCCAAGGTCCCAATTTACTCAGGAGATCTTGTCTTTTTATACTTTCTATTTCCCATGTAGATTATATCTATGTAAGTCTCTCTTAGTGGCCGCATTGTTGTCTAAGTTTTTTAGGATTGTGGTTTGTAGGCTGGCTTTCTTTGCTTTATGTTTAAAAACCACCTATGAGTGAGTACCTGTGATAATTGTCTTTCGGTGTCTGGGTCACCTCACTCAAAATAATGCTTTCTAGCTCCATCCATTTTCCTGCAAAGTTCAAGATGTTTTTTTTTTCTGCTGTGTAGTACTCCATTGTGTAAATCTACCACATTTTCCTTATCCATTCTTTGGCTGAGGGACATTTAGGTTATTTCCAGGTTCTGGCTATGACAAACAAAGCTGCTATAGGGGGCTGGAGAGATGGCTCAGAGGTTAAGAGCATTGCCTACTCTTCCAAAGGTCCTGAGTTCAATTCCCAGCAACCACGTGGTGGCTCACAACCATCTGTAATGAGATCTGGTGCCCTCTTCTGGCTTGCAGGCAATAAAAGCTTAAAAAAAAGCTGCTATAAACATAGTTGAGCACATGTCCTTGTGGCACAATTGAGCATCCTTTGGATATATACCCTAAAGCGATATTACTGGTCTTGAGGAAGGCTGTTTCCTAATTTTCTGAGTCGCCACACTGACATCCAAAGGGGCTGTACCAGCTTGTGTTCCCACCAGCAATGCAGAAGTGTTCCCTTTTCCCCACAACCTCTCCAGCATAAGTTGTCATCAGTGTTTTTGATCTTGGCCATTCTTTCAGGTATAAGATGGAATCTCAGAGTTGTTTTGATTTTCATTTCTCTGATGACTAAGGATATTGAACATTTCCTTAAGTGTCTTTCAGCCATTTTAGATTCCTTTGTTGAGAGTTCTCTGTTTAGGTCTGTACTTCATTTTTTTAAATTGGATTATATGTTCTTTTGGTGTCCAATTTCTTGAGTTCTTTGTATATTTTGGAGATCAGACCTCTGTCTGATGTGAAGTTAGTGAAGATCTTTTCCCATTCTGTAGGCTGTTGTTTTGTCTTGTTGACTGTGTCCTTTGCTTTACAGAAGGTTTTCAGTTTCAGGAGGTCCCATTTAATTGTTTCTGTCAGTGTCTGTGCTGCTGGGGTTATATTTAGGAAGTGGTTCCCTGTGCCAATGCGTTCAAGTGTACTACCCATATTCTCTTCTATGAGGTTCAGTGTGGCTGGCTTTATGTTGAGGTCTTTGATCCATTTGGACTTGAGTTTTGTGCATGGTGATAGATATGGGTCTATTTTCATTCTTCTACATGTTGATATCTGGTTATACCAGCATCACTTGTTAAATATGCTTTCTTTTTTCCATTTGATATTTTTTGCTTCTTTGTCAAATATCAGGTGTTCGAAGATGTGTGGATTGATATCCGGGTCTTCTGTTCAGTTCCATTGGTCCTCCTGTCTGTTTTTATGCCAATACCAGGCTGTTTTCAGTACTGTAGCTCTGTAGTAGAGTTTGAAGTCAGGGATTGTGATGCCTCCAGAAGTTCTTTTATTGTACAGGATTGTTTTGGCTATCCTGGGTTTTTTGCTTTTTCCATATGAAATTGAGTACCGTTATTTCGAGGTCTTTAAAGAATTTTTCTGGGATTTTGATGGGCATTGCATTGAATCTATAACTCTACTTTTCTTATGCAATTACCTTATTCAACTGTGTGCCTGTTTACAAACACTCTACACCAGAAGTATGAAGTCTATGTGGAGGCAGAAGATAGCTCTGCTGTTGTGGTTTATATGCCTCCAAGATTCTTACACACAATGCCTCAGTGTTTACTGAAGGAAAATGTTGCCTACTGTTCTGTACCAAAAACAATACAGCTCTGTGTTTGAAAATGAGACCTTTTGTATCTTAGAGCAGGAAGAATTTTATACAGTCTTGTGGAGTTGAATTGTTAATTTCCTCTTCTCTAAGAAGCATAGATTCTATTAAAACATTTTCTTCTTCCTTTTCTACCTTTTAAATTTTCATTGTGCATCCCTGCCTGGACCAGAACTTGCTATGTAGACCAGGCTGGCCTCAAACTGACAGATCTGCCTGCCCCTGTACAGGAATCAAAGGTTTCTATTTTGCTACCATGGTTGTTGACACCATGACTTGTTAGTCTCATGTTATCAAGCCTTGTCACTTCCATTTTGCCCTTTGGGATCAAGTCTTTAAGTAAATAAGGCCAAGAGAGACTGAATAATAAAACCTTGTGCAAAAAGAACCTCAGCTGGGGCTGGAGAGATAGCTCAGACTTAAGAGCAGTTGCTGTTCTTGCAGTGGCCCCAATTTGGTTCTCAAAAAGGATACCAACTGACTCAGTAAGTGTGAGTGAAGATGCCTTAGGGAAGCTCCCTGCTGAAGATATGGCCTCATGACAACAAAACAGAATTAACTAGCTGAACCCAGAAAAAATGAACTAATGCTTTCAACCACATTTCAGAATGGACTACTGTGTAATAAAGATCACTGAATTGACACAAGACTTAATAATTTCAATAAAATAAATCACCCTAAAACTGGTGGTGGTGGTTGTTATTCCTTTAATCCCAGCACACTGGAGACAGAGGCAAGCAGATCTCTTTGAGTTCCAGACCAGCCTGGTCTACAGAGGTAGTTCCAGGACAGGATAGCCATGGCTACACAGATAAACCCTATCTCCAAAAACAAAAATTACACTTATGAACTCAAGTTTTGCTTGCATGTATGTCTGAGCACCGTGTACATGCCTGTTTCCATGGGAAGCACAGGAACTGGAGCAAGACAGCTGTGGGTCCTCTGGAAGATGGCTCTTTGTGTGTGTGTGTGTGTGTGGTTTTTTTGAGACAGGGTTTCTCTGTGGCTCTGTGGCTTTGGAGCCTGTCCTGTCACTAGCTCTTGTAGACCAGGCTGGCCCCGAACTCACAGAAATCCACCTGCCTCTGCCTCCCAAGTGCTGGGATTAAAGGCATGTGCCACCACCACCCGGCTGGAAGTAGGCTCTTAACTGCTGAGCCATCTCTCCAGCCCCCAGATTCTGTCCCCAGAAACAAAACAAAAACCAAAGGGAATTACCTTTTTGGGGTTTTTTTTGTTGTTGTTGTTTTTGTTTTTTCGAGGCAGGGTTTCTCTGTAGCTTTGATGCCTATCCCGGAACTAGCTCTTGTAGATCGGGCTGGCCTCGGGGGGTTTTGTTTTTTGTTGTTTTGTTTTTTGGTTTTTTGAGACAGGGTTTCTCTGTAGCTTTGGAGCCTGGCCTGGAACTAGCTCTGTAGCCCAGGTTGGTCTCGAACTCACAGAGATCCGCCTGCCACTGCCTCCTGAGTGCTGGGATTAAAGGCCTGCGCCACCACTGCCCGACTGGATTACGTTTTTGTAATTTCCAGACTTTTCACTGAATTGGTTTTTTTTCTTTTATTTATTTATCTATTTATTAAAGACTTCTGTCTCTTCCCCACCGCCGCCTCCCCTTTCCCTCCCCCTCCCCCAATCAAGTTCGTTGTTCCTCTCCACAGAAATCTTTAGTAAAAGGCGAAAGATTTATACCATCTGAAGAGAAACCAGAGTCACTGAATTGTTTTTTATTTAAAAAAAAAAAAGTATGAAAAATGTCATAATGAGCCCAAGCATGGTACCACAAGCTTTAAATCTCAGAGCTTAAGAGGCAGAGGCAGGTGGATCTCTCTGAGTTCAAGGCTAACCTGGACTACATAGTGAGTTCCAGGACAGTTGTGATTATATAGAGACCCTGCCTCCAAAAAAACAAAAATAAATGAAAGAAAAACAACATAATTTTTTTTTGCAATTAATATATACTAACAAAAACAAAATCCAGGCAGAAGGATTTGTTGTACAGTTCACTGTGGAACAAGTACTTGGTATATTCAAGATCCCAGCACTATAACACTATAACACACGTAAGTCTTAAAGAAGTCCATTCATGCTTTTTAAGAGTTTTACTTTCATCTGAGCATCTCTCTCATAACCCTGGTGCTTACACCCATATTAAAATATCTTTAAGCCGGGCGATGGTGGCGCATGCCTTTAATCCCAGCACTCGGGAGGCAGAGGCAGGCGGATCTCTGTGAGTTCGAGACCAGCCTAGTCTAGAGCTAGTTCCAGGCCAGGCTCCAAAGCCACAGAGAAACCCTGTCTCGAAAAACCAAAAAAAAAAAAAAAAAAAAAAACTTTATTAAGTGCCACCTTTTTTTCTTAAAAGAAAACAACAAGAATAACAACAAAACATGCATGGTAGCACACACCTGTAATCCCTGCATTGGGAGGTGGTGACAGGATTGGGAGCTCAAGCACAGCCTCAGCTACATCATAAGTTCTAGGCCAATCTAAGCAACATGAGACTTTACATCCAGAAAACAAAATAAAGCCACATATGAAAGTCTAAGATTCATCTCTGCCAACGGATGAGGCTTCTGATGACTTCAGCTTCACATCCCGTGTGCTCTAACGTGGCACTTACTATTATTAAAAAAGTGAGAAAGCCAGGTGTGGAGGCACAGACATCTATCTCAGCACTCAGAAGACAGAGGCAGAGGCAGGAGCAACTCTGAGTCAGAGGCCAGCCTGGTCTATATAGTGAGTTCCAGGTCAGAATTAGAGAAACCCTGTCCATTCCGTTCCCCCCACTACACACACATTTTTTTTTTTTAGTAAGGAAGAGGTACTCAGTTGAAGGAGTGCTTGCCTAGCACATAGGAAATCCTAGTGTGACCTTTAACACTCCATAAAACCGGATGTGGTTCACCAGGCACTGGTGGCGCACACCTTTAATCCCAGCACTCAGGAGGTAGAAGCAGGCGGATCTCTGTGAGTTTGAGGCCAGCCTGGTGTATAGAGCGAGTTCAGGACAGTCAGGGCTACACAGAGAAGGCCTGTCTTGAAAAAAAATTAGAAAAAACAAACAAAACTGAATGTGGTTAAAGGTCATCCTCTGAAATACTTCTCTACTCAGAGAAGTTAACCTCATTTATTTTGATGAAAGCAGTACAAGTGTAATTTCACGTTCCCACTTCATTTTGGTGTCATACTCTTTAGAGACAACAGCATCATTGCGCTTCCAAGGGGCCGGGGAGCTCAGTGGCAGAGCACTTCCCTAGAATGACAACGTTCCTGGGTTTTGTCTCTAAGATTACATAAAAAAACAAACAAACAAAAAAAAAAAAAAAAAACAACCCACCAAACATGAAGGGCCAAGGTCAGAAAGAGCCAACAATAAATTATTCTAATTGTTGTACTTCTAAGACGGAAAGTATGATTGGGTTGTAAATAAGTAACGTCTTAACAGAAGAGCCTACAACTCAGGGATGAGAAACTTGAGTCTGCAGGAGTGAGCAGAAGTAGCACTGTGAGAACACACAGTGTGCATATCCCACCCCAAAGATGGCCCATTTTATCAGAGAGCACACTGAGCTTCCTTGCAGGGATAGGTCCTGCTCCCCTTCTCCAGGGTGACAAGAGCATCTCTTCTCGAGTCCCCAGTTCTCCGTTCTAGCGGTACTTCCCATGCCGGTTAAAGTGTTTGTAGAGATAGCGGATCCGTTTGTTGAGGTTGTGCAGGTCCTCGGCGAACATTCTGCTTCCAACCATTTTCTTCTTTCGGATACAGCGCTGCAATTCATTTCCTCTCCAGCCTCGAAGCCATACCGGGCCCTTGATCAGTTCTTTGGGGTGCTTTTCGAAGTTCCCTGTAATGCGAGAGAACGTTAAACTTGCAGAGAAGGGAAGGCAGCCTAGGCCAGCTAAGCCTCCACCCCGCAGCTGCAGCTCCCTGAGCAGAGGTTACAGACCAGGCACGCCCGTAATGCTACTAAGAACAGTCTTCGGGGCTCAAGAGATGGCTCTGCAGTAAGAACACTTGTTCCTGCAAAGAGCCCGAGACCCAGCACACACATCTAGAGGTTCACAACTGTGTGCAAGGCCAGTTCTAGGGAGCCTGACATCCTGTACCTGACGGCCTTGCTTGAATAACACATGGCACACGTACAGTAAAACAGGCAAGCGCGCGTGCGCCAGAATGCTTGGGATTCAGATACTGACACTACCATTCAGCTCTGGGCACTCAGAACAACGCACAAGTGTGTTAGTCCGTCTCATCACCACACTATTCTCTGTAACTTAGACTGGTCTTGTCTGCCTTAGTCCCCAGCTTGTGCCACCAAGCCCGCCCTGAGCACACTACTATTCTCCAAGCAAATAAAAACAAAGTAGTCAATACAGCCTGCCAGTCCTTCTGAAATTAGCAATCAAGTCCTACCCAGGATCCCGATGTTGTCGTAGACACCAAACAGAGCCCTCTTCTCGTTCCAGCGGTCAACCACTCTCGGGGGCGGCAGCGTAAGCCTCACACGGGTCAACAGCGGTACACCTAGGAATGGAAGGGAGAAGAAAGAATCGGCACCGCCTATCAACAAGCAGTTCGCGGGGCGCCTGTCTTATCTGTACCTTAGCCACTTACCCAGAGAGAAGCTTCTGCACGCCAAGGGCATCCAGCCCCACAGGCTCCTACTTGCCACCCAAGGGAAACTCCCTGCCATTACTCTAGCGCCCGTCTACCTCGACAGAGCCCCGCACTAGCCAGAAAAATGGGGACCAGGTGTAGATTTCAAAGACCAAGCAAAGGACAGTCTCAGCCGGGGCTCACACGGGACTGACAGCAGGAGACGCCATTTTGGGCTTTACCCAGCTAGCTTTGGGAGCGGACGCCCCTCGGCTCGCACCGCCCTAGCCACAAGCTCCGCCCTCCAAGTTCCGGCCTAGCCTGCGCGCCCAGCTCAGACACTTCCGGTTTAGCCAGGGGACGTTTTTAGGGCTGCGGCATGTTTCTTGTCGCAGGGTAGGACATCTCCAACCCGGAACTCCGTGTCCGTGCAAATAAACCCTCTCCTGTTTCCCTGGGCGTCCTCCACTGTGAGGGAGGTGGAGGATAGGAGCCCGGCGCCGCGACAAGGTCCCCTTGCACCTCGCCACACGGTTTTGCTGAGATAGTATACTCTAGCAGTTTAGAGGGCAAGGATTTGAGGTCCGGGGCCTCCCGGAGGGATATCCGGGTCGCCATTCCGGGGACAGCGCACCGCGGAGGGACCAGAGAAAGCGCAGACCCTGGGGCCACGCCCCCGCCCGCTTGCCCCGCCTCCGGTGCTGTGATTGGTTGGACTCTCCCGACCTCCCGGCGCTGTGATTGGTCGGCCTCTCCAGCCGCGTCACGCTCCGCCTCCTGGCAGCCGTTGAAGTTTGAACTCCGATTCGCGGGCTCTGCGAGCGCGACTCCTGACTCCGAGGCGGATTTCCGTCCCAGCCTGCCGAGGATTGGCTGGTTTCTCCGCAAGCTTGAAAACCATCTAGCTGTTTGGCGCGGATGGTCCGCTGGTGTTTTCTTCCTTCCTTTTCAGCGGGGTCGATCCCAGTCCAAGAAGCGGCGGGTGAGTGGTGTCCAAGTGTCCAGGGGAGGTATGGTAGGGGTAGGAAGCGGGAAGTGAAGGGCTGAGAAAATCAGGTCCGGGACAGGACGCAGCCTTTGCCTGTTGTGCAGTCGGCAGCGACGTCTGGTAGGGATGCCCTTGAAATCCAAAGTAGCAATGAGTGATAGATCAGAAACGGAACGTGTGATGTGGGCAGATCGCATAACCTTGCTACTCAATCTGTCAATTTAGTTGTTTCGTTATGCACCCCGAGCGGCCAAGATTGGAGACTACAGAATAAGTAAACGCTAATGTTCTCTCATCCTGCATCCAGGAACCCCGAGGCTGTAAGGAGCGTTTGAATTTAAAATGAAATTAGTAAAGCTGTTTGTACAACTGATTGTCACTTACTGGTTCATTAATATTTAAATTTTTTGTTTTGTTTTGTTGAGCTAGCTCTTGGCGGCCTAGTACTCACTGCAGCCCCGCCTGGCCTCAAACTCAGCAGTTCTCCTGCCTCAGTCTTCCTAGTGTTGAATTTATAAGCCTGTACCACCACACCCGGCTCTTTCCGAATTTTTTAACCCTTGATTCATTTGAGCCCCAGAATAATATCATTTTAGAGATGAAACCATGAGGACTCAGTGACCTACCTAGTGGCAGAGTAATAACAAGAATTAGATTCTCGTCTAGAGTTACTTTTATATTGGGGACTGGAGGTCTTATATAGCCCAGATCATGTAGAAGAGGCTGGCCTTGAACTGCATCCTTCTGCCTCCCTAATGCTGGGATACTAGGAATATAAATACAACCGTGTACTACTTTACTTGGCTCTGATATTATACCTCCACAAGATGTTAGTAGCTTGTTGTAAGACTGAAAAACATATTGTTGAAAGTGGGGGACATAATTGAACCAGATAATTTCTGAGGCAGGGGTTATAGCTCAGAAGTAAAGTACTTGCCTACCATACCAAAAATGCTAGGTTTAATTCCAAGTACCACCCCCCCCCAAAAAAAGAAAGAAAAGCTCTTACTACATAATAAAAACCACAACACTCTTATATTTAAACCCGTGGTTCTCAACCTTCCTTATGCTGTATTAAATGCTCTTTAAACAAAGTTCTTCATGTTGTGGTAATCTTCAATCATAAAATTATTTCGTTGCTACTTCATAACTGATTTTGCTACTGTTATAAATTATAACGGTGTTTTGATGGTTTTAGGAGACCCCTGTGAAGGGGGTCAAGACCCACGGGTTGAGAACTTCTGGTTTAGATTGAAGTTTTTGTTGTTTGTCTTCTAGGCCTGTGAACCGATAGAAGGATGCCTCCCCAAAACTTTGAATTCCATCTGCCCTTAGCCCCAGAGGAGTTGCTGAAGAGTAGAGGCGTGAATCAGTATGTTGTTCAGGAGGTGTTGCCCGTCAAGCAGCTTCCATCGCAACTTAGAGGTAAGACACCATGGCTACCAGTGAGCTCCAATAGAGAAACACCCCGTGTGTAATTAGCGTCTCTGTTCTATAGCTCTGTGACATTCCATCGGGGCAGGGAATATCTTTCCTACTAGTCTCTAATTTTATTTCACTTGTTTGTTTGTTTGTTTAGTAGCTCTGCACGGGATTCATGACACAAATGGCTGTCCTCCCTGGATTATTCGAGAAACAGTGTTGCTTAATCTAGTTACTCTAGATTTTGGGGGGGTGGGGTGGGGATGTTTTGTTTTTCTGTCTTGTTTTGTTTTGTTGTTTTTTTGATTTTTCAATTTTGGCTTCGCTGTGTAACGGTCCTTGCTGTCCTGGAACTCACTTTGTAGACCAGATTGGCCTCAAACTAAGGCATGGACCACCACCACTTGGCTGTATTTTTACCCTTTACCATGGTAAAATTAAGAATTGTAGGCTAGGGACTGGAGCGATGGCTTAGAGGTTAAAAGCACCAACTGTTCTTCTAGAAGACCCAGATTTGATTCCCAGCACCCACGTGGCAGTTCACAACTGATTGTAACTTGTGCATGTAGTGCACAGATATGTATGCAGGCAAAACACCAACCTGCATACCATACATGAATAAATTAAAAAATAAAACATACCGCAGTTGTGGACAGGATTTGACTTGCCTTTTCTTAGGGAGTACTCTTAAATCTAGATTGTGTTTCCAAGAAGTGTAATAAAGGAGAAACATAACTGTAACAACACACAAAACAGTCATCTGTCACTTAACAAGTGGGAGACATGTTTTGAGAAGCCTGTTGCTAGATGATTCATTATTATGAAACCTCATCATAGAGTATACATGTACAAGTTTTTAAAATGGCATAGTCCACTCAGGAGGCAGAGGCAGGTGGATCTCTGTGAGTTCAAAGCCAGCCTGGTCTACAGAGTGAGTTCCAGGACAGGCTCCAAAGTTACACAACGAAACCCTGTCTCAAAAAAACAAAATAAAATAAAAATGGTGTCATGTACTCCAAATTACTTGTCTAGTATACACAAAGTCCTAGGTTTCATCCTCACCGCCAGATGAAACCAGATGTAGTAGTGCATATCTGTAATCCCAGCAGTTGGGATGAAAAGAGCCGGAGGATTACTGAAAGTTCAAGAGCAGACTACAGCAGAGTAAGACCTTGTCTCCAAAACAGAAATCAAAACAACAAGAAAAAATAAGAGATGGGTATGAGGCTACTGTTAGAGTAACCCAGCATTAGCATTTTATACCAGGAGGAATATACCCTAAATGACAGCTACAGCACTTACATAGCCAGTAACATGGTCTTTTATTGTCAAGAATTATCTACTGTTCATAACGGTCTATGCCATGCTTTACGGGATTTGAAGTGTAGAGTGAGTGTGTTTGCACTGCAAACCTTACAGATGCAAACGTAACAGTGGCTAAAACGTTACTAGGCAGTAGGAAGTTTTCAGCTCCATTGCCATAGAGGAGGATGCCGTATATGTGGCTGTTCACTGACAGTGTGGCGCCTGTGATTGGATGCACAGTGTAGTTCCTCCTGACGTCTATGAACAACTAAAAACAGACCCCACAGTGAGTGCCACTGTACTTCTTGGAATTGGTTCACACTGGGTTCCTTTAGGGAATTACATGTAGACCGAAGCTGCTGGAGCCAGACCTGGGCTTGTCTCCTACTGGAGATGGCAGCTCCTAGATGCAAGGTTCAGAAATGGGAAAAGGCATCTCTGTCTATTTCTGTCTTGTCCTTTTTCTTTTTTCAATTTTTTTTCTAAGTTTTTTGAGACAAGGTCTTAATTTGAGCAGTCTCAAACTGAATACGTAGCTAAGGATGATTTTGAACTTCTGCTCTTCCTAGCCTCCTTCTTGTCTACTGGGTTGCTTTCTCCTTTTTCAGGACTGGGGATTGAGCCAAGGCCTTGCATATGCCAGATAAGTGCTTCTCTGAGCTACATGGCTACACCTCCTTTTTATTTGCTAGTAGCCAAGGCTAGCCTTGAATTCACTTTGTAGCCGAGTGAGGCTTTTGAGTTTTTAATCCTCCTGCCTCAGCCTCTCTAATGACTGGTACTATCGGCCAGGACCAACAGTTAATCTATGCAGTACCAAGAGCTTGTTTTTTTTTTTTGTTTTGTTTTGTTTTGTTTTTGATTTTCGAGACAGGGTTTCTTTTTAGCTTTTGGTTCCTGTCCTGGCACTAGCTCTTCTAGACCAGGCTGTCCTCGAACTCACAGAGATCCACCTGCCTCTGCCTCCCAAGTGCTGGGATTAAAGGCGTGTGCCACCACCGCCCAGCTGAGAGCTTGGGTTTTTATAAACTGTTCTTTCATACTACTAAGAATTGTTGATTTCAGCACCAGGCCACAGAAAGTAGAAGGTAAACCTGGAGCATCTTGTGGTGTGAGGAAGTAAGAAAATAAATGCTCACTCTAGCAGCACATGTACAGAGTTGGGGTGACACGGGAAGAAGCGTGCCCCGTGAAACATTGCTGCTTTTTATGACAGAAATGTGATGCGTGTGACTGAAGTTTGTGTGTGAACAGGGAATGAGCCTGGTGTGGTGGTGCACACCTTTAATTCCAGCACTGCAGGAGGCAGAGGAGTGCTCTACAGAGCAAGGAGGCCCCAGGACAGCCAGGGAGACACAGAGAACCCCTGTCTAAAAAAAACCCAAACAACAACAAAATTATGAAAGGCAAAGATTGAAGATTCAGGAAACATGTCCGCTAAATGCCTTCTACATAGAAATAGAATTTACCAAAAAAAAAAAAATCTGTCTGTCTTTCCTCTAAATTAAACAGCATCCTTCATTTTCTAGCATTTCAGTCTGCTTTCCGGGCTCAGGGGCCTCTCGCTATGCTGGAGCACTTTGATACAGTCTACAGCATTTTACAGTAAGTGAGATACGCAGCTGGTGCTTTTAAACACCTGGTGGCTATTTCTCTCATTTTTGCATGTTAGTTTTGAAATTCCAAATTATAGGTTCACCGATTATTGGTTCTGGGTACTGACATCCATAGTGAACATTGATCCAGCTTCCACCATGTTTATTTGACAATTGTGGGATATTTTCACGTGTTGGATCCTTAGATCTGATCTAGGAGAATGGGCTCTGCAGGCTCCTGTCTCACTCCCACACTTTCTTTCCCTCATAGTCACTTTCGAAGTATAGATCCTGGCCTCAAGGAAGATACCCTGGAATTCCTGATAAAAGGTGTCTGTGGGTCTGGGGGTAGGGGGCTGGAAGGTGCTTGTTGTGTATAGCATTTCCTCCGTTCTCTGAGCCATGTGATGATATCAAGGCTGTTGTGATTCAGTTGGTTTGGCTAAGTCCGGGGACCTCTGGCTTATCCAGGTCTGTAATCTTGGTGGTCGATACAGAGTGATGTGCGATCGCTGTAAGGGCGGACCAACAGAAATTTTCCTGCTTTTGAACCACCTCCCCAAGTAGGGGTGATTCTCCATTGCCTGCGAGGACTTGTCATTGGAATGAAAGTAGGAACAGGCTCTATCTCGATACAGGGGTCAGGGTCCCAAAGGACTTAGCTGTGTCATGGCCACTGAGAGATGATACACAGATCTTTGGTAATCTGATGGCTACACGTGCTAAGTGTTTAGAAGTTGGGGTACCTGAAGAAAGTCAACGAAACCAACTCCCAGATTCTGCCCCTCACAGTGGTATCCTGCCACTCCCAGGAACTTCCATCCATCCTGGATGATGCCACTTTGAGTGTATCCGATAGAACTGCCCATCTAAACACCCTCAAGATGAACTGCTACGCCCTGATCCGCCTCTTGGAGTCCTTTGAGAATATGACCAGCCAGACGAGCCTCATCAACCTGGATGTGGGTGGGAGGGTAAGTGAGAATGCCTGGCCCATTTTATATTGATGGGGGGGAAGCCCGGGATTCTAGGATGCTTTATGTCTTGCTTGGGGTTTTAGGAGAGAGTCCTCAAGTACTGGATCCCCTTCCCTGGCGAGTAGTTCTTGTGCATCCCAGCACCTGTAATCCTCTATGGCTTTCCCTAACCTTGCCTTGATCCTGGATAGTGTGGACACACAGACTAGATGATCTTTACTCTCTGATCCACACTCCACCCCACCCCACCCCTGAATGTCTATATGATCACTTTAGGGTAAGAAGGCCCGGGCCAAGGCAGCCCTTGGCTTTGATTGGGAGGAAGAGAGGCAACCAGTTCTTCAGCTCTTAACACAGCTACTCCAGCTGGACATTCGTCACCTATGGAACCACTCAGTAATTGAAGAAGAATTTGTCAGGTGGGTGGTTAAGATGGCTGGAGATGATCTTAAACTCTGAGGAATGAGGTTCTGGCTTTTTTGTTTTGTTTTTTGCTTTGTTTCGTTTTCTTATTTTTATGAGACACTGTCTCATTGTGCAGCCCATCTGGCCTGGAAGTTTCTATGTAGACCAAACTGGGTTTGAACTCACAGAGGTTCACTGCCTTTACCTCCCAAGTGCTGGGATTAAAGGTATGTGCCACTACAATGAATTTCTCATTGCTAATACCTATATTTGTGGAAATGTATTTACTAAGAATCCCCTAGGTGGATGGTGGCATTATTATAGACACTTTCTATTTTAGAATAGAAGGCTCTTTTGGGGTGGTGGTTATTCTTGTTGTTTGTGCTTTTAGGGGGGGAGTTGTTTTTTTAGGTTAGTCTTGCAATGTAGCTCAAGTGGTCTTGAACTTACTATTACAGTCCAGGCTAGCCTAGAACTCAGTCTTGCCTCAAACTTCTCAAATGCTGGGATTACAGCCATGAGCTATCACTCTTGACTGGCAATGTTTAAAGTAAGGAAAATATATAGCATGTATGGTGATATGGGTATGAAATTTGAGAGAAGGGTACAGTCAAGGATGACTGTTCCAGGGATGTGGCCAAGCGTTTGGCGAAAAGGAGTTGCTGATAATGGAGGTATAGGGAAGTTGGGGTATTTGGCAGGGAAGATCAGAAGTCCTGCTTTGGACATGCCCTTTGAGGTGCTTGTTAGACATCTGAGTAGTATTAGAAGGCGCGTGTGGACTAAAGAGACACCTTTGGGGATATGATGGTGGTTAAACCCTTGAAATCGAATGAGGTCACTAAATCAGGAACTACAAGAGAGCATAGATCCAAGGACTATATACTAAGGTACACCATGACCAGTGGAGTAAGCTGAGAAGCAGCCAGGGACTCTGAGATAGGGGTCCAGAGTCCAGAAGCCAAATGAAGTGTGTGTTTGAAGGAGAAAGTGACCAGGCATTGTGGTACATGCCTATTTACCAGAACTTAAGAGGTCGAAGCAGATTTGCCAGGAATTCAAGGCGAGTTATGCTATACTGTGAGCAGCCAAGAGTACATAGCAAGACCTTATCTCAAAATATAAGTAGCCAGGCATGGTGGCACACATCTGTAATCCCAGCACTTAGGAAGCAGAGTCAGGTGTCTGAGTTCAAGAGTATCTTGGTTGACAGAGACTTCCTGGTTATCCTGAGACCTGTCTCCAAATAAATAATGGCTGGAGAGGTGGCTCAGTAAAGTACTTACCATGCAATCATGGGGACTTACGATCATCAACACTGATGAGCAATACTCCTTTCAAAAGCCAAACATGGCGCAGTGTTGGGGATGTGGAGTCAAGCAGATTTCCAGGATTGAAGACTGACAGCCTAGCCTATTCAGTGAGCCCCAGGTGAGAGGCCCTGTCTCAAAAACTAAGGCAAACAGCTCCTGAGAAATGAAACCCAAGGTTGACCTCTGGTTGCCACATGCACATACAGGGAAACACACACAGTAAAACCAAAGTAAATGATCAGTCACAGCAGATATAAATGAAAAGTCTCTTCAATAAAGACTCAACTGGGGCTGGAGAGATGGCTCAGTGGTTAAGAGCATTGCCTGCTCTTCCAAAGGTCCTGAGTTCAATTCCCGGCAACCACATGGTGGCTCACAACCATCTGTAATGAGGTCTGGTGCCCTCTTCTGGCATGCAGGCATATATGCAGAAAGAATATTGTATACATAATAAATAAATAAATATTAAAAAAAAAAGACTCAACTGGCCATTTTTAACAATGAGAAGTCTTCAGTAACCTTGCCCTACCATCTTGATCATATATTCAGGTTTCTTATTGGCATGGTAACTAGCTGAAATTTGATGATCAAAAGGTAAGAATTTCTTCCAGGATTGCTTTCTCCAAAGTGCCTTGATGTGGAAGGTGCTTAGACCGAAAGAGCAGGGCTCTAGAAACCTCGATTTGGACATAGTAGGGACAGAATGAATAAGGGGAGCTGCTGGTGACTCCAGAGCTGATTGCTTTCTGTCCATCTCTTTTCTTTTTAGTTTGGTTACTGGCTGTTGCTACCGCCTTTTAGAAAATCCCACCATTAGTCACCAGAAGAACCGCCCCACGAGGGAAGCCGTAGCACACCTGCTTGGGGTGGCCTTGGTCCGTTATAATCATATGTTCAGTAAGTTGCCTTTCGCCTGGCGCCTGCTCCCTGCATTGCCCTTTCTCCCTGAATGCCACATGTTGGTGCTTCCCAGGTGCGACTGTGAAGATCACCCAGATGCTGCAGCACTTTGAGCACCTGCCATCAGTGCTAGTGGCGGCTGTGAGTCTGTGGGCAACGGACTATGGAATGAAGAGCATTGTGGGCGAGATTGTAAGGTGACTCCTTACCCTCCAAGCTTCTGTTTTCTTGGAGGTGTGGGTGGGGTAAAGGAAAGTTAGAGGCCTTTTCTCCATGTGATGTTGGGTTCCTTCATGTTAGCTGCCTGTCTTGGCTTCCCTTATTGGGAACTCAATAATTAACTTTCTTGCCATATCTATCTGTGTTTTCTTCCCTCTATAGAGAGATTGGGCAGAAGTGTCCACAGGAGCTCAGTCGAGACACAGCAGGGACAAAGAGCTTTGCAGCCTTCCTCACTGAGCTAGCAGAGCGAATCCCTGCTGTCCTTATGTCCAGCATGTGCATTTTGCTAGATCATCTGGATGAAGAGGTGGGCAGTCTAGATTTGTCTAGGATTTAAGCCCATTTCTGAAGTCTGTCTCTCTCCCTTCACTTTAACGTGGTTCTGGGTAACAACGCAAGGACTTATACATGCTAATAAGCACATGCTCTAAAAGTTGAAAAATTTGTTTCCTTAAAAAAAATGTATGGGCTGGAGAGATGGCTTAGCCGTTAAAGGCTAGGCCTACAGCCAAAAATATGAGTTCAGTTCCCACGCACCTATAGCTGTCTCTCCAGCCAAAAAAAAAAAGTTTATGATTTTTATGTGTTTTGCCTGCATATAAGTTTGTACAGAGAAAAAAAGGCAGAGACTGACATCCAAGGTTATACTTTGAGTTCTGCAAATGTTCCTTGGTGCATGCATGCTCCCATATAAACACACATATGCAACATATATGCACAACAAAATAAGAAAGAAAAGGCTTGTCATGTAGCCTAGACTGGCTCCCAGGTTCCAGAATTATAGGTGTCACCATGCCTAGCCAAGGTTCAGATCAAGGTTGTTTCTTTGTTTTTGTTTTGCTAGACAGGGTTTCTCTTTGTAGCTTTGGAGCCTGTCCTGGAACTTGCTGTAGACCAAGCTGGCCTCGACCTCACAGAGATCTGCTTGTCACTGTCTCCTGAGTGGTGGGATTAAAGGTG
This sequence comes from Neodon shergylaensis, assembly GCA_025134845.1. Lineage (NCBI taxonomy): Eukaryota > Metazoa > Chordata > Mammalia > Rodentia > Cricetidae > Neodon > Neodon shergylaensis. Next base: position 7,130,822 of record JABTXL010012322.1, on the reverse strand, counting down.
TGCACCACCACCGCCTGGCCTCAAGGTTGTTTCTTGAGAAAGAAAGTAGCTTTTAGTTAAAATGAAAGTGTACCCTGGAGTCTGAGACCCAGAGGGCCTGGACTACAAAGTAAGACTGTCCCCAAAATACATTTTCACACAAAGAAGACAGGTTGTCTAGATTTATCACTGTGACAGTTTGTACAGAGAAACTCCCCCCCACAAGACAGGATTTCTCAGTAGCTATGGAGCCAGTCTTGGAACTCACTCTGTAGAGCAGATTCGCCTGCCTCTGCCTCCCAAGTGCTGGGATTAAAGGCATGCGCCACCCATGCCCAGCAAGAAACCCTTTTATGAATCTTGTTTTTATATCACTTGGTTTTATGCAGTTCTGGTAGAGATGACCATTCTATACTGGTCTAGTGAGAAGAACTCAGCTTTGGTTCGCAGTCCCATCCAGTCCTTGGGCTCGAGCCTCTTGTTCCCATCTGGCTAGCATTGCTTTCTATAAACAATGAGCTTTCTCAACCAACCTGTTCTACTCCTCTAAGTTCTCTTTCCTGGATGATTGCTTGGCCTCTTCCCAGACTAGTGTTGGGGCTTCCTAGAGAAATGTCAAAGACAGTCTATTCATTGATCGAGTTTTCTTTAACTTCTTTTATGAGACTAGTCTCTGGCTCTTGGCCTAGGCAGAGGGAATCCCCTGCCCTGTTTTCTACCAGGTTGTATAACAGACTTCTTGGCTCCAAAGCTAATTAACCCATATTTTTAAATCTGTGGTCTGCCACATGACTTGTTACCTCTCCTTTATACTGCCCCACCCATCCTGCTTCCTCCACGTCTCACTGGTGATTTTTTTCACGTGCTTAGCTAGCTTCCTTCTCCCAGTTTCTCTCTCTGCCCAGAAGTCCTGCCTAGCTATTGGCCATTCAGCTCTTTATTAAACCAATCAGAAAGTCGGTGTGATCAAATATCCTGCAACATTTTATGGCCTTATAGATAAAGGATAATAAGAAATGTTTCTTGCCAGGCGGTGGGAGCACACACCTTTAATCCCAGCACTCGGGAGGCAGAGGCAGGTGGATCTCTGTGAGTTTTGAGGCCAGCCTGGTCTACAAGAGCTAGTTCCAGGACAGGCTCCAATGCTAAAGAGAAACCCTGTCTCCAAAAAAAAAAAAAGATAGAAAAATGTTTTTCAAGTTTCTCAAATGTGCTTTGATAGACAGATCTGATTTTCTTTTTAATAATATTATTTGCCAAGCATGGCACGTGTCTTTAATCCCAGCGTCCAGGAGGCAAAGACAGGTGGACCTCTGTGAATTGAGGCCAGTCTGGTCTTCATACTCCTAAGCCAGACAGTGCTTCATAGTGAGATCCTGTCTCGGAAGAAAAACAATTATATATTCATTTACTTTGTGTATGTGTATAGTGTGTACATATGTGGAAGTTGGTTCTCTCCTTTCACTGGTCCTGGGGATTGAACTCAGGTCTTCGGGTTTGGTGGTATCTAATATTACCTTTAGGCTCTGAGTGTGATATATTTGAAACATAGATGTCTTTCACATTTAGATTTAGTTTCCATCCCTAAGATACTATGTATACATAGACAGACAAAAAAGTACTGTGTCCCAAGCATTTCAGACTAGGAATCACAACCCTTTGATTTTGACTCTTATTTACTTTCTGACATTCTCTGAGCCAACAAATCCCCTTGGAATTTTGTATCTTTCTGTTACCCTGGGGATTAAACACCTAGCCAATTGGCCAGGAAAGTCACAGTTTAGAACAAGCAGTCTTCACCTTGACTAAGGGCAGGAGAGTGCGGGAAAGAAATGAGAGCCGTTCCAATTGATGTCTCTCTCAGAACTACGCAATGCGCAATGCTGTACTGGCAGCCATGGCCGAGATGGTCCTGCAGGTTCTAAAAGGTGACCAACTAGAAGAAACAGCCCGAGAAACCAGAGATCAGTTCCTAGACATCTTGCAAGCTCATGTCCACGACGTCAACTCCTTTGTGCGAAGCCGTGTTTTGCAGCTCTTTACCCGAATTGTCCAACAGAAGGTAAACAACCTTCTCTATGCTAAAACTCTGAATATTTCTCTGTATACTTGGCAAAGTAAAGAGAGAATCTAGCTGAGCACTGTGGCATTGCCCATGATACCAGACTTGGGGAAGTAGAGGTAGGAGGGTCAGTAGTTTGAGGTCATCCTCAGCCACATGGAAAGTTTGAAGACAGCTGAGTTATATGAGACCTTGTCGCAATTTTAAAAAGCAAGGAAAGATGTTTTCCTTTATTTTTATTATATGTGCATGAGTGTGTTGCTAGCTTGTACTACATATGTACAGTACCTGTGGAGGCTGGAAGGCCTCTTATTCCATGGGTTTGGAGTTACAGACAGTTGTGAGCTGCCATGTGGGTGCTGGGAATTGAACCCAGGTCCTCTAGTTGAGCAGCCAATGTTCTAAACCTCAGAATCATCTCTCTAATCCCTGGAAAAGGTGGCTTTTGTTTTTTTTTTTTTTTTTGTTTTGTTTTTGTCTTGTTTTTATATTTCTGGTTGTGAGCCTAGCCTTTAACGGCTGAGCCATCCCTCCAGGCCTTGTCTTGTTTTTAAATAGACACAGAATCTGGTAACTGCCCCCAAAGAAGAGTCTAGACTTGACATTTTTACTACCAGTAATAAAGTCTGCCATGGGGGCTGGAGAGATGGCTCAGCGGTTAAGAACACTAGGTGCTCTTCCAAAGGTCCTGAGTTCAATTCCCAGCAACCACATGGTGGCTTACAACCACCTATAATAGGATCTGATGCCCTCTTCTGACATTCAGGTATATAGGCGAGCACTCATACATACAATATAAATAAATAAAATGAAATGAAAGTCTTCCCTTTCTAAGGACCAAGGTGCCTGCTCCAGTTAAGGACTGCAGTGTGGTGCTGCTCACATAGTTTATAATCTCACAGAGAAGCTGCTTTACAGTCAGGTTAAACTCACGAGTGTGTCCAACCTTTGGACATTGCAACTTAACACTACCATCTACCAAGTTCATACCCATTACAATAAGAGAAATCACTGCAAAATATCACAATATTTTAAGTAGGGTTAGGATCTTGTGTTGAGCCACATATATAGATAGCTACCCTCCACTGGAAGTGACCCATAGGCTGTAGTTGGGTGGTGCTGAATTTATGCTGATTCTCCTTCTCATCTAGGTGCTCCCCCTGAACCGTTTCCAGGCAGTGGTGGCCTTAGCCGTGGGACGTCTGGCAGACAAGTCGGTGCTAGTATGTAAGAATGCCATCCAGCTGCTGGCCAGTTTTCTAGCCAATAATCCCTTTTCCTGCAAGGTAAGTCAACATGGTGCATGCAAAAGAGGAATGAAACGGAGGCAGAGATGGCATTATGTCACTCAGTGACCTGACACGCATTCTACCTGACAGCTCAGTGATGTTGACCTTGCTGGACCACTGCAGAAGGAGATCCAGAAGTTACAAGACATGAGAGCCCAGAGGCGACCCGCGGCTGCTCGTGAGTAATTCAGCTGCCCCAGGAGTCTGAGCTGCTTTTCCCGAGGTTGGTCACAAAGCCTGAGAGACTAAACAAGATTCCCTTTCAGCTGCAGCACTAGACCCAGAGGAGGAATGGGAAGCCATGTTGCCAGAATTGAAGTCCACCCTGCAGCAGCTTCTAAAGCTTCCCCAGGAAGAGGAAGATCAACAGATCGCTGGAACCGAGACTGTGGAAGAGGTGAAAGGACGCATCCGGCAGCTGCTCGCCAAGGCTAGTTACAAGTATGTGCAAGTGAATCTACAGAGACTTATTATTAATGATGAAAGTTCAGTCGATAGCTTAGGCTGGTTTCTAATTAGCTCTTCTAACTTAAATTAACCCATCTGTTAATTCACTTTCTGCCTCGTGGCTTTATTGCCTCATCTCCATATTCCCCATCCTGCTTGCTCTGCATCCGGCTGGCAACTCTGCCTTCTTCCCAGCATCCTCTCTGCCCTGAAAATCCTTCCTAGCTATTGTTGTTCAGCTTTTTAATAAACCAGAGTGACCCATCTTCACAGTGTACAAAAAGATGATTTCACAACAGGTCTGTGAGGATTTAGAGTTAACCTGTGAGAGACTTATGATGAGTCCTTAAAAATGATTAGTACTGCCGGGCGATGGTGGCGCACGCCTTTAATCCCAGCACTCGGGAGGCAGAGGCAGGCGGATCTCTGTGAGTTTGAGGCCAGCCTGGTCTACAAGAGCTAGTGCCAGGACAGGCTCCAAAGCCACAGAGAAACCCTGTCTCGAAAAACCAAAAAAAAAAAAAAAAATGATTAGTACTAAACAGGTAATGGTGGTGCACTCCTTTAATCCCAGCACTCAGGAGGCAGAGAGGTGGATCTCTGTGAGTTCAAGGCCACCCGGGTCTACAGAGCTTCACGGGCAGATAGCTACACAGAGAAATCTTGTTTCAGAAAACAAAAAAAAAAAAAAAAAAAACAAGAAAAAAAGAAAGAAAATGATTTGTTCTTAAGTATTGCTGCTCCCAGAGGTGATAGGCATTTTTACTGTAGTAATATCAGACCAAAAGCATAATCCACAACTGCTTTTCTACTTTTTAAAATGTTTTTAAAACTACTGCACTCGGGAGGCAGAGGCAGGCGGATCTCTGTGAGTTCGAGACCAGCCTGGTCTACAAGAGCTAGTTCCAGGACAGGCTCCAAAACCACAGAGAAACCCTGTCTCGAAAACCAAAAAAAAAAAAAAAAAAACCTACTTCAGAGCCCAGTCTATGGCACAGGCCTGTAAGCCAAACTACTTGGGAAGCTAAGTCAGGAACAATTACTGAGGCCAACTTAATGAGAATTTAAAGAATGGGAATGTGTCAGTGGTAGAACACTAGCGTACACAAGGCTCTAGGTTCAATCCTCAGGGCCCAATAAGCAAAACAAAACAGAAAGTTACTCTCGGGCCTGGAGGTCTAGCCCAGTGGTAAAAAACATTTACTTGGTCTATGCATTTGGTCCTTAGCACTTCACAGACAACTAAGTGGACCTGGTGTGGTGGTGCTTGCTTATAACCCTGGCACTCCGAAGGCAGAAGCAGGAGGTTGCTGCAAATTTAAAGCTAGCAAGGTCTAAACAGCAAGTCTTCCTCACAGCCAGAGCTGTGTAATGAAACTTCATCTCCAGAAGGTGAAAGGGGATGGAGATGTAGCTCAGCTGCACCTGAGGTGTGTGCTCAATCCCTAGCCCTATATAAACCAAGTGTGGGCCCACCTCTTGCTTTTTTGTTTTTCCTGCGAGACTTGGCACCCAGGAGCTTTGGTTTGCTCAGCACATGCTCTGCTAAACTGCGCCTCCCAGCCATGCCCTGACTACACAGATGTTATTATGGGGCAGCGGCACTTGTTTGCAACCCCAGGATTTAGGGCGTCTAAGGCGGGAGGATTGGGATACATAGTGAGTTCATGGTCGTTCTGAGTACATTGTAAAACTCTGTTTCAAGAAAAGAACCTCATTGTGTGGTTATGTCATAAAAGTAACAAATTAGGGAGGAGGGGGAGGGAAATGGGAGGCTGGGAGGAAGCAGGGATTTTTTTTTTTTTTTCAATAAAAAAAATATCTAAACAGAAAAAAAATAAATAAATAAAAGTAACAAATTATCGAAACTCTGTTGACTACAAACACAGTAGGTTTTTACACAGGTGTTTGGAGTAGGCTTTTATATATACATAAATATATATTTAGTTATGTATTTATCTATGGGAATGTTCATGGGGTACAGCACATGTAAAGATAAAGGACAACTTTGGGGAATCAATTCTAAGTTGTTAAGCTCTGTGATAGGTACCCTTGCTTGCCAAGCTCTCTGGCTAGCCCTGGGTTTATGATTTTAAAAACTTTTAAAAAAAGATCCAACTTCTTTGAAGACTACAGTAAAGGCCTGGAGTTTGGGACCTGATATCCTAGTAGGTACTGCTCAGCTCTTGAAGCATGAGACATATCCCTTTTCTTTAGGGTACCGCTTGTAGGGGCTGGATGGAGTCATGAGGTGGGATCCCTTACAAGGGCTTCGGTGACATTCTTCTGGGTGCTGAATTGGTGACAGACTGGTATTCTTTCAGGCAAGCTATTATTCTCACTAGAGAAGCCACCAGTCACTTCCAGGAGTCCCAACCTTTCAGTCACACAGACCTGGAGGAGAACAGCTTCCTGAATCTCCTGGGAGTTATCTTCAAAGGTAATCCTTTCAGTCAGCAAGCACAGCTTTGGGTTGAAGGAGGCTCGGGGAGGGGTTGACACTGCTGATCTGGAAGGGGAGCAGCCCAGTCATAGGGGTCTACAGGGATCTACTAAGAAACGAACCAAAGTGTGTTAGAATAGGTTCTAATTTTATACCTTCAAATTGTTGAAAGAAATACCCAGGGATGTTGGTAGCCACTGGCCTGTACCTCTCTAATTCCTAGGCTCTGCAGCTCCCACACAGGAGTCTCATGGGGACAGTGTCCCTGTGCTGACTAACAGTAAAGACACTCCCAGTGCATCCGAGCCTGAAGGACCCCAGAGGGACGATGAGCTGGTGAAGCAGGAGATGTTGGTGCAGTATCTGCGGGATGCCTACAGCTTCTCCCAGAAGGTTACAGAGGCCATCGGCATCATCAGCAAGATGATGTATGAAAACACAAGCACAGGTAAGCCAGGGTTCTTCAGAAGGAATTGGTTGTGGGGCTAAGAAACAGTTCTGCCAGCTCGTAGTTATTGATGCCCATACTTTCTTATTGCTATATTTTTAAGATTTTATTGTTCACGTGTATGAGTATTTTGCCCTCATGCATGTGTATCACATGCATGTTTGGTGCCTGCAGGAAGCATAAGAGGGAGTCAGATCCTCTGGAACTGCTGGAGTTAGGATTTGTTGAGCCACCACGTGGACACTGGGAATTTGAACCAGGTCCTCTGAACAAACAGCAAGTGCTTTTTTTTTTTTTTTTTTTTTTTTACAGGGGTCCCATCTATGGGTGTTGGGATAGTTGTCAAGTAGATGGGTGACATTTGTATTTTTTTTTTACCATGGAGCTATCAGTCATCCCCTGGTGCCTGCACCATTAAAAGTCAGGGGTGTTTACCACTGGTAGCATTTTGCAGTTTACCTAGTTTAGCCAGTGTCATGAGAAGGCATCGTAGCAGTCATTCTCTGGGACAATGACAGTGACCTCACATCCATGTTACTGTGTTAGCAGGGGTCCCATCTATGGGTGTTGGGATAGTTGTCAAGTAGATGGGTGACATTTGTATTTGTTCTCAGTGGTGCAGGAGGTGATTGAATTCTTTGTGATGGTATTCCAATTTGGGGTACCTCAGGCCCTGTTTGGGGTTCGCCGCATGCTGCCTCTCATCTGGTCTAAGGAGCCTGGTGTCCGGGACGCTGTACTTAATGCCTACCGCCAACTCTACCTCAATCCAAAAGGGGACTCAGCCAGGTATATGGGGTTCCTTGTCTTTGTTAACTTTCCTGAGGTCAGCTTCTCAGAGGATTAATCCTAGTATCCTGAAAGATATTCGTCTGGGGGAGTCTGAACTTGTGGATGGGTCCATCCCAGGCTTAAGGTGGATTTCTGCTGAGGCCTCCTACTCCACGCAATCATTTAACCCAACAGCTTCCCGGTCATAGTGACCACTGATCTCTGCTGTTCCCACAGAGCCACGGCCCAGGCCTTGATACAGAACCTCTCTCTGTTGTTAGTGGATGCCTCCGTCGGGACCATCCAGTGTCTTGAGGAAATTGTAAGTCTGCTCTGTCCTCTTCTCATTCAGCAGGGTATAATTAGTGGCTGTTTCCTGTGTGCAGATATCTATTCAGCCCCACAGAGAGATTGAAGATTAGTTGCTTCCCATTCTCGACTTTATTTTCATTTGCTTGCTTGTTTGCTACTGTGTTTGGGGCAGTGGTCTCACTGTGTAGTCCAGGCTGGCCTCCAACTCACAGTCCTGCCACCGCTTTCTCGGTGTTGAGATTCCTGTGTGCAGCAGTGCTCAGCTCGCGTGCCCACATTTAAAGACGCCAGTAGTTTGCTTAGAGTAAAAAACCAAAACATGTTTAGAAAAATGTAGCAAGTAAATATCCACCTACCCTTAATCCCAGCACTCACGAGGCAGAGACAGGCGGATCTCTGTGAGTTCGAGGCCAGCCTAATCTACAAGAACTAGTTCCAGGAGAGCTGGGGCTGTTACACAGAGAAACCCTGTCTTGAAAAACAAAACAAAATTCACTTGTAGAATTGATGGCATAGGTAACAACTGTAATAGCAGTAATCACACATGCTGTTTACTATGTGTTGGGTGCTGTTGTTAACACTACTGGGTGACTCTGGAGTAGAATGGGGTCTGTGAGGGAGGCTTAAGGAGAGGCTTGGCTACTTGCCTGGCTGCAGCAGTTACACTGTATATGCACCAGAAAACATATGCAGCCTCCGTGCTGTAACAGACCACAGAGCCGGTAGAGGTCAGGGACGTGCCCCATCAAGGTGGTTGGTGCTAGTCAGCAGGGATCATGGAAGTTCAGTGAAATTGAGAGAGAGAGAGAAGAAGAGAGTTTCTGGCAAAAATCCTGGAAAGTCCACTCTCCCAGCCCGAGAATGAAGGTCTATGTTCTGTCTCGTAGTCATTACCTATACAAGATAGTCAAGTTGGGAGCATAGGCTGGTGCCTTCAAGTCAAAGGGACCCCTGCTTTTTAATGAGTGGAATCTGCACTGCAGGGAGTGGTGCCCCTGCCAGGCCTCGTCTCCTGGTTGCTACTTTTGTTCCTTTCTGTGGAAAAAGAACCTGGGGGAGGCATCTGCCTTGATATTTCCCAGGCTGCCTGATGCTCAAAACTTCTACAGTAGGCAGCGAAGACCTGGAAACAGATGCTGAGGAGACGCCCTGCCTGTCACACAAGCCACCTGAGAGCTGTGGGCAGGGCAGAAGTGCGGCCTGCGGCTCCTGTAGGTGGGCAGGGATGAGAGGACAGGAGTGAGTGGCTAAAATGGACGCACATGTAAAGAAGAGGAAAAAGGACAGTGACCCTCTCAGATACGGGTTGACCTTGTTCTCACAGTAAGAAAAATTGCCAGAAATATCCAGAGTGTAGTCAGAACGGTGGCCCACACAGAACTCAGAAGACCCATTTGAATGTGTTACTTTAGGAAGTGTAGCCTTGAAGAAAGACATGAAATAGGAAAATAGAGACTGGAGCGAGAAGTGCCTCCCCACACTCCTTCCTCTTCTGTTTGCCAGCGTTAGTTCCATCCAGATAAGTAGACCAACCGGGAGCTGTTATTCTGAAGCTGAGTTCTTTGTCTTTCCTCCTCAGCTGTGTGAGTTTGTGCAGAAGGGTGAGATAAAGCTAGCAGTGACCCAGCTGCTGTGGGAGCGAGCCACAGAGAAGGTCCCCTGCTCTCCACTGGAGCGCTGTTCCTCTGTCATGCTTCTTGGCATGATGGCACGGTGAGGCTCAGACCGTGGGGAAGGAAAGGAGGGTCTGAGGGGCCTTCCATCCAGTCACAGCCCATTGAGCTTTCCTGGTCAGCTGTCTGGGTAGAGAGAGCACCCGCCTGTGTAGTAGAAACAGTCACTAACACTGAGTCAGGGCCTTTCTGTAGTGCTCCAGGGCTCTAGGAACCCCAGGGCGGGTTCTGGGGCTTTCCCACACTGCCCTCGTCTCCCTGGAATCCTGCCCAGGGCTGCCTTTAACTCCGTTTTCCTTTCTCTAGAGGAAAACCAGAAATTGTAGGAAGCAATTTAGACACGCTGGTGAAGGTAGGGCTGGAGGAGAAGTTCCCACAGGACTACAGGCTGGCCCAGCAGGTGTGCCTTGCCATTGCCAACATCTCGGACAGGAGGAAGGTAGGTGATTTGGCATGGCCATGGCTCAGCTGAGAGAGTGGAGAGCCTCTCTGTCTGTCTTCCCCACCCTGGCATTTTGTTTTCTTCTCAGCCTTCCCTGGGTGAACGTCAGCCTCCCTTCCGGCTGCCTCAGGAACACAGGTTGTTTGAGCGACTTGGAGAGATGGTCACAAAGGGGTTTGCACATCCAGATCCCCTCTGGATCCCATTCAAAGAGGTGGCCGTGACTCTGACCTACCAACTGGCAGAGAGCCCTGAAGTGATCTGTGCCCAGATGTTACAAGGCTGTGCAAAGCAAGCCTTGGAGAAGCTTGAGAAGAACACCACTGAGGAGGACCCCAGTAAGTGGGCAGAGGTGTGAGTGCTGGGGACGGAGTGGGCAGCCGGCTTCTGTTGTTTCCCGAAAGGGTAAAGAGCCTCAGCCCACGCTCTTGTTTACCCATGTCTCCATCCCACCTCCTGTTCCTACTTTGAGTAGCACATGAGGAAGGAGTAGGAGTTGATGGAACTTAAGTGTGCCTTTGCTCTTTCTCTTCCCTCTACATCAGAGGACAGTGTCCCCATGCTCCCCACGTTCCTGCTGATGAACCTGCTCTCACTGGCTGGGGACGTGGCCCTACAGCAGCTGGTACACTTGGAACACGCAGTGAGTGGAGAGCTGGGTCGGCGGCGAGTTCTCCAGGAAGAACAGGAGCACAAGACCAAGGACCCCAAGGAGAAGGTGAATGAGTGGCTAGGTCCCCAAGCGTTTCCCAGATTTTCATAACCTCAGCTCAGGACATTTCCTAGGGAAATCTCTGCTTTATTAGTAAGTGAAGACCCTGCCTCTTTGTTGCTGCTTCCCTGCGAAAGATTAACATCGACAGAGATGGCATGGTCTCCCCATCTCATCCAGTGGTGGGGTGTTAGTACACACAGACTGACTTGTATACCTTGGTCTAGGATACAGGCTCCATCTGAAGTACTGTTTGTTTGAACACACACAACACCCCCTCTTTTTATCAGCCTGTGTTACTAGCCTGTCACCTGGTGAGATCCTTTGTCCTCTCTGCTAAAGGCTTATTTGCTTGTAGACAAAGAAGAGAGTCTTGCAGGTGGAGTAAAGTGACCTTGAGCCAAATTTACCATTTAGAGTCAATTATGTTTTCAGAGGAAGAGGTGTAGGGACCTGGTTATTCTCTCCTCCACTCAGGAATTCTTTCTCTTTATGGACATACTTGGCACTTCTGTGGATGGTTTTATAAACCTCATCTTTAGATCTCTTCATGCAAATGAAGTGTTATGCTAGAATCAAAAAAATGCTGTCTTGTGAGTAGAGAACTGGATCAGAGGTTAAGAGCACTTACTGCACTTGAAGAGAGCCTGAGCAGATCTCAGATTGTACACAGTAACTCTAGCTCCAGGGGAATCTGATGCCCTCTTCTGGCCTCCATGTGCAATGCACACACATGCTGTGCTTATATACATGCAGGGTAAACCACTCAAAACCAAAAAAAGTTTGTTTCTTTTTCTCAAAGCAGGGTGAAGTGACATATGCCTTTATCCCTGCTTAGGAGACTGAGGCAGGCAGATCCCTGTGAATTCATGGCCAGCCTGGTCTACATAGAAAGTTTCAGGACAGCCTGGGCTACATAAGAGCCTGTCTCAAGAAAGAAAAGTGATCACCCTGGCTTCTTTCCCTCCAGAGTACAAGCTCTGAAACGACCATGGAGGAAGAGATGGGGCTGGTCGGGGCCACTGCTGATGACACAGAGGCAGAGCTAATCCGCGGCATCTGTGAGAAGGAGCTGCTAGACGGTAAGAAGCACTGCCATGTGCCTTTCTCCCCACTTGTTCCATCTGCCCCAACCCGGAGCTCTTCTTCCAACAGGCAGTCAGGTGCTAGCTGCCTTTGTTCCGCTGCTGCTTAAAGTCTGCAACAACCCTGGCCTCTACAGCAACCCAGACCTCTGTGCGGCTGCTTCGCTGGCCCTTGGCAAGTTCTGCATGATCAGGTAGCCCTGTTGGTCTCAGCTCTAGGAAGATGAGATGACACAGCTCTCCTGCTTCCCTGATGATTTTCTCTCTTTGCCCTCAGTGCCCCGTTCTGTGACTCCCAGCTTCGTCTTCTGTTCACCATGCTTGAAAAGTCTTCACTCCCCACTGTCCGCTCTAATCTCATGGTTGCCACTGGGGATCTGGCTATCCGCTTCCCCAACCTGGTGGGTCCCTGGACTCCTCATCTGTACGCCCGGTAAGAGATCCCTCAGACACCTCGAGAGTTCACTCTGCAGTCCATTACTGTAGCGAGCCACAGCTCTTCCCCTGACTCGTGGCAGAGTTCAGTATCTGCTGGCTATTCACCTTGTACGAACGAGCTCTAAGTGGACACTGGGCGCTGAAGTAGCCTTCTGAAATCTACTTATAAGCCTTCCATTGTCCCTGACTCCAGTCTTCAAATCAGAATAGCCTTCGAGCTGCTTCCGGAACGGCATACTGCAGAACAATAGATCCTTACATCGGGCCTTCATGTCGGCCTTAAGGTATAAAGGAGTTCTTGATCTTGACTAGAGCTTTTATTCCTAGTCTCCGAGACCCAGCTCAGCAAGTGCGGAGGACAGCGGGGCTGGTGATGACGCACCTGATCCTGAAGGACATGGTGAAAGTGAAGGGGCAGGTGAGCGAGATGGCGGTGCTGCTCATCGACCCTGTGCCTCACGTCGCTGCTCTGGCCAAGAATTTCTTCAATGAGCTCTCCCACAAGGTGACAGAAGCAGCTTGGAGCTTTCTGCAGAGGAAGTGGATGGGTCGTACTTTCCGCCCCCATCTCATCTCTTTGGTCTCTTCTACAGGGCAACGCAATCTATAATCTCCTCCCTGATATCATCAGTCGCCTTTCAGACCCAGAGGGTGGGGTGGAGGAAGAGCCCTTCCACACCATCATGAAGTATGGCTTTCTACATAAACTTACAGGGATGTAGTGTGGTATGGGTGGTGTGTGTGCAGCACACAGACTTGGTTAGGAACCAGACATGCTTTTTATCCCAGCCCTGGTTGGTTGGCTGGTTGTTGGCTATGATAGGCTAAGAGTGAACAAGAATGAACCCAGGGCCTTGCGTACGCTAGACAAGCATTCTTGCCACTGTTTTCAGCCCCAAGTGTCCATTTTAGCTGTACCTGCTCCAAAACAGCTTGGCCCATTGGCCTGTTTCCCTCTCTGAGAGTGCTAGTACTTGCTTCACAGTTCTCGAGGCTCTCAAATGGGTATGACTCCTTGGTTGTCGACATATAGGAGTCACCAGATAGCAGCTGTTCTTATCTGCATTCTCAGTAAATGGAAGGGGACAAGAGGAATGGTGGGCGGCCTTGGTCACGAGCATTCTTCTAAAGCAAGGACAGAAAAGGTGGGGATGGGGTGGATTCTGTGTAGTGGTTGAGAACTTGGCTGGCTAGTCACACACTCGCTCCCACCCCTCTCAGGCAGCTCCTTTCCTACATCACCAAGGACAAACAGACCGAGAGCCTGGTGGAGAAGCTGTGTCAGCGGTTCCGCACAGCCCGGTACGCTGCCATTTCGGGAGGTCTCTGTGCCTAGAGGGCTCTTCAGAGGGACCAAGGGAGACTGATGCGGGAGGACATGCGAACCTCACCGTGTCCATTCCTTGTGCAGAACTGAGCGGCAATACCGGGATCTGGCCTACTGTGTGTCCCAGCTGCCCCTCACAGAGCGAGGCCTCCACAAGATGCTGGACAACTTTGACTGCTTTGGGGATAAGCTGTTAGATGACTCTGTCTTCACTGCCTTTTTGTCAGTCGTGGGTAAACTGCGTCGGTGGGCCAAGCCTGAGGGCAAGGTGAGTGGCATAGGGTCACTGGCCCTACTGGGTTCTAGTGCTGTAAACACAGTCTACTCTCCCGTGTGCTGTGGGACTCGTACTTCCTGCCTCGCTAGCCTCAGTACAACCATTTAACCAAGGTGACTTGAGGCCAGATCTCTGTCCAATTCCTGGTCCTTTCTCCCGCTCCTGTCCCTTTTTAAAAGGTCATTTTTTTTTAAAGATTTTTTTTTTTAATTTTTATTTTATGTGTATTAGTGTTTTGCCTATATATGTGTGTGTGTCTGTGTGAAGGTGCCAGATCCCTGGAACTTGAGTTAAGGAAAGTTGTGAGCTGCCGTGTTGGTGCTGGAAACTGAATCCAGGTGTTCTGCAGGAGCAGCACGTGCCATCTCTCCGGCCCCCAGGAAAAGCCAATTTCTACTTGAGACATTGTCTTTCTGTGTAGCTCTAGCTGACTTAGAATTTGATATGTAGACCAGGCTGGCCTCAAACTCACAGAGATTCCCCTGCCTCTGCCTCTCGAGTGTTGGGATTAAAGGCATGCCTCCACATGCTTGGCACTAGACTTCTTTTTTAGAGCGGTTTCATGTTTAAAGAAAAACTGAGTAAGTAGAGTTCCTGTCTGCTCCTGTTCCAATCCACATACGTCCTCTACCCATCAGCTCCTTGTCCTCGGTGCTGTGGTCTTACAGTCTCCATTGACCTGCATGAGTGGATATGATTGACAGATGAGTACCCAGGGGCCACAGTTTACACTGACACTGGCTTCCCTGAATACATTGACTTGTTACTACAGGGTCATACTAGACATTCACTGCCCTACACACCTCCCTCCTGTGGTGCTGCCACTTAGTTGTGTTCTCACCATATACTATAAAAACAGATAGAGATGCATGATAGGTATAGGTCACTTAGAATAATCATTTCAAGTCTTTCTGTTTCTTTCACGGCTGTTTTTAAACAGGGAGACAATATCTCCAGCCCTGTTTTTAACTTAATTTTCCTCTAGTCTACAATAGATGAATTTGAGCAGAAGCTTCGGGCCTGTCACACCAGAGGCATGGATGGAGTAGAGGAGCTTGAAGCTGGCCAAGGAGGCAGCCAGAGAACCCTGTCTGCCAAGAAACCCTCTGCCGGTATGAGAGGCAAGCCCTCACGGGGCTTCCCACAAGCAGTTCCACCATCTTTTATGTTTTTCCTTTGTGGTTTTTGTTTTTTGAAATCCTGTCTCCCTTCCACCTCTAGTCTCAAGGCAACGGCCTCTGGCTTCTGTAGATTCCGACAATGACTTCGTCACGCCCAAGCCTCGACGCACCAACCGTCCTCGACCAAACACTCAGCAACGGAAGTCCAAGAAGAAAGCCAGAGTTACCTTTTCAAGTGATGAGGCCAGCGAGGACGGTATGACTGCCCTCCTGACAGCCTGGGTGTAGTCATTCCTCCTGGTAGTGCCACCCCGCTGTGCAGCCTGGCTGACTTCCGGGGTGTGCTTTGCAGCTCTGGTTATGTTTTAAGATTGTTTTGTGCCATCTTGGTGACTCAGTTTTTGTTCCCATGATTCTCTGAATAGAACTTTCAGCAGAGATGACAGAAGAGGAGACACCCAAGAGAACCACCCCCATCCGCAGAGCATCTGCCCGGAGACAGAGGTCCTAGGAGTTGCCTTCACCTATTCCCATCCCTGCCGTGCAGGGTATCTTGGATGCCTTTGAATTCAGTTCCTCCCTTGTAAAAATGTTTGTTGCCTCTTTGTTTTTAACATGTAAATGGTTTTTGCATTTAGTGTCTTTCTCTGAGAGCCCATCTAATGGCTGCTTTCACTTCCCAAGAGATACTTAACCAACCGTCATGTTTTTTAAGAATAAATGTTTTTAGATGCTTTTAGTGTTTTGTCCTCGGCTGGTCTCTGTCTCATCTTTCACCTTCGCCCAGATTCAGGCAGCAGATTGAGGGTTATCAGTCCAGAGAGAAGATGAGTGTCGCGTCCACCCTCGACCAGCAAGGGAAACGCAACACCCGGAGCTCTTCTTGCAGCAGTTTTCAGGACTTTATTCACAGTAATCTTTCTCCTTCTCCTTCTCTTTCCCTCTCTCAACCCTCTCTCTCCGGGCAAACCTCTCCCAGCCCTTAAGTAGGCATGGGCTGCCAATCCCAGATTGCCAGGTGGGCACTGCCCATAGGTTCACACATATGCAGGCAGCTGATAATCATTGCGTGATCATAGCATAGGTCAGGCCTTAGCCATCTCAGGAGTTGATTATACATCTCCATCAGGTGTGACACCACGCAGCTCGCTACCGTTCCCCCTTTTTGTTTTGTAAAGCTACAGGCAAGAGTAGAGGTCTGATCTCTGTTAAAAATGGAACATGTGCTAGTGTCCGTCCAGGTGTCATCTACTCAGCAAACACTAGACCTGTCCGGTGTCTTTTTACAGAGATGGGAGTTAGACACCAACCCACATGCAATCAGACATCTCTAGCCAAACTTGGGGAGACTGTCCTGTTTCAATGACCGTGAAGGCCTGAATGATCATAACTGCATTGCAATGCTGGGAAACCCTTATGTGACAAATGCACCATAGGCATACCAGGGAGGCAAGCACCATTAAGCTTGCCAGGGCTCTTATTCCCACCTACTCCCTCAGATGATCCATGGAGTGATCCAGGAAGATAGTTCTTCTGCCAGGCTGGTATCCATGCGTGTGGAATCTGCAGTCACCATCGCCACTCGCAGCTTTTCCAGTTGTTGTTCGAATTCACCAGACCAATTCCCTAAAAGACAGCTAGACAATTCTTTAAATTTTTCATATCACACACAGCCCCAGATACTTCCATTCACAGCCAAGCTGAGCCGATTGCCACAGCTGCAGCTGTGCTTGCGGGCAGCAGCAAGGGCAGTCAGAACTGGTAGCAGAGGGGCCAGCCAGCACAGAGGAGAGGAAGGGGAGGCAATCTTGATTTCCCCTCCCTGGCTTTCCTCTGCCTGCTTCTGTCATCAGTAGTGGCTTTGCCATAACCTCAGGAGCAGTCCCCTAAACAACATACCCCAGCTGCCATACCCCCGTGGCTCATTTATTCCTGTCAGCTGAGTGCATGGAAGACACCTTCTCCCTCGTGCACCTTTTTAGCTTCCCTAGCAACCCAGCTGATCCTGCTTCTGCTCTGAAAGGGCCCCACTTAAAGCAAGTTTTAGGGAATTTGGGCATTGTCAATCCGTCTGGCTACTTCCTGCTGAGCGGGGACATTGCATTCTTACTGCCATTTTCAGCTGCGCTGGGACGCAGGTGGCGGCAGCGACAGCATCCATGCTGGGAGTGGCCTAGCGTTCTGGCCTTGTTGGTCCTCAAGGCAGGTCCCGGTTTCTGCAGCTTCGGTGACCCTCAGTGCTTCTTGGCCTTGGAGCCGCAGCTGCTCACACTCCACTGCAAACTCTGGAGGCCTCGGTAATTCAAAATACATGAATATACCTCCCTTCCTTAGTGTACCTGTTCAGCAGCAAAATCCGGATTTCTACCAGGCTTATCCCAGGATGACACATTAAGATTGCCAGAGACAGCAAACCAAAGATCAATTGTGTCACATTTAGCCACAAACCTCTCCAAAGCGCTCCGTAACAGCTCGTTAAGAGCCAGAAAAATCAGGTGTGATGTTGAAGTGCCCATTCTAAAATCCCATTCTTTTAGTTTCATTTTAAACCGTCCACTTTGTCGTGGCCCTCACTTTAAACCGTCCGCTATAGTCGCAGCCCTATTACCCCCACTCTCCCTTCTTCTACCAGTGAGAGCGGAAAACCCGCTTTTTGTCGCGGATCCCCAATCTTAACCTTGAGGATTATTTGGTGCACCCCCTGACTGCAGCAAGTTCTGGGCTCCATGGAGAGAGTTTGGAGGTTCCCCATACGAGGCCACCACTTGTCGCGTCCACCCTCGACCAGCAAGGAAAACGCAACACCCGGAGCTCTTCTTGCAGCAGTTTTCAGGACTTTATTCACAGTAATCTTTCTCCTTCTCTCTTTCCCTCTCTCTCCGGGCAAACCTCTCCCAGCCCTTAAGTAGGCATAGGCTGCCAACCCCGAACTGCCAGGTGGGCACTGCCCATAGGTTCATGCATATGCAGGCAGCTGATAATCATTGCGTGATCATAGCATAGGTCAGGCCTTAGCCATCTCAGGAGTTGATTATACATCTCCATCAGGTGTGACACCACGCAGCTCGCTACAGATAAGGAAGCCCAGGTACCCTCAGGCTGTCTCTGGATCTTCATGATCCTCATTGCTTCATCTTGCACAACTAGTGAGAGATTCCACTGTAGAGAATTACATGGTCTAGGTTCGTATAAGCACCTCTCAGTACCCAAGACAACATTTGACAATACCCAGAGACCTATTTCTGTCACGGCCTTGTGGGACATGGAATAAGCACTCTTTCAACAAAAGCCGTGGGAGGAGGGTGTTGACTAACATCCTTCATATACAGGACACCCCAACACAGCGAGCCAGCAGTGCCAACTTGAAAAATGCTCTAGACCTAAGGATTGTTTTCTCCATGTGCTCCATCCCAGGAGAGATCATGAGCTGTGCCCCCTCCCCCCAGCTCTGTGGGTGGCAAGGTCTACCTCCCCTGTCGGTCCTTCCTTCTGGCTATTATAGGTCTGCAGGAGGTCCAGCCCCTCCCTCGGCTGCAAACCCTGCTGCGTGCTGCCCACCCTCCCCAACTCCTTCATCTGCTGAGTCACTTGAAACAGGAAGCACACTGATGTTTCTGCTGCCATGACAACAGCACATGGCCTCTAAAAGGGTCCCTACCTCTTATGTGTGTGGTGGGGGAACAGTACTGGGAGATGATAGGCATGAGGAAAAAGGGGAGATGGCTCCTCGGAAACATGCTTCAGGTTTAGGGCAGGACTGTGGAGGGGCTCCTGAGACCTGGGGGAATAGGGTCAAAGCCGCTTGTGGAGCCTCTGTTGGAAGAAAGGCAGAAAAAGGACGGGGCTGAAGATGCCTCTGCTCCCGGCACAGCGCTATGCCCACACTCCCACTCTCCATCGCCCCACCCCCACCCCGTTCTCTAGGCCTGCTCCCTGCTCATGGAAAGCCTGGGCATGGCCCACACAGTTGTCAGTCCCACAGCCTTGGCTCTGGGACCCCAAGGAAGTAGGGCAATCCCAGAAGGGCAAGGATCCAGGACTGTTATTTGGGGTGCAGTCAGCATGCTCCCTGCCTTTTAAGCAAAGGTTATCACCAGGCCAGCTAAACTTAGCAACTCGGCTCTTCAGCTAGAAGAGCAGGGGGCTGGCTGGTCTCAAGTTGCACTGGCCTAGTAAAGAGGCCTCAGGATCCCCCTGCCCTGCACCTGTTGATGTGATCCCCAGCCCTCCCAAGCGTTCAGAACCCGCCCTTTCCACCCTCCCTACCCTTCAGACTGAGGAACCCCGGGCTGGGGGCCTGCCTGCCTGTTCTGGCTCAGGGCATAATACCTCCCCTTCTACTTCCCCCCCTCTCTGACCTCACCCGGCGTTCACGAGGGCAGCCAAGGAAGGAGAGAGAGTCCCTGGCTGCAGGGCCAGCAGGCACGTCCCAGGACGGGGAGGGACTTCCGCCCTCACGTCCAGCACTCCACCCTGGGGCTGCAGTGGGTGAAAGGGGCAGTGTCTCAGCCTGGGCGGCAGGTTCCGAGGAAGGACACTATGGAAGGCCTCTTAACCTCCTCCAACCCAACCCACAACCAGGGTACTGTCCTCATCCCGGGGCCCCAACCTAGACCTTAGTTGGGGAACACAGAGGCGTATTTGTGAGTCTCAATGCTCAGGACTCCAGGCTCAGGGCATCCCGACCTATGGCGGGCCTCTTCCCTTGCCCTCACAGTTCAGTACACAAGCCTGGCCTCTGGCCCAAGAAATGGAAGCCAGGAGGTGGAGGGGCGGTGGAGTGGGGGTGGGACCGCAAAAGCGAAGGGCCCCCGCAGGAGGCAAAGTGGCCCCTCCCGGGCCTTTTCTTCAGCTTTGCTGCTTTTAGTCTGTGTCACTACCGAAAAACAACGAGAAGATCCTCAACTTTTCCGCAGCCTTTTCAAAAAGGGGAGAGGGTCGATGGTGCAGCTGTGGGCGTGGGCAGACCCACACTTCTGCTCTATTTCCCCCGTTCCTGCAGCTCCCAAGGCCCTCCCTCTTTTTTCCAGCGACAACTTTCAGGTCTCTGGGTCCTGGATGTCCTGGGTGCACACTCCACGTCCTTAAGTCCATAGTCTATATTCCCTCGGTCTTATCCTGGGACCCATCACCGGGTCACCTCCCCAGCGAGGCAATCTCAGTTCCCCTCCCCCTCTCAGCCCCGAGCCCACACGTTTAGTGCGTGCACATTTCAAAAACGAGGCGGGTCCAAAGAGAGGGGGTTGGGAGGAAACGAGAGAGGCCCAGCTACTCGCGGCTTTACGGGTGCACGTACCTCAGGCCTCAGCGCCCTTGTGCTGGGACTGGTTGAACAGGGCGGGAGGCGGGGCGCGCGTCATCAGCTCCCTCCCCCACCCCCGCTCCGGTTTCTATAAATACTGACTGCAGCCCTCCGCGGTGCTCTCTGCTCCTCCCTGTTCTAGAGACAGCCGCTTCTTTTCGTGCAGTGCGTGCAGTGCCAGGTGAAAAACGCGGAGTGGGCCCCAAAAGGCCTGGGACGGTCGGAAACCGGGAAGGGGGTGCGCGCTGTCCGGGTCTGGGAGCGCTGGTGCGAGCTCCGCTGTCCGAGCCGGAGCTCCGCATTGCAGGGGCTGGAGGAAGACGTGATGGAGCGAGCGGCGGGAATGGTGGCGGGTGGGGGGAGGTCGCCTGGTGCACCAGGCCACGCTGATCTCACTTTCTTCTTCCGCAGCCTCGTTCCAGAGACACGATGGTGAAGGTCGGAGTGAACGGGTGAGTTCGGGGCTGGGCTAGGGTGGGGCTCCGGACCCCACTCCGTTCCTTACGCAGGTCTACCTGACCCGGGGACTTTTGCAGTGGTGTGGGGAGGTGAAAAGGTGGCCTTAGCACCCAAGGAGACCTCAAGGTCAGCGATCTGACCGGACGAAGGCTCCGGCTCCGCCCTTGCGGGGGATGAGCAGCCGGGAGTCTTCACTAGGAGGACCACCCCACCCCCCGCGCGCACGCCTGCTCAGGATCCATCCCCTAATCCCCTGGCTGGGACTTCTTTCTTTACTTTCGCGCCCTGAGTAGTCACGTGTCTGAGGGGAGCCCCTCCCCCCATCACCCCCTTCCTCCCGTTCGGTGGCACGGGGATGTGAGGTGCGCCCTTCTTGGCGCATCATCTCCCAAGGGCTTAGCTTCCCTTAGGTAACTGGCCGCCGCCATGTTGCAAACGGGAAGGAAATGAATGAACCACCGTTAGGAAACCATCCTCGGGCCTTCTTCCTTTCTAGCTTATGACTAACCTTCCCACTCCCTCTTGCCGGGTGGAGTCACCTCTATCCTGTAAGCCAGGTGATGCAAGGCTTCCGTGCTCTCGGGAGAGCTCTGCCTCTCATCTTATTAGCCTCCAAGCAGCCTGATTCTCCTCGGGCATAGGATGCATTTTCTAGATTGTTCTCTGAGAATCTAAGCAGACTTAGGTCCGCTTGTCCTTCTCCCAGCTCCAAAGGTGTGGTAGCGATGGCGTAGTGCGGGGCGGAGGGGGAGGCGGTGGCTGAGTCATTGTGGTTCCGAAGAGAAAATTTCCACCAGAAAAAGGCTCTGGAGCTGGCAGCCCCTTCCTCCCCATAACCTCGACTTCCCAAACCCTATAGGCCAGACTGTAAAGGTCACTAAGCGGATTGGGTGTCTCTGAGCCTGGGGATCCTGCCCTTCTCCCTATTCCATCCTCCAGAAACCAGATCTCCCCACTCCACCCTAATCGGAGGTTAAATTTAGCCGGCTGACCTTTCTGTATCTGGGGTCTGGGCTCTTCCACACTGTTGGCCCCTACACACATCTGTTGCTCCTGCTTCTGATTTTTAGCTAGCAAAGACAGGTGCTGGGATTAGGGGTTGGAAAGCCCAGTGGTTTTCTCGGTCTCTTTCCCTTTAGGAGGAGGGACTTGGAGGAAGCAGGTGGGCTGACCCTGTGCTGTTCATTCTGACCTTTAACCTTGCCCTTTGAGCTTGGTGATGCTGAGTGTACAAGTCCTTCCTGTCCAGGGGTGTAGCCTGAAGCCTGGACAGGCTGGAACAACTTCCCAGAGCCTGCTGGGTAGTGGGGGTGATGAATGCCATGTGCCAGGCTTGTGCCCAGACTGGGGTATAAGGAGGGGGGGTGTTGGACAAGGCTTTGAGCCTGATTTCACCTCTTGGACAGGAAAGAAAGCTCCACTTTATGGCTGTGCTGTAAAAGCCCAACCAGCCCTCAGCTGCTCATGGAAGATAAAATTAGGCCTCGTAAGGTTTCTAAGGATGCATGTGCCCTATATTTGGGTTCTACATCTGAGTATTCTACCAGCTTTATTAAAGGAAATTCTAAACAAAACTTGAATTTCCTGCTTCTTACGTTCCAATACTGTACTGAACCTCCATAGAAAGAGCCGTGCCTTTGTTCTTAGAGCCATACAGTAGGCTGGGGTTTCTGTGAGCATTCGTTGACCCAGCGCTGGCTGGAGACCCCTGACACTCCCCTTGTTTTCTTGCCTCAGATTTGGCCGTATTGGACGCCTGGTTACCAGGGCTGCCTTCACTTCTGGCAAAGTGGATGTTGTTGCCATCAATGACCCTTTCATCGACCTCAACTACATGGTGGGTGCTGCTCCTGCAGGTAACAGGGGAGGGGGGAACCGTCTGCTGAACCAGTCCCTGATGCCCATGCTTGTTTCCCCAGGTCTACATGTTCCAGTATGACTCCACCCATGGCAAGTTCAAAGGCACAGTTAAGGCTGAGAATGGGAAGCTTGTCATCAACGGGAAGGCCATCACCATCTTCCAGGAGCGAGATCCCGCCAACATCAAATGGGGGGATGCCGGCGCCGAGTATGTTGTGGAGTCTACTGGTGTCTTCACCACCATGGAGAAGGCTGGGGTACGTGCCTGCTAGGCTGGAGGTGAGGGGAACCCTGTAATTTGGTGCCTAAAAATTAGGAAGAACCGGGTTTGAAACCAACTTTCTCTTACACAGGCCCACTTGAAGGGTGGGGCCAAGAGGGTCATCATCTCCGCCCCTTCTGCCGATGCCCCCATGTTTGTGATGGGTGTGAACCATGACAAGTATGACAATTCCCTCAAGATTGTCAGCAACGCTTCCTGCACCACCAACTGCTTAGCCCCCTTGGCCAAGGTCATCCATGACAACTTTGGCATCGTGGAAGGACTCATGGTACGTAGTTTGTTTCACTCTGCTGGCAGTGGAACCTTCTGTGGGTGCCCTGCACGACCTCACTCACTCCGTGTTTTCCAGACCACAGTCCATGCCATCACGGCCACCCAGAAGACTGTGGA
The DNA here is from genome assembly GCA_025134845.1 of Neodon shergylaensis. Taxonomy (NCBI): domain Eukaryota; kingdom Metazoa; phylum Chordata; class Mammalia; order Rodentia; family Cricetidae; genus Neodon; species Neodon shergylaensis. Next base: position 7,107,702 of record JABTXL010012322.1, on the reverse strand, counting down.
TGGCCCCTCTGGGAAGCTGTGGCGAGATGGCCGTGGCGCTGCCCAGAACATCATCCCTGCGTCCACTGGCGCTGCCAAGGCTGTGGGCAAAGTCATCCCAGAGCTGAACGGGAAGCTCACAGGCATGGCTTTCCGCGTTCCTACCCCCAATGTGTCCGTCGTCGATCTGACATGCCGCCTGGAGAAAGCTGTATGTCTGCCCGGGGGCCGGGGGTTGTTCCTGACTGCAGCGGTGAGGTTGGGGCTTGTAGTCACCTTGATTTTTGCCCTCAACAGGCCAAGTATGACGACATCAAGAAGGTGGTGAAGCAGGCATCCGAGGGCCCACTAAAGGGCATCCTGGGCTACACTGAGGACCAGGTTGTCTCCTGTGACTTTAACAGTGACTCCCACTCTTCCACCTTCGATGCTGGGGCTGGCATTGCTCTCAATGACAACTTTGTAAAGCTCATTTCCTGGTATGTGGGGATCAGAAACGGGCAAAGCAATGGCACCCCTGGTAGCCGGCCCAGAGAGTAACTCTTAACCGACTATCCTCCCAATGTGCTCCAGGTACGACAATGAATTCGGCTACAGCAATAGAGTGGTGGACCTCATGGCCTACATGGCCTCCAAGGAGTAAGAAGCCCGCCCTGGACCACCCATCCCAGCAAGGACACAGCAAGAGAGAGGCCCTCGGCTGCTGAGCAGTCCCTGTCCTAACTAACCCTTGACACTGAGCATCTCCCTCACAGTTTCCATCCCAGACCCCCAGAATAGCAGGAGGGGGCTTAGGGAGCCCTACTCTCTTGAATACCATCAATAAAGTTCATTGCACCCCTCTTCGTTTGATGTTCTAAATACAGGGTCGGGGGAGGGAGGCAATGTTGGGAAAGTTTGAGTCTTATTTGTGCATATGGCTGTTGCTTGTCACATAGGGTGCTGCAGGGTCCAAAGCTACCGGCTAGTCACATGCCAGCCCAGGTGGCCCTTCCTAAGGTGTCTGCAGTCACGGGTAGGGCTTGACAATGGAACCATAGGGTAGGGTCTGGCCTGAGTTTCAGGGCTGTGAGTGCCTTTTATCAGCAAAGGTCAGTTGTACCTGGTTCTCCAGACATTAGATTAGTTGAAATTGGAAGGGTGCCCAATACAGTAAGAATGTATCAGTCAGGGGAGCCTGACACAGCTGAGCTGGATATGCGCCAGGAGTCTCATGACGCCCCCTGGTGGACACTTGAGGGTGCTTTGGTTCTAAGGCAGTGCGTGGCCTGTATCCAGCACCTCGTTCCCTTTAATGAAGATCTCAACATCAGGCCTCAGGTGGGACAGTGGTGGCCCATACCTTTAATCCCAACAATCTCAGCACTGGAGTGGCGGAGGCAGAATCTCTTGAGTTCAAGGGCATCCTGTGCTGTTAGCAGAAACCTTGTCTCAAAAAATCAAAGTGCTTAAAACAGCAACACGAAGTGCTCAATAAATATCCTTCATTAGTTGAAGATTCCACGGCCTCTCCCGAGACTGTCCTGACTGTCCCCTGCTTTCCAGGGTCAAGAACGTCTTAACCTGTGGGTTTTGTGAGACCCTCCCTCAGCTGATCCCTAGAGAGAAGGTGTGTCCAACCACACCTGTGTGCAGGCCAGGCCGGGCTTCACCTTGGCCTCTGAGCAGAGTCTGCCTCCCGGACCCCCTCTCAGCTCAGGCACGAGTTCACTTCCCAAGGCCAGGTGCCCTGCCTCCCTCTGAGGCCTTACTAGTAGAGCCTCCTCCAGATGTACAGGATGCACGAACCCTCAGCAACTCCCAGATGAACCTGCTGCACAAAAGTGCCTGGGCCAGTTAGCACCAGTACCAAAGTCCAAGATGCCCCAGGAGAACAGGCAGGGCCCAGAATCGCATTCCTTACAAAATGGGGAAGGGAGGATCACAAGTGGTCTGGCAGCATTTCAAAGATGGACAAGTAGCAAACAGCCACAAGTGAAGAAGGCAGGAGTGTCCCCACTGAGGAGAGCTGTCCAGGAAGGGTGGGGTCAAGCCTAGCTCCAGATACCCCGGGAACCCTGGGGAGGAGACAGCTCAGGGCCGGGCTTCATGCAGCGGCACAAGACAGTCCTCTGCACACCCCCACCTCTGCCTCAGTGAGCTCTGGGGAGTCAGGCAGTGGCCCCTATCTCATGGAGCTATCAGATGAGACATCGCGATCGGAGTCCTCAGTTTCGCTTGGCGGTGGCGGCGGGTCGCTAACCGGGACCGCAGTGAAAGCAGGAGACTTTCTAGAAAAAAACACCAGGTGTCACCTTGGAGCAAGCAGGAAGCCTAAGGAGGCTTGCATGCTCTCCGGCTCACGGCCTTATCTTTTGGGAGGCAGCAGCTGGATGCCAGGCAGGGGAGCGGGGTGAGAAGACTCGTCCCTATTCACCTTGATGGGGAACAGCTCCCCTCTTAGAGGCTCTGAGAGGCTTGGAGATCAGAAAAGTCTCAGGTCACAGCACAGAGCCCATACTTACTGACACTAGTGCCCAGCCTCTCGCCCAGCTGTAATGGGGGTGGGGAAACAGATATCTCACTTTTGCCAAGGCTGAACCCAAACTCCTGGGTGCAAGCAATCTTTTTGCCTCCAAAGTAGCTGGGATGACAAGCAAAGGCCACTGAGCCCAGTAAGCACACACACTGTGCCCGGCTTACTGTAATTCGGGGGAGTGGGCTGGGGTTTTTGATTTCTCTGAGACAGGGTCTCAGTATCCATCCCTTGCTGACCCGGAACTCTATGTAGAGGGGAGACTGGCCTAGTACTTGTGGCAATCCACCTGCCTGGGACACCTATGCACTACCATACCTGATTGACTGTGGTTCCGTAGGGTAGGCCTTATTGTTACTGTTGCTTTTTGTTTCCTTTTGTTTGAGACAAGGTTTTGCTACTGTGGTCCAGGTCAGTCTCATGACAATCTTTCTGCCTCAACCTTCCAAGACTGGGACTGCAGACGTGGGCCACCATGTCTGAGTTACAGATTTATTTTTCTTTTCTTTTTATTGAGCTCTACATTTTTCTCTGCTCCCCTCCCTGCCTCTCCCCTTCAACCCTCCACCAAGGTCCCCACACTCCCAATTTACTCAGGAGATCTTGTCTTTTTCTACTTCCCATGTAGATTAGATCTATGTAAGAAGTCTCTCTTAGAGTCCTCATTGTTGTCTAAGTTCTCTGGGATTGTGGTTTGTAGGCTGGTTTTTCTTTGCTTTATGTTTAAAAACCACCTATGAGTGAGTACATGTGATAACTGATGGGGGGAGATTTATTTTTTATAGAATTTATTTTTGTGTTCATTGGTGTTGGCTTACATGAATGTCTGTGTGAAGGTGTCAGAAGTCCTGCCTGGAACTGGAGTTACTGACAGCTGTGAGTGTCATGTGGATGTTGGGCATTGAACCCAAGTCCTCTGAAAGAGGAGTCAGTGCTCTTAACCAGTGACCCCTCTCCAGCTTCCATATTTTTTTAAGTTCTCTCTCTCTCTCTCTCTCTCTCTGTGTGTGTGTGTGTGTGTGTGTGTGTGCGTGCGTGCACAAGGCCTCAGACAGGCTACATAAGTACTCTACAACTGAGCTATATCCCCCAAACCTAAATTTACTCGTACATAAGGTCAAATACACAAATCATGATTTTGGCTTTGCATAAAAACCTGCCTCTGTACCTCTTCCTTCCTGGCCAGGTTTTGGCTATCAGACACTCAGAGTTGGGGCACTGGTAGGCTTCATCTGATCGCCAGAGCAGGGAGAGGAAGCTATCAATCCGGGCCACGCCTACAGGTGACCCAGTCACTGCCCACAGGCCATTGGGGCTCTATTCCACCCTTCTTTCCTGGGTGGGGGATGGGGGGTGAGCGGGTGGGCGGGCCCCATCAGGGCAGCTCCTTACCGGTCCCCTGACTGTGTGATGAGCCGGCGGCAGGTCTCCATCTGCACATCCAGGCCCCGCTTCATGCTGCACATCTCCATATACTCATGCAGGTGGCGGTTCATGTCATTTTTGGCTGTGGCCAGCTCCAGCTGCAGTCAAGTAGGGCAGGGTGGGATGAGGAGGTTAGCGAGCCCAGGGCAGATGGGATTAGAGCGCCAGCTGGGCCCCCCATGGGGCTGTCACCACAACTGCCTTCTTCCCACCTGGGGGGCGGGGCAGCTACTGACAATCTAACTCCAGACCCTCACTCTGGCTAGGCGAAGGCACGCGGGAGGTGCTCCGCGCTCACCCCTTTCCCGGGGATCTCTACTCTCTCTCCCACTCCCAGAGTCAGTTAGATACCTCAGTTCTTTCTAAGGGAGCAATAAGAACATAGCACAGTGAACACATCCATAGCTCCACCCTCGGCAGCCAAGGCAGGAGGACCTTGATTTCAAGGGCAGCTTCACGTAAACCTAAGACCTAAATAGTAAAACCTGGTCTCAAAAAGGGGAAAGAAGCTGAGCATGGTGGTGGCGCACGCCTTTAAGCCCAGCACTCGGGAGGCAAAGGCAGGCAGATCTCTGTGAGTTTGAGGACAGCCTGGTCTACAGAGCTAGTTCCAGGACAGCCTTAGCTGTTACACAGAGAAACCCTGTCTCGAAAAACCAAAACAAACAAACAAACTAAAACCAAAGAAAGAAAACACTGGGGGTGGCGGGGACACGGGACAAGACTAGCCAGATGGCTCAGCGAATAAGGCACCTGCTGCGCAGGCCTGGCAATCTGAATTTGATACCAGGGACCCGTAGGGTAGAAGGACAGAACGAAGTCCATATTGCTCTCTGACCTCCACACATGCACCATGGCATGCAGACACGGACATATAATAATAATAATAAATTTAATTTTTAAAAAAGCATTAATAGGTGTGGAGAGGCTTGCAGAGTAGCTCAGTTGGCAGTGTGCTTGCCTTGCAACAAAACCAAAGGTTTGGTCCCCAGCACATTAAACTGGACCTGGTGACATGTGTCTGCAATCCCAGCTAGGGAGGTGGAGACAGGAGGATCAGAAGTTGAGGATCAGCCTGGTCTATAGCAAGTTTGAGGCCAGCCTGAACCACAGGAGAGGCTGTCTCAAAAAACAAGAGTCTGGAGAGAAGTTGCCTCCGTTAGCACTAATTCACTGTGGAGTGGCCCAGAGTCACCGCAGTGGAGCAAGGCTGGCTTGTGTTTAGAGCGTTCAGTCCATTTCATTTCTACTCATAACCCACTCCCCCCCAACAGGAGAGACATCCACACTGAGTGATTACAAGATCTATCTTGATTTCAGAAGTTTCGCGTGGAAGAAATGGGATACCTGCACCATGAAAAATCTCCCTCCCAGAGCTGCCTCAGCAGCCAATGTTGGAGGCAGAGGAAAAGTGGGCTGAGGCGGAAAAGAATCTAGGCCAGAGACAAATCTGCTGCCTCTCTTTGTTGTGTGTGCAAAGGCCAGGGGCCAGAAGGGTAGGCTGATCGCCGTGGGGTGATTTGCTTGGCTGCCTGGGAGCCAAAGGAAGGCATGTGAATAAGGAGTGGGGAAGCCACCCGCAACAAATGCAGATGGGCCGAAGGGTGGGAATGGGCAGAAGGAAGGAAACGAGGCACAGGAGCAGACAAAGGGGCAGCCAGGACACTGGCATTCTGGGTCATCTAGTAGACAGCTGGCTTGAAAGGCGTGCTTGTTCCCACAGGAGTCTGTGTACCAGTGAGAAAAATACGATACTCCAGGTCAGAGGTCAGCTGCCCTGTACACACGCGTGCATGCGCGCACGTTTTCTCTCTCCCTCCTTCCCCAGGAAGACTGCAGGGGATAAGGCTAGAACCCATTCTTCTAGGCAACGGAAGTGAAGCACAAATGGCCTCTCGACGCCCAGGCAGCACTACCAACAACGGCCTCTGTGAGTCCACACTTCACCCTAATTTAAACACTGAAGGGGAAGATGCACATTATAGAGGACATCTTCAACAGGTCACCCCCCCCCCCAATTCCAGACTCAGCGTGGGAGATCAGAGCAGTGGAGGTAGATGGGAGAGATGGGAGGAGCCAGGGTCATGGGAGAAAACTCCAACCTATCATGAGTTTACCATCCAGTAAGCGGGCTGCTCTTCCTCAGTAACAGGGATCAAGGGTCACAAAGATAAAGCTACTACAGATACCCCAGGAGCAGCCCTGCCTCGAAGCCACCAAGTGAGCTTTCTTCACCTTTCTTCCAAGAGAGGACACAAGTCCCACAGCTTAGAAACAGCTCCAGATCCATGTTTCCCCTTCAGAATTTTTTTTCTAAGACAAGGATTATGTAGCCCAGGCTGGCCTCAGACTTGTTATGTAGCCGAGGATGATGCGCATGGACCTCTGGTCCTGCCCCTGCCTCCCAAGTGCTCAGACTACAGGCTCACACTACCACATCCGGTTCCATGTGGTGCTGGGATTAAACTCAGGGCTTCACACGGTTAGAGTCCCAGCCCAGGAGGCTCTTGTTTGTCTCACCAGGTCATGTTGACAACTAGGCATCTGTGGCCCAAGGGCAGCCCCAGTCACTGTGCTCAGAGCCCTACCTGGCTGAAGGCCTAGAATCCCGAGAAGGTTGGCATAAGTCAGGGAGGGAGGGCAGGGAAGGGGAAGGAGGAGGCAGGCAGTAGGAGGAGTATACAAGAGATGGGAGAAAGTCACCTGTCCCCACACAAACCTCAGCTGGGGGCAGATCACTGGCTGGGCCTCTGAAACTCAGAATTTCCCTGGGTTTGCTTAGGATAGTACGACCATTTGACATGTGCTGGGACATGAGAACGCAGGAAAGTAACTTCCAAAGTTCATTCTCAGAAGGCACCCTATAGGCGTGGGAATGCCCCAGAGGACCTCCATGGAGGCTGGACGCGCAAGTCTCCTGCCTCATTCACAGAGCAGAGTCCAAGCCACAGTCGTCACACAGCCCCACCCAAGGCTCCTCTGCCAGGGACCTCCTCTCTACAAACCTGCCTCAGCAGGACAGTCAAACCCCTACTCTATCACCATTTATAAAGGACTCCCCAAGGCTCAAGACCAAAAGAGAGATTCCCCCAGGAGCTCAAGGCTGAGCAGGAGCTCCTCTGAGCGGTACAGGACTTAGGGTGTTCCCAGTAAACAGTGCGGTGCGACACACCAGGCTGCCAGACCCTGCCCTATGCGCCACGCGTCTCACTCTATCTGATCGTCCTAATAACCCAGCCTGCAGGGAGAGACATCCGTCTCCATCTGACAAATCAAGAGGCAGGGAGAGACATCCGTCTCCATCTGACAAATCAAGAGGCAGGCCCAAGCTCGGCATGGCAGCAAGCGTCTGTAACTCCTGCACTCAGCAGGCTGAGGCAGGAGAATTGCCTCCAGTTTGATGCCAGCTTGGCAGCACAGAAAGACCCTGTATGGGAACCTAGAGAGGTGGCTCAGTAGTGAAGAGCACTCCCTGCTCTTGCAGAGGACCTAAATTTGTTTTCCAGGACCCATGTCAGGCTCGCGGTCACCTGCGAACTCCAGCTCCAGGGGGGCTGAGGCCTTCTTCTGACCTCCAGGGGCACACACACACACACACACACACACACACACAAACAGTAATAAAAAAAGACACTTAGAAAAGAGGAGAGAGAGAACAAGTGTGTGCACGCATGCGTGTGAGAGCCTGTATCAAAGAACTAAAGAGGAACAAGAGCTGGCTAGCTAGTACACCTCACCCAGCAAAGCGCTTACCTGATGAGCCTGAGACCTGAGTGGATCCAAAGCCTGTATGAGAAAAGCTAGACAGTGCAGTGCACACTGTAATCCTGCAGGAGGCACAGACAGGTGGAGTCTAGAGTCTAGAGCTCCCTAGCCAGCCTGCATAGCCTACTCGGGAAGTTCCAGACCAGCAAGAGACCATCTCAATTTTTTTTTTTTTTTTGTCTTTTAAAGTTAACCACACCTGGGCTGGAGAGACAACTCAGAAGTTAAGAGCACTGGCTGCTCTTTCAGGGGCCCTAGTTCAGTTCCAGGCAACCACATGGATCTAAAATGAGATCTAGGGCCCTCTTCTGGCCTGCAGCCATACATGCAGGCAGAACACTGTATACATAATAAATAAATCTTAAACAAAAAAAGCTAACCACACCTAAAGAACAACATTAGGTTTGTCTTCTGGTCTCCACACGCATGTGTGTGCACATCTGCATGCCCCCCCCACACACATTGCAAAGCTGAAATGTTGTAGCTCACACCCATAATCCTAGCAAATGGGGATTGGGGGCAGAAGGACCAGGAGTTCGAGACCAACCTAGACTACAAGACAAGAACTTATAAATAAATACATAAATAATGAAACAGGTACTCAAAAAGAACAAGGGAGCCAGGAGTGGGGGTGCACACCTTTAATCCCAGACCCAGGAGGCAGAGGCAGGTGGATCACTGAGTTCGAGGTCAGCCTGGTCTGCAGAGGGAGTTCAAGGACAGCCAGAACAACAGAGAAACCCTATCACAGCCCGCCCCAAAATTAAGAAAGAGTAAGGGGCTGGTGAGTGATGGCTCAGCAGGTAAAGGCATAAGCCACCAAGTCTGACAACCTAAACTTGATCCCTGAGACCCACACGGTAGAAGGAGAGAACTCACTTCCTCAAGATGTCTGTCCTCTGACCTCCACACATACCCACTGGCAAACACATACATACATAAGTGTAAAGTGATCAGAAAAGAAGGAAGGAAGACAAAAGATCTGTTCCAAGTGGTGATGGAGGCAAGACTTGAACCCACATCTATCTGCCTCTAGAGCCTGAGGTCTCAAGGGTCCAGCAGAGCTACCACAACTGGGGGTTTGCACGCCGCCTGTCAGCAGTGTATGTGGGGGGGGTGTCCTGGTCGTGGGGTCTAGCAGGGAGGAGGCCAGCAGCCTGGCTTGTGAGTCCCGGGAACGGAGCCCCCACTGCCGACACCCTTACCTCTATCTGGTCAATGGTCTCTTGA